>VXBS01002761.1:13271-59294 GCA_013400255.1 Sitta europaea | reverse complement strand
CAAGAGAACCCAACCCCCAACGGGTAGTTAAGTGACAGAATAACACATTAGCATTTTAGTGAGGCTCTTGGTGATTCATTTTCTTCTTGAAACTTTTTAATTTGCATAGATTGTTCTTTTTCACTGAAATTAAAGTTGTGAAAAGACCGGAATTTGTATTTCAGTTGATGGGTTTATTAATACTGTATTACATGCTTGGCTCTTTTTTTTTTTTCTATCTTTTTGATACAATAAATGGTTTATTCACACAGTTCTGCTGGTTTGTTTCATTTTTTAACGTTTCAAGGTGTCTGAAAAATGATTCTGAATTTTGAGATTGTCCTTTGAGATTGCCAATTCGTTCCAGACCAGGCAGTCTGAATTCTGAAAGTTTGAGTGCATTTCTGCATTCCTAAAACTGAGCTCTGCAGCACCAGTGCCTGGCTTGGGGGGGAGAAATTTAAAGAGTTTAGGACAACTGAGAAAAACATGCTGCACTCAGAGGATAAAAGGTTTTGACATAACTCCTCATAAGCTCCCAGCTGCATCCATAGGCTTCGAGAGAGTTGCAGTGTTTTAACTAAGGCTACTGCCTAAATAGCAAAGTAATCTACAGCTGGTACATTTGTTTTGAGGGAGAGTTTTGTGCCTCTATAACACACAGATTTAGCAAGAATTGCACTTACTGATCATCTTTCCCAATCCTCATTCCCTTCATGTCCTTTCCCTTCCTGAGTTCCAAGTTAGTTTTTTGGGTATTTTTAGGCCCTTCCCACTGGAATTATGCAAATTAACTTTATGAGCATTCCTAGGGGGATTTTTGATTTGTACTTTCCCCCCAGCTACCTTCCTCGACAGTGCTGTGAGCCAGTCTTCAAGGCTGCTGAAAGCTGAGAGTTCCTTGTAGAACAGGGAAACAGCTGGGGATTTGAGAACCCTTTGAAAGCATGGCTGAGTGATTATCTCATCTGTTTGATCAGTGGTCTCCTTCTGTCAGGATTACAGTGATATTGACTGGTAACACCAGCTTGGCTCTAAATCCAGTGTAACTCAATTAGCCAAATTTTACTTCCCTGTGTTTGCCTGCTTTGCTTTCTTCTCTGAGCTTTCTCTGTAGATAAAACTCTACTGAGCTAAAAAGCTGAGCTAGCTAAATCCCCCCAGTAGTTTCATTTGGGATTTTGTTATGACTCATAGGACTTGACAGAATGAAAAACAAATAAATGAGCTTTTTCTGGAATGCTAGTCCCTGAGTGACTTGTTTCACCTCTCACAAAGAAGGTGCAGAGATAAAGAAGAATTTAGGCTGACTATATAAAAATCTGAATTAGAGATAAAATATTTTATTCTGCTAACCCTTCTCCTTCAAAGAAGCTGACTGACCTGCTTAAAGAAGAGGAGATCCTCATCTATAGAGTAAGGAGACTGAGTAACAGAATAATATTTATTACTAAATAATAAATGGTGTGCTTTCTTTTTCAGCCATATTTGGGTGTGTTCTGGTTGGGCTGTACATTTAGAGAGTTGTCCTGGCTATTCTTAGAAACAGATGCAAAACATATGCAAAAAGCCTGTTGGAAATCTCTGGTTTAGTGTTGCTACAGCCTCCTGCCTTTAGGATAGACAGTTCTTCTGGGGCTGACTAGCATCCTGGATTGCTCATTATAGAGGAAGAGAATGTCCACAACATCAAAATGCAATTTTTTGCCAACTTTGTGAAAAATGTAGATCAAACATATGCCTGCTAAGCGTTCTGGGGATTCCTTCAGTGTAGAGCACCATTGGGGAAGACCAGTCTGCTGCTTCAGTGATGCTTAGGGTGACAAAGGCAGCATAGCAGCTCCTCTGCCAGGTGTGGTGGGTATGAGCAGGCTCCTCTGCTAGGTGTGGTGGGTAAGAACAGGCTGCCTGCTGTCTCAGAGATACCTGTTTTCCCCAGAAGTTCCTTGGACTGTCAGAAGGGACAAATTCTCTTATTTCTCTAACACTGACTGGGTAAACAAACATGCAGCTCTGAGATTATAGCTAAAAGAGGAGGAATGAAAACCTGACCTGTGCTATATATACCTTCTCCTTGAGAACCACAGCTTGTCCTCCACTCTCACTGGAAATTCTGGTTTTGTTGTGGGAAATGGGAATTTTTACCTGCATGAGCCTTTGGCAAGATGGAGGAAGAACTGCAGTCATATTTTGCTCCATGCTTTCAAAACAGCTGGCCGCATAATCTACAAATTTCTTTTACAAGAAGATTTATTTTTCTTTAAAATGGCCAAATTTAGGAGTGGCCAGTTGCAAGAATTGGCAGGCTGCGGGAGCTGAGGTGCTGGGAGGACAAAACTAGAGTATTATCTGTCTCTTGTGAAGGTAGAGAGGCTCTGCCTGGGAAAGGGGAGCTGGTCTTCTCCTGTCTGTCTTCAGATATCATAAGTCCAAGCACACTTGGTCTTCTGATCCGTTGCTGCTCCTGCCACAGCTAAAGTCCTCATGTCATAGTGCCCTCTCTTTTCCTTTGCATTTCCTCCTTCTCAGCATTCCAAGTGTCCTGCTGGGAGCATGAGCATGCCCATGTGTGATTAGCAAAATAAGACTGGGAAAACATTAAGGTCTCCAGAACCTCTATAAGGTCTGGATCTGGACCTGAACAGGCTTCACCACTGTCTTTTATGGAATTACTCATCAGCAATGAATAAAAATATATATGAATAAATTCATAAAATGTGTAGCTTCCTTCCTTATCTTCCCCACTTCCTCTCAGCAAAGAGAATGATAGTAGCCTCAAGCAAAGTGATGTGGAGATGTGATTGGAAGGGAAGAAAAGAAAGCTGAAAACTTTCAGCACGGTCTGTCAGCCTTGGGCACGGAATATGAAGCTAACAGGTCTGGAAATAATTCATCAGTGACTAATGATTATGTTCTTCTCTGCAAACTTATTGTAATATCTGCTGCAAATTATGCTTTTATAGTTAAATAAGTATCTGGGGCAGCTGAATGTACTTTCTGAAATCTCTTTGTGTATCTCTTTGAGACTTTCTGTCTCTTTGGTGAGGGGGTTTCCCCTGCTACTTCTGACCCAGTTTGGCCAGAGGAGAATGTGGCTAGAAGATGGGACTGGTATGATGGAAGGTCCAGAGATATTCTTTAATCCATTCAAGTGACCACATGCTCTCTAGGCAGCACCCAGAGGCCGCATGGCCTGGAGCTCCTTCCAAGAGGGCACCCTCTCTGGGGCCTGTATCCAAAGATGAGGGGGGTTGGCTAGCCTGGCAAGATATAGGGTTTACCTGGGGTAGGTGTCCAGTTGTGGCTATAGGGCAGGGGCTTGACCTTGTAAGTCTGAGGTCCCAGCCTGCTGCTTCCCAAGGTCCTAGGCCCATTCCTTGGTGCAGAGAACCTGGGCCAATCTTTGATTTATCCCAGCTAATTGGGTTGCCACATCTTTGTACATGCGCTGCCTGTATTTTTTCACTTTCCTGTGCTGGATAGGTTCAGTACACCTGTTAAACTGTGACCATGTGGGAGTCACTTTAACCCAACCCTCAGATATATTTTTCTCTTTAAAGAAACCTTATATGCAGGCAAGCCTTAGGGTGAGCTGTGGAAGTATGAGAAATGGCTAAAGTAAGAAGTATTTCAAACTAATAGTAATAAAGTAATTATATCTGGTATTGGTTGACTTAAACTGCTGACTAAAACTGTGCTGCATCAAAATGCTGTGACAGCAGAATATCAAACTCCTTTAATATAAACCCACTTTGGAGCTTCTGGAGCATATTCACTGGTGTGTCACTTCTGCTAGTACTGGTGTGAAATTAATTATAAGCAAGCATTTATTGCAGTTTGGTAGAATAGGACAATTTATTACCATGCCAGTGAGACTGCAAATAAACCTGATTCCTCACTGATGGAGAGGTGCAGAAAATGCACTGAAAGTCTCTGAAGTAGTTCTTACAGGTCTGAGCACATTAAAAAAGTGAGTTAGACAATGCTATTTGTTTTTTTTTTCCTTGGAGAGCATCCTGCAAATTTACAATATGGCCCTTCTGGAAAGCTCCTAGGAATCTGGTTACAGCATCTCTGTGGTGATCTCCTCTGCTTAGAGTATTTGACCCAATACCTGACTGAGAAGGTGGGGTAAGAAGTGCATGCCTAAGCAAAAGTAAAGAAATGGATATTTTTTGTTATCATATATTATGTGTTAACTATTTTCTCAGAGCATCTGCTCAGGTCATCTGTCTAGAGTGAAAATGAGATTTTAAAGAGTGCATGTTTACTTTAGTGATATTGTGCAATATGAATTCATTGAACATTAGGTGAGGGTTGTTAAAGGGTAAAAAAGGCAAGTAAAGCACCATAAACTCATTGAAACATGAATATTCAATGGTTTATCTTCACCTGAATATACTTGAATAAAAATACCTAAATTCCCAAAAACAAGCGCTCCCCCAAACTATGCTTGAAATCCTGTTACCTCTTTTTTCAAATCTATTCATTATGTAGCCTATAAAGTATATAAGTCATCTGTTCTGTTGTATGGTACCTACTTTTTGTTTCTTTGGAGTTAAAAGCAGTTTTACTGGAGTAGAGAAAGGAAACCAGGAGGGAAACCTGTATTTTATACTGTGATAATATGACCTTGTAGGTTCTCAAATGCAATAGATATGCAAGTCTGAAGTGCTTGAAAGGATTTCAGTCACTTTTAGAATTACATCAAGGAGAACAACAAGAAACTTGCCCAGATTTACTGCACTTATTAGGAAATATCTCAGAAACCTCCCTGGTGAAATACAAATGAGATTCATAAGTCAATACAGGAGATGCAACAGAACCAACTCTGTGAAGATCAACTTCCCAGAGACATCCTGACATGTCAGTGTTAACATCCCTCTTTTAACTTCTTGCATTATAAATTCATGAGTCTCAAATCTGTTGTATGTTATGAATTTGTAGATTGAAACCATGACCTATTTACCTTAAAGCAGCAAAACCCACACAAGAAAGCAAATCTTTATAGAGCTAGCAACTCAGATGTAGCACGGTGATGAAAATAAAAGTAATGACATGGCTTTTCTTCTTCTTCCAAAGGAAGCCCTACTGTATTTTAAACATAACTTTAGAATTTTTAGATTTTTATTATTGTGTTCGTTTCCAACTTTCATGACAGATGACTGTCAAACGTCACGTGAGGCTATGGCTGATAACCAGCATTATGCTGTAGGCTCAAATCAAATGTTAACAAGGCTCTTACACGGCTCAGTCCCCTTACTTAGCAGCCTTTCTCTGCTTATCAAGATTTAACAGCCAGTTGCCAAGATCATTCTGAGCTGGTTATTAGAACAGCATTTTTGTCTCCAGGAAAACCTGTCTCTGCATAACACACTGACAATAGCAGACAAACAGGAAAGCAGATGTGGGCTTCTCTCTGAAGTTATATTTGAGTTTAGTGCACATCTTGTGTTTATAGAATCTTTCAGAGCTTTTTACCTACTTATTTACTCTATATACATAGCTAAAAGAAGATTAGAAAGGGATATATAATATACTACCAGATTTCTTTTCCTACTGAAAGTACATTGCAGAAGTAATGAGGTAAAACACTTTTCTTTTCTGTCTTTTCCTGGGTGGAAGAGTTGAGAGGGGATGAAAGTTGGTGGAAGATTTTTGTGAACCCTGTGTTCACCCTATAATCCTGCACTGAAGCACTGAATCTTGGGTAGTGGGTTTCAGTATTTTCAATATCTTTCATGTAACTAAGAAAGAATAATGGTTATCTCATGTTTTTATCTGAAATCTTGTTGAAGAGAATTCAAGTTGTGCATATATTGTGGCTTGTAGATACTTTAATGTTTTCCTGCGTGACTGCTACACTTTTTCTTTAAACATGTTTTCCTTTCTGTTTCTCTCTGCTTGCTGCTTTCACTTGACTTTAAACTGCAAATTTTTGGGGTGCTAGTAATGCATTTCTCTGTGCAGATGTGACCAGTACACAGAAATCAATCTGTTGGCTTTGGGGCTCTAAGAAACAGTCAGCTTTAGCTTATAATCAGTAAAGCAAATAACACTAGGAGTGGAAAGATGAAGCTCCAACAAAATTGAGTTAAAGATGTGAGAAGGAAAGAAAAGAGAATTAAACAGAGAAATAAAACCCATAGGCTGGGGAGGTGACCTCCTACCATATGCTGTAGCAGTACATAGGTATGGAAATAATTGACATAGCTTACAGGAGAGTCAGACTAATGTAATGATTAAACAAATCAGAACTCATGCTAGCCAGAGTATAGATTGTTATGTATTATCTCACAGCCTTTCTCTGCTGCTGGGAGGAATGGGGGATGTATGTGGAGAAAAGCACATGGTCAGACATATTGGTTTAAATCACATAACATTTATTCCCTTGAGCTGTCTCAGCTCTGCTAATGCTGAGTTAATTTAATGTTGCTGTTCTGATCTTTGTTGTAAGTGACAGAAGTAATATCTTTAAACTATTTGGAAGAGTGAATAATATCTGTGTGCTTTCCTCTAGGTTAAACTGTTTCAATACAAGTTCGCATCAATATTTACCCCTTAAGTTCTCTTAGAGCATAATCTGTTGCTTCTTATTATTCCCCTAAAGACATCAGAGAGGGTACTTCATTGCTATTACTGTATGTATTATGTATAAAATACCCACATACACTGAATTACTCAAATATAAGCCTCTGTTTCTGGAACCAAATGTTTTCTGACTAAAGAAAAGTCTTTTTAATAGATGTTGATAAGTAAAGTAGTATCTTTGTACAAGGGGCTTTGAATATATAAGATTTCCTTTTAAAACAACGTCTTACTGTGAGATTTTTTTAGTTGAACAGGTTTTTTTTCCCTCTTCCAAAAGATTACCTTAACTTGGATGTCAGGATAGAATTTTTCTTGGCAGGGATGAACATTTTCCTGATTACTAGTAGCAATTATATAGTTTTGAGATGTATTCTGGAATTAAAGGACATTAAGCACATCATATATTCATGATGTGTGTTCAGTGGAGTGTAGCTTCTAGAACAATGTCACCTTGATTACATGAATTAGTCTGAAAATAAGATTTCTAGATGTGCAGAAATCAATAAGGAAGACTAAGAAATCCTTGTGAAATCTGAGCCTAAATGTGTACTTTAAGCAGTGTAGAATTACAAATACAATTATTCTCATGGCACATCTAATTTGATTTTTAGTTTTGGAAAGACCAGGTAAGTTTGTGTAGAGGAAATTTTGGTAGAAAATGGATGCATGATGCACAATCCATGCTAAGAGGGAATTGGTAAGTCAGCATAAATAAGTTAGCTAAGAGTCCTTGACACATCGGTGACTCTGCTGAGCAGGGAGAAAAAGTTGGCTTATGCTATATGAAGAGAGGATGCTTTAACCAAACAAGGAGTAAATCTCCAGTTTACCATAGCCAATTAAGTGAGGGATATTTGCCTGTTTGTCATGTGGACAATGTATTGTAGCCTATCATAAAGTAATTTGAGTCGTGTGAACCTTGTTTTTATCTATATAGACAGTGTAATTTGTGCAATAAACAAGCAATGATCATGTCTCCATGAGAAGTGTATCATTGATTCTGGAGACTCTCCTTTAAGTTTGGGTGATTTACTTTATGGAAAACAAATAACGACTCATAAGAGGAAGTGCAGTACAATGTTGGAGGAGGCTTCAGCTTGAATCTCCTCCCAATCCTTTACCTTGTCTAACAGCAGACAAGCTGGGAAGCTTTGTGCACATTTAACATAAATGAATGGAAACACACTGGAAATTCCTGATGAAATAAGAAATCCTGTCTGCTTCTGTAAAATACTCTGTGTAGCAGTGGGTCTGTGCTATCAAGTAGAAGCAAAAGAAACCCCCTCTTATTTTGGGTGGGAACCCATCAAAGGAGTCTAATGAAAATGAGAATTAATGATAGGCCAACAGAGAGGTTTTGATGAGTCACTGATCTGTGAGGAATCTGCCAATCCATTTCAAACGGGGGAAGAGAAGGAATAAAGATCCCTTAGAGAGATGGAGCAGAGCCATGACAGTCTGGGTCTCCAAACGAACACCATAAAACTGCAAAGATTCCTCCAAGTCAGGCAGGGGAGGGGACTTGTACACCTGAGAGCTGTTGATCAGCTGTGTGGGATAGAGATACTGGCAGTTCCAGGAACAGCTATGCATCCCAGCTCCTTGGAGAGGTACAGAGATGGGGTCATGCAGCTGTCTGGGCTTGTAGCATCCAACACAGGAGCAGAAACTGAGCCTGTTACTTGTGCTGGACAGTGCTGTATTTTGTAATTAATTCCAGATATGTAAAGAACCAAAATTCTTTGGGCCTGTGAGAACTAGATCTGTGTGTGCCCTGGTTATCAACATTTTCATGAGGTTCTTCTGATTAAAAAGTTAACCAGAGAAATCAATGAGAAGCCAAGACAAGCACTGAAACTGTCCTTGTTTCCAGGTGTTGTGCCTTGAAACACTCAAAAATTTCCCTAGGCTACCCAAGGAGGGGGGAACATTTCCATAGCTAAAAAGGGTGGGTTTGTGCATTAGAATGGCACAAGGACTAAAGATTTTCAATCTCCCTCTTACCAAAGGGCTGAAGTAAAACAGGTCTTGTAAGGTGTTCCATTACCTACTGACAATAGTGCTGCATGGAATTGGCCTCTGATTGCAGAACTAGGGACCAAAATTCACACAGAGTGACTTAAAAAGTTTAAGAAAAATTGTGATTTCTTTTTTTTGAATTTCTATAGATGAACCTGATTCCTCTTGATTAATTTAGATTTTTTTTTTTTTAAGGGGGAGGGATGGCTTTTTCTGGACAAATTCAAACTCCCAATACTAAAAGTACAAATGATTTTCCTTTCTGATTAAAATTTTAAAGAAATTAGATTTATGCATACATCAGTTCTTTAAATATAACCTCAATAATATTAAAGGTGCAGCCTAGACTCAAGGAAATCAATAGTAATAATAATAATAATAATTTAAGAACACTACATTTTTCTCTTCTCTGACATGCATACATGCTAATTAAAAATGTATGGTTTTATCCTATAGAAGAGGACTAATTGAAGGAACTACTAATGCATGCATGATGTTTTATAAGGAGTTTTGTTTGACAGTGTAGTGTAGCAAGGGAGAAAATGGATTGTAAAATGATACTCAGTAAACAAAGTTCTGCAGTTCTAAGAACAAGGGTGAACTAAGGCAATTTTTAAATCGAGCATGTGTGGTTAAAGGCATTGATTTTTGTGTAGGATGTGAGTTTCAGGGTGCTAGTTGTCGCCAAAAGACTGGTCCAAACAAGACTTTGTAGGACTGTAGCACCGTGGATCTGATACAGACAGCAGAGCTGCAGATTTTGATGCTGCATAGACTGAAATGTCTCACGTCCTGATGATTCTGTGATTCTGGGCCAGTGGAATGGGTATGAACATGTCTTTATGAATTTTCTCTGAGCTCTCAGAATATTACGAAGTCTCTCTTCATGAGACCCTTATTTCAGTTGTTTATTGTTATTGTTATTATTATTATTAACAACTTTCAGTGCTTTCTGATGCTGCCTTAGGGCAGTAGTTGTGTCTAGATTTGAAAAAGAACCCATAACAGATGATACACATTGCTAAGAATTACTCGTTGAAATTCACTCCAGGAGCAGCAACTGCAAAATCAAGCAAACTGGTTATTGAGTTTTAACAAAGCAAAACTTGAAAGAAAAGTATTTGTCTGTTGGAAGTTGGACCTTTTTCAAGCAGGTGGCTTGAAGCAGAATGAATAACTAATCAACAGAAGATTGAGTCTTTGAGGCTGTTTCCCTTTAGAGATTTTCCTGTGTAAGCTGACCTCAAATAAGGCATCCCTTTGAAATAAAAGCTTACTTGCAGGGCATTTTATCCCCAGGTGACTGGTGTAATCACAAATTAATAAATCCTGTATATATCATGTAGATTTGCTTGTATTGAAGTATTAACAGTTTTTAAAAGTATAAGAATGCACTTATTAGTGTGCAGAAACGGCTTTGTGGGATAGAAACTAAGGTGGTGAATAACTAGAACAGATGAGAAAGGACAGAATAATACAGCTGCTAGACATATGGGTAGAAAAATGATCATGCTCATAATATTATCATCTATCCTTATCAGCAGCAGTGAGAAAACTAATGTAAAAATTCTGAATATAGGAAAACAAAAATAAGTAACACAAATTTGCATGTGATGTCACCTGTTAGTTTTTAGAGTGTCTTCTGCAACCCTTTCCAGGGATTTTGATTACATTTATTTCAACTCTGGTGTCACAAAGAGCTAAATCTTAGTCTATGCATTTACAAGTACCTCCAAGCAGAAATGTGTAATGTTTGTCAGACAACACTGCTATCCCCTCCACCTCTGTTTTGAGCTGAAAGTAACAGAAAGGAAATAAGAAATGGAGAGAAGGGAACAATAGAATTGCTTAATGTAAGAAAGGGCTTTTAACACAGTAAAGGTAAAAAAAATATAATGGTATGTTCTCTGGAAGCCAACACCCTTAACTCTCTTGGGAGCTTGCACACGCATGAGCAGAAAGAAAAGAAACTATGGACAAAAATGTGTGGAGTCAAAAATCTGTTACTCCAGAGATGGATGAAAAGGTTTGAGTGCTCATAAGCCAATGTAATTTATATACAGATTGTGAATTTGGGCATTAAGTTAAACAGCAAAATTATGTAAACCTTATTTTAAACCACATCAGAAATTCAGTGCAGGCTTAAATAGTTCCATGTTACTTGTCTTGGAGGAAAATAGAAGAATAAAACCCTAATCTAAGATGTGATTTTAGCCAAATCATTGCATAAGCAGTGAGTTTAAGATTTTTGAAGGCAGTTTGAAGTTTGTTTTTTTTTTCCTTTACATGACCTTTTATTTTTTAATCAGTATGACATTTTCTCTTAGGAAAAAAATGAAGCCTGCAGCAATCAAGTTTTAGAAGCTGCTGTAAAGAATATAGTGGAACTGACAATTTCTCTGAACTCTCTACATTGTGACAAAGCGATAGGTTGTTGTTCTGATTATACCTGTCTGTGGACAGGTTTAGTGCTCTACCTACTTGGGCACACTCTGTCTTTACTGAATCCCCAAACATGATGCTCAGCCTTAACATACTCTTGAACTTCTCTAACTATTTAAGAGAAGCTCTTAATCACCACTTTGAAATTTTTCTACCTGTGAGCCTTCTACCTCACTGATCAGAACGTAATTATGTCAGTAAAACCAGCAGTACTATAAATCTTTTTGCTTTGAAACAATTTACTTCGAACAGTTATTTTAGTGTTTTAGACTCAAAAAGAGCCAAGCCAGTTTGTAACTTGGTTATCCAGAGCCAGCCTGTCACTATGCTGAGCACTATGTAATGTTAACAAAATAGAGGCAGTGCTTAAATATCTTATGCTAGCTGCTGCACTTTATAGAAAAACAAGTATCAGTTTAGAAAAGCAAATATCTGCAGAACAAAGAGCAAAAGTTATAATTCCCACTTGGCAATGCTGGTAAATAACAGCAATAGCATTTCAGAGCCATTCCAGTGCCAGTGCTGGTGTGCACCAGTGCAAACAGGTCTGCAGGTATGAAACACAGTGCAGTGAATGTACCGTGCTGAGCAGTGTGGTTCCGGGTGGTACCACAGATTCCTGCAGCTACCCACTGCTGCAGTTCAGTCTTCAGTGTGTTTCAATGTTTCAAGTTGAGGAACCTCTCTTTGTTACCCAATACTCTTAGATTGCTTGGATAACATCAAGGAATAGAAGAAAAGAATATTGTGATGAAATAATTCTAATCTTACTACAGGAATCTTGACTTTTCCTTTTTTTTTTTTTTTTTTTTTTTTTTTTTTTTTTTTTTTTTTTTTTTTTTTTGAGACTGTTACCATCACCTTTTTCTCATGACTCTTTTTGTGTATTCTCACATCCTGCCAACTTTGGTATATTGCACTTCATATCTTTTGGATTGTTGATCATTATAATGTAATACTTAGAAAAATATTTCTACACCCAGTTTCTTTGTAGTTTCCTTGCTCCTCAAGAGAAAAAAAAGCTTCCATTCTAGATCCCCTTCTCCTTTTTAGGAAACAAGATTTTTCTAGGATAATAAAAAAAAAATAGACATTTACTAATAGACTGAACATGATCTTTTTTCTTTTTTTTTCTTTTTTAAATTTTTTTTAAATATAGGACAGAATGTAAAGTGTAAGTATAAAAGTGATCTACCCTGAATCTAATTTTCAGACTACCTTACCAGTACTTCTTCCTTTGCACATTTTGACGGTCCAACAAGACTTGGATTAGCACCTCCTACATTCCAGTCTTTTGTCTCTTCTGATGTATGATTGGTCTTTTTACTGAGATAAGGAGTTAAAAAGTTAAATGATCCTATATTTTTGCAGTGTGCTGGGGAGAAAAAGTAATGACATTTCTGCTGCTTGCTTCCACTCCCTGCATAAGAAAGATGAGTGATGCCAGAAAATATAGAAAGGCTATGACTACTTTGATTAAGGAACTGAATTTAAGTATGGTCTATGAGTGTGCTGTTATAAGTATTTGGGATCTGGGGTTTTAATATAGTGGTATGGTAGACTGTGTTGCAGGGGTTTTGTTTTTGCCCCCTCCAAAGTGGTGATGGGAAGGAACTGTTAGATTTCTTAGGACTTCTGATTAAGACTGCAAGTTTCACTGGCTTTCATGAACTGATCAATTTACCTGAAACTAACATAAAACCTTTTTGGCACAATAATGCTCTTATTTGTGTTTACCACTTAAAATAAAAAAATGTAGAAGTGGCTCTGTGCCATGACATCTTCTCTGGAGTGCTTGTTCCAGTGCCCAACCACCCTCTGGGTGAAGAACCTCTTCTTAATGTCCAACCTAAACCTCTCCCGACACAACTTCAACCATTCACTGGGGTCCTGTCCTTGTCACCACAGAGAGAAGTCAGCATCTGCTCCTCTCATTCCCCTCATGAGGAAGCTGCAGACTGTGGTGAGGTTCTGTCTTCAGTCTCCTCCAGGCTGCATAAGCCAAGTCACCTCAGCCTTTCCTCATATGGTCTCCTCTAGATCCTTCACTACCTTTGTAGCCTCCTTTGGATGCTCTCTAATAGCTTTATATCCTGTTATTGTGGCCCCAGGACTTGAGGTGAAGCTGCACCAGTGGGAGCAGAGATGGACAGCCCCTTCATGATGCTGTCCCCAGTGCCCCCCAGGACAGGGATGTCCCTCCTGGCTTCCAGGGCATGCTGTGACTTGTGTTCAACTTTCCACTGACCAGGACCCCCAGACCTTTTCTGCAGTGGTTCTCCAGCCTCTCATTCTCCTGGATATCTGTGAGTTAGTCCTTGGATGTCACCATTGGGAATGGATATGCTGTGGAGCTGGAAACTACCTTATCTTGGTAAGTGCTTGAATTGTAAACACAAATACAGATATTTCAAGCAAACTTGCCAGTTTTATAATTGCTGGTAAATTCACTTAATGGAAAGAAGTTTCAATTTATATTTCATTATTGTGCTGTGATACTCTGAGTATTTTCTTTCCTCTTACAAGTATATAGCTAAGTCTTTCTTAACTGCATTTGTCTTAATTCCATTACTCAAGTTCTCACAATAGCTGAATTTTCAGGAAACATTCCCTGATACATTACTTAATAGTTTAATTCTTTGTAACCTTTTATAGTTTTTACATTTTTAGCCACTATTGTGGCTTAAAATAAAAGTGAGGCTTAAAACCCATGATTTTCAGCCTGAGAGAATATTGAAATGAAAGCGCATATAAGAAGGATCTAATTACAATATGCAAAAATAGAATGCTGTAAATCCTTCATTTTTAAAGAACTTTGTTTTGGATTGAAATTTAATCAAATTGCACTTTGCATGTTTGAGTTCAAACAGAGTGGAAGGCTCAGAGTATTAACCCACATCCTATAAACCCTTTCTCCTGTGGTAAGTCCTTCTTCACCTGAACAGTCTGACTAATGTCAGTGGCTCGAGTGCTCATCAGCCTCAAGTGATAGAGCACAATTATCAGGGAAATGAGCCTTTGAAGTTTTGGCAGACCATACTATGGCCACATAACGTGGCAGCATTAGTCTTCTGTTCTCTACATGACATAGGGAAAAGTTTCCATGGGGAGTGCAATGAAAGCAGACTCTGGCAGTCTGGAAGGACAAAAAGCAGTGATTCCTTTGTCTATGGGGGTGCCCAGGCTGAAAACAGGTGCAGTGAAAGGATCTGATGAGTCCCACCACGAAATAAGAATGGGAGTGGTTTGGGGAACATCCACTAAGAAATGCCCACAAACCCAATAAACTAACATCTAGGGAATATGATTCATCCAGATTTTCACAGTCATTCCAGGGAGAATGGCAGACAGAAAAAGAGAGAAAGAAATGGGGAAAAGCACATGTATGACAGAACAAGTCACAAATGCCAAATATAAATAGGGACAGATTTGTTAAGAAGCAGTTATTGATTCTTCCACCTTTTCCTTCTGCTTTGACTGATACCTTCTGTTCCCTCATACCATGCAAAATTATTTATTTCTCGTTTTTCTTACAGAAATTTCCCCATTTTCTTTGGTACTTAATGCATGACCCCTCAGGTTTCAGCACAGCTTCCACTTACCCTTCAGAAGTGGCTTCTTCTGCTTTGCCTTGAAGTAATTAGCTGACTAAACCTGAGCAAATTGTGCGGAGCAGTAAGGAAACATGAACTGTGTGTTTTATTATTCAGACATTGCCTGCCTCCACTATGCATGTTGCCTGTCAATGTTCTGCACAAAGAATGAAAACAATTCAGGTAAATAATCTGGTCAGAGGTTGCTTAACTCTGACGAGAGATGGGGGAGTAAAAATATGGAGCAAGGAAGTAGTGAAGATTAAATGATAGATTCAGGGGGAAATTCTGCAAATATGTTTTATTCTTGTTTCTGCTTTTTGTTCTTTTGTTGAAAAAAGGAAGATAATACATTTAAGGTCCCTCTGAAGCTCCTAGTTCTATAGGCAGAGGCTGCATCTTGGGGTTGTTTTGCTCTCTTTTTATGTTATTCAATTAAAATACTGTTTTGAAGTGGAGACTGTAAAGTTCAATCTGGAATGTCTTAAATTTCCTTCCCCATATATTCAATGAAATCGTTCAGTAAATTTATCTGAATTTAAATTTTTTCAAGTGTCAAATGCTCTTTAGGTTCAAAAATTATATGCAGTGTCAAAATATCTAAGTATAGCAAAATACAGTTAGAAAACCCAAATAATTTATAGCTAAGTACAGTCCTAGTGTTCATGCAATATTTCTAGTGTACCAGAGCACAGTACAAATGCCTTAATGAGATGAATCACCCTGAAAAACTGAACTGAAAAATTGCTTTAACCTTTTTGAAACAATGCATTTTTGACATTTCCAAAATGAAACAAAAGCCAACATTTCATGTAGACTTTTCCCACTGAAGCTGTCATAAAAATCAACAAGTTCTCATGATGCATTTTGAAGAAGAATGCATTATATTGTCAAGTTAGAAAATGATGCTGCAGTTAACCAGTATTCTTGTTACTTGATTCTACTCCTAAAGAGATTTGGGGACTGAGAGCATGGGTGTTGCTTGTCCTTTAGTTTTTTGTTTTTTTGGCATGTATTTTTGGAACACTTTTTAACCTTTAGTAGTTGAAAATCTGAGGTCTGAGACTACTTTACAACACGGAAAACTAATCTGAGATAACTTCAGCAGGTTCATGCAACCACTACCCCTCCAAGAAAGCAGTGGTATGATGGTTGTAAAGAGCAATTATATACCAGTCCTGTAAATTTTAAATTCTATCCATGGTATTGCTCTTCTGTGAGAAAGCATTTGATGAGCAAGGGTTGCATGGACTAGAGAGGCATTTTTGAGAAGGTGAGTGATCACCTATCAATCTGAAGTCTGATTGAGAGTGTAGACACTGGTACTTCACTTCTGCTCCAGAGCTGGTTTCAGGTCCCCAGACAACTTTTCATGGAGGAAAATTGAATCTATTTGTAGGGTTATTTTTAATAGTAAGGGAACTTGAAAAAAAATTTTTGCTTTTAAGAGATTACTCTTTTGCCATTCGCATTTACAGATGTTCAAATAACAATCAATAGTAACTTTCTCTCAAATCCTCTGTAAAAAATGGTGCTGTAGCTGTTTCCCTTTGTCTTCCTTTTTTTTTTTTTTTTTAAATCACAGTAATTTGCTCTTGCAGTCTGATACAAGTTTGACAGAACATCACTGAAATGAATCTGTTGTCTGCTTTATTTGTCTAAAGCAGAAGTCCTTCCACTGCAACAAATGCAGTCACATTATGGCAAAACTGACTGATCTGCTAAATCCCAGGGTGGTGCTGTAAAGGGAGGAGAGTGACATGTGGCTTTTCAGAGCTGAACCTGGATAATAAATCTCATATTGTTTACATCTTGAAAGAGGATTGAAAGTGGTTGCAAAGTGGATGCTAATTGAACAGAGTGGCTGCTTTTCATCTCTGAAGAGATCAACTGCTCTTTCACACACATACATTTTATTTCAGGTGACTTTGACAAAAATAATTTAAAGGATATTTTTTTAAGACTTCTCACAATATTTCATTATATGAAAAAGACTCAACAATAAAACCAAATCCCCTACCAGCCAGTGTCATGTGTAATAAAGTAGCATACCAAGGAAGGCACTCTGGATCAGATCCAAAGCCCATTTTAATGAATTCAGCTTTTTCCCTTGTTTTCTCTTAAGTCTCAGGAGCTCTTTCTAAAGAAAGAACTTGAGAACACTTGCTATTGTATAGGATTTTAAAAATGTCTTTTTTTTTTCTCCTCATTTCTTGTTACATTTTCTAGTTATTTTAGATGGACCTGTGACTCTCTTACTGAAGAAGGGGTTGTTGTATGCTGTAAAAGGACAAGGTGGTAAACTTCCAAAAGGCAAATCAAGGATGTGAATGATTTTTATGCAGAAACCCATTTTTGGAACTGAGAGGTGAATGATTTGGTGTGGGAACTATTCATAACAGACCTCAAACCCTTCAAGATATGAAATTTTTAAATATGGTGTTCCTGAAAAGGAAATTAAAGGTGTCAAGTGTCAACTGTCTCTCAGTGATGATTTAGGTCAGAGGAAGGTGAATGACACTCTCATGTTGAGCCATATTTTATACAGTAATTGTGAAGTGCAATGAGAATAGTGGTGGTGGTGGTGGCGATCACCTCTGTACATAGATTTGAAATTTGAAATATGCTGCATTTGCTCCCTGCATGTGGATCTGTGTAAGGGTCATAGAAGCTCAAGTAGAGAGAAGAACCTTTAAAATAATATGACAGAAAATCAAAGAGGTCAATTGTTAAATTTATTCATATTTACCAAAGAGGGCTCTTTTCCCCCTAACCTTGCTTGTCCTTGTGGTTATGGGGGAGCATCTGGGGCTGCCTTCCTGCCTGAAACTGTGCTGAGATGAGAGCACACAGTGAACTCCTGAGCTTTGACTACAGAGAGTTTCTCTTACACACGTGTAGGTAAACAACATTCTCCTCCTTTCTGCTTAGATCTTCATTACTGATCCATAATGCTGATTCATTTGCTTGTGATGATCATTTACTGGTGCAGTGTGACTTTTTAAAGTCAATTTCTGTGCTGAAAAACTCCCAGACAGGTGCACAAATGTCATCCAGGTACTTCTATAGGAATTATATTTCTGCCTATGTACTGTGGTGGAAAAATCTTCAATAAGCGGTTTTGCACAGTTTTCCCTTTTTAAAGTCAACAAGAACTGTAATTGTAATAATGATAATTTTCACTGGCATAAATTTGAAAAAATTTTCTAAGGGTGTTTTAAAATTATCACTTCTCTTCTGTCAATAAGGAAAATAAAGCATTGGAGAGACTGTAGGAATGGCTTAAGAGCCAACAGGAATCTGCTATTCCAAAGAACCAAAAGAGTTAACATTCAAGAGCCTTGATGACAGAAATTTTTATAACTCTGATGAAGTCATCTGTGTCCATTTCTACTGACTGGAAAGATAATATGGTGCTCCAGAGTATTGATGCAAGCTTCAGTTCTCTCTAATATTAACTACAATATTAATTTTAAAACAGACCCTGTCTGTAAAATAACTACTTTTAAAACTGCTCTCAAAGTTTTTGCTGAGTTATTTTTTAAAATTTTAACAAAAGTAAGGACTTCTGATAGTTGATATTGTCCTTTGGTGGGAAGCTAAGTTATAGTAACCAAAGGAAGAAAAAAGTGATTAGGCCTGAAACTTTTGTTTAAATGATCAACCACAGAACAAAGCGCAAGGTTTCTTAGATCCCATTTTCCTCTCCAGGTGTGCTCCAATGTGAAGTGCCTATGCTAGACCTGAATTTGATTTTGTTTTGCAGTAGATGTCATTGTGTGTTCATAATTTCATTCCAGTGTTCCCCTATCAAGTACACTATAGGCAATATAAGTATCTTTATGTAGGTCTGACTGTGAAAGCTGGTTTTTTGGGGGGGAAATAGGAGCTCCACACATTTGGCATTTGTAAATAGGTATAATGGGCTGAGTCGCAGCTCATCCACTCACAGCATCTCTTAGAAAGAATGTGTGCTTTACATATTTGTCATATGTATGATATACAGTGCAAGGAAGCAGTCTCTACTTTGCAAAACATCTAGGAAAACGCATCCTTTAATGCTGTGGCTGTGAGATTGATTAAATGTTTTCTAGAATCCATATTAATGAATGACTTCTCTCTGTAGTTTGCTGTGCTGGATGATGGAAAAGCCTGTCACTTCTCCTGCATGGCTGGTACTGTTCTGTTATTGTTATTGCTTTCTGCTTCTTGCCTTTATTTATCTACCTAACATCAGCCCAGCTCCCTCAGTGAGTCTTGGATCTGTTTTGAGGAATCCTGGGAAGAGCTAGTTGGGATAACTTTGTCTTTTGGATGCCTTCCTTGGAGCTTCTCTTATCTCAAGTCTTCAGAGGAATGCCTCAATACAGTCAAACTCCTTGAAGCTACAAGTTATGGTTAGTGCATTTTGCCTTAATAATTCTGTCCATGGGGCAGGGATTTTTTCTGCACTCTTCATCCTGAAGTCTATGCCTATGGAAATATTTGAGGTATCTTAACTCATCACTCTGAAATGACACTGTAATGAAGTATTGTTCCTCTGGGACTACTGGGATACATTATACCCCGAAGGACAGATTTTCTAAAGCTTTGCAAGAACATGAAAGGGTTAAGCTTCAGGCCTGTCCTTGTCTCACTCAGCCCAGTGCTGATCAGCTCTCTCTGTGTAAGTGCAGATTTAATTACTTCACAAAGGCAGGTGTTGACTCAGGTCTTTGCTGGCCTGTTCCCTTGAACAGTGGCAGGGACTTTGCTGTGCCGCTGGGAGCAGACAGTCCCACTCCTGAATGCTGAGGCCCTGGCCATATCTCAGAATGGAAATAGCCCTCTCACCTGCAGCACTGTGCTGGCTTGATTTAGGTTCTGGAGGCAGGGCTGGAAGTCAGTAATTGTAGCCAGTCTCTCCACATTGCCCTGAGATGCAGCCACAAAAACGTGCTCATTGTCTCGCAGTGCCACTCAGTAATCATTGAAGAATAAATCCATTAGAAGATCTTTCGGATATAAGAATTATATTTTTGCAAAACAGCAATCACTATAAGAATTACCCTTTAGCTACTGATAGCAAAGTTCAAAAATCTCATCATGTGCTGGTTTCATAGCAGCTGATAAAGGTTAATAATTGGAGGTTTAAAAGGCAGTGTTTCTAAATTTTTTATGCTCAGAAAGGCTGTTTCCCATTTTATTGGATTGACTTAACCCACACTTTCCTTTCACATGGAAACTGCATGACTCTCAAATTCCTTCTTGCATCACATGGAACCATAAACTCTAGGCCGTGTTGCTGTCACAGCTGGCAGAGATTGCACTGTCTGAAGTGAACTGGTGTCTGTAAATATCATTGCAAGATAAGATTTGTGCAGTGGCCTCTGGAGAATGGCACATCTGCTTCACTGAATTATTGATGTTAATTCAGAATTGGATCCTATACAACATTTCCAGTGGGATTCTTAATGCAGTGGAGCATTAGGATTTCGTAGTTTATCTTTATTATGCTCCTGTGTCTCTCAACATACTGATCTGTGATATAAGACAAAGATCTGTTGCAACAGGAAGAATTTTAGAATACTTTGATTTAAGTCGGCCCTGCTGTTTAGAGTTAGTGCTAATTTCATGTCAGTTTGAGAGGTCTGTGCCTCCTGTCTTATTTCTTATTAGTAAAGCATGATGACACAGGTTGCATGCATGTTTACAGATTGCCTAAATTTTATGTATTCCTCAAATGTGTACTTTGAGATTATTCTGTGCCTTTTATGTAAAAAGAGAAATGTAAATATCTTGAGTTTGTGGTACTACACTGAGTTCCACTGATTGAAGACAAAAACAATAAGCTGTTAAATTGGGCCAATTATGTTTAAAATCGAGTCCCTTTCTTGGCTCTGAAATTGCTAGAGATGAGCCTGATCTCAATCACTATGCCAGAGGCAGGTTCATAGCTGGTTCCTTTTGTTTTTATTGTCGGTCATACCTTAGCACCAAGGATATTTAGGGTAACAATACCGAGAATCTAATTTTGGTTGATTTGTTCATTGTATTCACAGAGAGGTCATATGTGAGATAAGACTGGAAATAAAAGGCTTTAAACTTAAATAAATTATATAATCACAGAAGTGATTGTTAATATTGACTTCATAGTTGATAAGACACATGAGGCCATTTCATTTTTTACATCAAGTTCCACTTGAGATGTCTTGACTAATATTTGTGTTGGAACAGAATTTGGACAGGAGTTGAATGGCTGCGGTACCTGTGCAGTTTGTGCACTCTAATTATCATGTATTAATTATTCATGTTGTGTGGTCCATCCAAATCCATCAACTTCTCCTAAAGCAGTGTTTCAGACCAAATGTGGATGATCTGCCCTTGGGAACCTACAGGTATCCTGCTTTTTATTAAGAAATACCCTCTGGCCATTGTGTTGGAAAGAACTATTTTCACACTGGGTTCAAATGATCAGGGCACTTCCCAAGAAATAGGATTGGGGTGGGGCTGTGGACTGGATGAAGAAACTCAGCTTTCAGAGGTGGTTTGACTGGCAATTTCAGATCTCTAGAGCATTCCTAACACACTTTATTTTGTAGATTTTATGGCAAAACAAGAGCAAGGATTTGCATTGAATAATGACTCCGATCTGTGCCCTCTTAGAGTGCTGAAAATAACTCATTGTAAAGTTATTATCATGCCCCTATATGAGTGCAGAGATGGACAGAAACATCAAGCAACTTGCTCAGGGCTGTAAAGTGAATGAAAACTTCCTAAGAAAGCCTAATGTACTGATTTTTGATCTGCAGTCTTACCAGTAGACTTTACTGCTCTCATCTTGCTTTGACAAAAATAAATTATTTTATGTACTCTATTTATTGTATTTTTAGATAAAACATGAGGTACTGACTGAGCTTGATGAAATGTAGATGTTAATAAATACAGAAGAATTTTTTAATATACATAAACTTGGTATCTGTCTTATTAAGATTAAAATAAGCAATAAACCTGTCAGATCATCAGTGGCCTTGGTGATTTCTGGTATAATAGCAGCAAAATGTAATAATATTAGTAATAATAATAAAATGCAGGTAAAACATTCTGTCAATGAAAAAATGCTCGTCTGTAAGAATTTTGAAGAAAATTTACATTTTTAAGACCCATTTCTTTATTATTTCAGCCTGTTTGCAGTAGCATAGGAGGAGCTGACATTTCAAATAATTGCTGCAGTAACAAACAATGGAAGCATTTATCATAATATGCTAATTAATATTTGGAGGCTATTCAGCACCTTTAATGAAGGCTGAAGATAATCACCCATGCTGTATATACCAATGTCCTCCACATCCTTGCCCCAAACACTGTTTGATCTTTAAGATTCTTTTTCTTTAATGGATTTGGTTTTACCAGGCTTGGGGACTTTTAATACATAAATGAAGTATCTAATATCTAACTGATAGCAGATCAGTTCATGCTTGGAGATAAACGTGCATACAATAGATGATGCCAAAAGGGGGGAAAATGTTACCACATCATTATATAATTTGAGTGATTTATGTGTTGAAATGATGGCGCCTACACATGCTGCTTTTCCTGATGTCAACAAAAACTGTAGATTGGGTTGATTTATTTAGGTTATGGCTATCAGAACAAGAATAAGACATGGGTGATACCACAGAAGGAATTTATCTTGTTTCAGATACATGGCAAAACCTAGCTGTGGCTGATTCAACTAGGAAAGGACTTAACTGCATGTGTGAACTGAGGAGTCAAGGGGAGATAAACACATCTCTCTCCTGGATGCTGCACAAGAGCCGTCTAAGCCTTAACTGTGGTTGTTTATTTAAGTCTGACTTAAGTTATGGCTGACTGACTCAAAGTTCCAGGTGTTCCAGTTTCTTGCCTGTGGTTTGTTTGTAGCCTCTTGTCATGGTTTGACGCTGGCACAAAGTCAGTGCCTCCATAAAAATATACTATCTCTGGTGTCTGTTGTGAGATGTGACCAAAAAACAGAACAAAGGAGGTTCTAACTTCAGAACAAAAGGGGAGAAAAACTTTATTACATACAATATATAGGGAAAACACACACAGAAGGGAATGAAAACCTTAAAAACACTCCTCCTCCCCCCACCCAAGATCTCAACACAACACAGTAAAACAAAACTTGAATTCCCATTCATGTTACCATCTTTTACATAATTCATCTTCAATCCATTACCACCCTCCTGATAATCAGCACTCAGTTCTTTAAGGAGATATAGGAGTCCTTCTTGCACCATAACGTGACCTCGCCATCCATGTTCAGTGCTCTCACCACTGTCGCATGGACCAGAACTGTTTCTAGGGTTTCTTCTTTAAAGATGCTTTGGTCAGTTCCAAAAATGACAGTCTCCAATTTCGGGACACCAGTCCCCCCNCCTGGCCCAGGCCGCATGGCTTCCCCTGCCCGCCCAGCCCGCAGCTGGGCAGGGGAGGTCTGAGCTCCTGCACGGGCCGGAGCCAAGAGAGAGTTGTCCTGGGAGCCCTCTGCTTTTAACCCCCTGTGTTCTCAGAGGCGGATCCTTGTCCTCAGTGGCTAAACCAGGTGCCAATATTCAAACCTGAGCACCTATTGGTTTGACCACTGAATCCAGAAAAAAAACTCACTTCCGATTCAAACCACCACACCTCTCTACCTCTGTGGTTCCACTGAAGAGCTACTGTTCCCTGGAGTAACACTGTCATAGATTTTCTTGTATCAATGCATTAGTGTTGATCATGAGTGGTTTGTAGCATAAATTTTTTTTTATGACTTCTTTCTAGCTCTAGATATCTTAAAAGCACTGCTACAGCTGTTTTAAAAAAGAAAAAAAAAGGAGTGGAAAGTTTGTTGGGAATAAGGCAGCTTAATATAATTTTGAATTAATTCCTCAGAAAAAAACATGTTTTTAATATTGCAGGACATACAATGTAATGCTAAGTATAAGTGGTGAAAAGATGTATTTTTCTTGACTTTAATTGCTAATATTATGTCTTAGTTTGGAAGACAGGTATCGCTAAGGACAAACAGGACCCTCTCCTGAAATGGAGAATGCAAAAAAATCTCCTCTATCCGAATTGNCGGCTCCCGGCGAGGCAGACAGGGGCCAGGTTCAGGGTTCCCAGGGCACACACGAAGAGACCGTGGCAGGAAACCCCAAACTCCGCTCCAGTGGTGCCAGTGAAAAGAAAAAAAATCTTCCCCCGAAGTCTGAAAACCACACCTTACTGTTTCTCCTCCCGACAAGCACACCCCCCACCCCCCGAAAAAAAAAAAAAGAAAAAAGAAGTGAAGTTCACGTGTTCCTCCCCTCCCTCCACCCCAGGCCACTTCTTTTGTCTTTCTTAACTATCCTTAAGTATTCAGACATTAGTTACTTGGCAACTTATGGGAAAAAAAATTCTACAAGAGGACCCAACCCCCAACATATTATTGAAAGAAAGCCTCATCAAAGATGCATCAAAGACTTTGTCCAGAACTAAGAGAACTCCTGCACAAAAGTACTTTTATTTATGAAGATGCCATCTTTTTTGCTTTAAATTAAATATGAGAGATGTTTGGGGTCATGATTAATAATAATTCTCTGAAGAAAAGCCAATGGTAGAAGTATTACCTTGCAGAAATTAAGAGATGCTGAGTTCTCCTGCATCATGATAGATTTTGCTTTCTCTTTCTTGCATCAGTATCTGCCTCTCACTGTCCTGACGAACAGATTATCTGAATTTGCTCATCTAGACTCTTACCTGAACTTCTTCATTCCCAGAGGAAGCAATCAGTACAACTGCACACACAGTTCTGCTTCCCTTCCATCTCCTATGATATTTTCATGGGTTTATGCCTCTGTATTTCTGTTTCAGACTGAGCTGATATACTGCTTAGGTTTTTCCAAATCAATTCAGACATTCCAATTGATCTTCTGCAGTCATGCTTTGCAAGCTCCCACAGTGGATGAATTCCAGGCAATGTCTGCTTAGCACAGTGTCCAGCTGCTGCTTTGAAGTCATCCAGCAAGGATTCGTGTGTCACTGACTTGATAAATGTTTCTGCCACTTCCCTGAAAACTTCTCCTTTCCAGTGATTTTTCTCATTTTGACTTTCTGTAATGTACAGATGATAAGCAAATGTTAAAATATCAGGTTTTGTTTACATATACTTAAATTAGAATTAACCTATGGACTCTGAGGTGTTGAATTAAACTCAGCTCTGTTGAAAATGGTTGTTATTCTAATAAAGTAAATTTAAATTGTGGTTGTATTTCATGTGCTCCTGGTAGAAGCCTGAATTCAATATAAAACCAAATCAAAACATGAATGACTGGCACTGATGGTAAAAATAAAAGACAGAAGCAGGTCTGGTACAGATCCCTCTGGCTGTGACAGGGCTACATCCACAATGCTGTTTTTCTGTCATGTGATTGGAAGACGGATGAGACAGTGTAACAAAGAACCTCTGTAGACTGCAAAGAAGTGCAAACTTCGATTTTCAAAAACAATGTGTGAAATTGCTTTTAGAAGGACAAGAAAGCTGTAAGTTTTAAAGAAGAATATTTCTTACTGAAATGTAGTTGTAGGTAACTGCAAAGACCTATAGGTGAACATGAATAAATCTTCAGAAGAAGCATGTTGCACATTTCAGGTTTGTCATATAACTCAAATAATAACCTTTGTTAGAAAGGGTAAGAGAGGACAGGTCCATGTTTAAATTTTATTCTGTTGAATATGAAACTCTCTGGAATACACTGCTCCAGAAAGACTAGAATTTAAGTACATAAATCCATGGAGTTCTTTCACAGAGGTTGTCTGACAACCAGAAGACAGAGGCTGGTGCCCACAAGGGGCTATAAGAGAAGACTATGTGCCTAGCTCAGCTCCTTTTCCACTGCTAGTGTTTAGATAAATAAAAAACATTTGTAGCCAGAAACTTTATCACCCTAAAGAGACTCACAGTCAAATCTTGTGACTACAGCAATCACAATAACGTGATAAAAAAGTACCAGAAATTGCACTTTTCTGTTAAAATACCTTGTTGTGGTCACTTTATGCAGAAGATTCTGTTTTAAAGATTGATATATGAATTTCTAGGAAATCATACCTTAAATCAAATACTCAGAATTTTTTCATTTATTTAGACAAACCCTTCACAAGACTAGATACAAAATATTAATATCTTCATATTTAACATTCAGTGTGGAAATGCAAAACATTTCTGAAATAGGGGCATGCAAGAAACACAATGCTGTTACAAGAGCTAGCAGGTTAACTCTCTTCTCCTGTGTTCTGTGCTTTAGGCTCAGCCATGGAGAAATCTTCAGTTCTAATCACTCAAGTCACTAATAAAATAGCATAAATTCAGTATAATTTATTTTCAAAACATAGCTATTTGAAGTAACTAATATCAAACATGTTTCATGTTTAGAATGAAAACAGCCTAGGTTTTTTTGCTTTTGCTTTTTTTCCTTGTTACATATGGGAGCCTGTCTTGTCTTGTTCAGATGGATGTGTGATCTCTCAAAGTAGTTTCTGGAGCTGCTTTCCATGAGGTGTGGGTGTAAAAGTCTATCAGATCTTAAGTCTTAAGGTTGGATATGAAAGCTGTGGCGCACAGAGGGGCACACAGCAACACACACAACAGGTGTTCAGACACAGAAGAAGAAAGAAGTAAGTTTATTGAAACCTCAGCTATTTATAGTTTTCAGGACACTGACCAAGGATTGGGTAATGAGGTCTCCACCTCTCCAATCCCACTGGTTGAATGAGAAGTCTCTGAAATCATATATTTCATGAAGGAATGTAAATACAATCTTTGTTTATCTTACAATTCATGGGAAAGTACATTACAATTTCATGAGAACTGACTCCATTCTGCCAAACAAATCAGAAGGCTTATTTTCAGGGACAACAGTCCATATTTAAGTCATTATATATTTAACCTGTCTGCTCAGTTGGCTAAATTTGGGCTGAGTTATTAATTTGAAACTTATTTTAAAATATAAAAATAAAGGCTTCCCTTGAAGCAGAGCAATACACAGCTAAATATTTTTATACAAAATCTCTTTCAATGTACTTTTCTCTGTCCCTAGGAAAAAAACATTAGAATTTTTGGTTTTTGAAAACCTTTATGCATAGGTGCCTAGGGCATCAATTAATTTGACCATATAACCGTATCAAGAAACAAATAGGAAAAAGTATCCCTAAAAATGTGAGAAAAGGCTCTATTCTAATGGTTTCTGCATGTGATCTAGATAGCTTCCTCTAAATGTCTGTCTCACATGAGGCACAGAAGTATGTTCCTGACTCGAAGGACTTACTGAGATGCACAAAACCCAAATCTGTGAGAATCTGGGTCTTTGTGCTCCTTTCTTTTAGGGTGCTGTGGCAAAATGTTGGTTTATTTCTCCTGTCATTAGGTATGCAGTGTCAGTAAAAATGATACATGTATGCCTTGAAATTTAATTCCGTTCTCCTATTTGCTGCCATCACTGAGAGAACACTCAGGTACAGGTGTTCCCTGTTCCCTTAGGCTGCTACATTCATTCATCCTGGAACACGATTTTATTCCCATTCCTGTTTGGTTATCAGCCTAAACTCTCAGCCTGCGGTAATGAAAATTATGGGGAGAAAAAGATGTGCATAAAAAAAGTGTAGGACGGGAGATTAAACACCCTGTTGTAATTCATGTTATGCTAATGAGGCACATAAGATCATTCAGAGCAGGGTAATGCAGTGATAATACTAAGAAACTGACATAATTTACTATGGGGAGCCTTTACTTAATACATCATATTTCAGCAAGAAACTTAATAAAAGGAAGCTTAACACATTAATACCACCAAGAAGTGTAGAAGATAATGCAGCATTTGATCAGTCACAAACACTACCTGTGAAACCTAATTTCCAAGTTATCCAAGAATCAAAACATACATATTGCTTATTCCTGAGCCAGTAGCTTAATTACAAAGGATACCAGAAGAGGTACAATAAGCATTTCCTATTATTTATATTCCCCAGTTGCCTATAATGATCATATAACTTAATATTTGATTGAATGGTCTGAATATGAAAGATATTTCCCTTGCAAATTAATCCTAGCACTCAGCTGCAGTACAGCAGGAAGCATTACCATGGTACTATCATGAGGCTTATCCCATGACATTTTCCCCACAGTTTTATTGATGCTTCCCTTTTAAAACCATTCAATTTCATTGACTAATAAATATATATTGTGTCATAACATGTTTTGACTTCTATTCCATCAAGAGTGAAAAAAACATAATTGTTGGCTTGTTAATTATTATTATTATTCGTGCAGTGTCCATTTGAATGAGTTTCATCATATTGGTATGGTCCCTGAAGAAGTATCTTTCAAAACTGCGCAGAGAAAGGGTGGGAAAAGAAAATGAAAATCTTAATGATATGATAGTGACATGATTTAAGAGTTTTGACTCACTGGCTGGGGTCCATGTTTGTCTTCTGCCTTATGTCTGGAAGTTGTGACCTTTCATGTGGAAATAGCATTGATCTGGAGGTGTCACCTCTGTAAATTGTTGCAGAGAAGTGCCAGAATTGATTGATTTGATTTTACTTTTTGCTCCTCTAAGTGTTTTTATTCTGGATAACTTCCAAAATCAAAGTTAAATGAAGATTAAAAAGCTTGCCAGGTTGTTTTCCATCTTGCTACTGAGAATCCTGACTTCTGAAGCTTATGGACTTACTCAGTCCTGGTGGGCACAATGTCTCCCAGCTAGAGACATTTGCTCTCTAGCAAATCCTGGCTTTACAGCAGTTTACCATGAAAACTCTAAGAACAGGACTGTAATTCAGGGATCACAAGGATTTAGATTCTGCTGAAGATCTGGAAACTTCTGGGAGTCTTGGTTTGGGATTTCTTACATTCATACAGAAACTTGATGTGATCAGCTCCATATTCTGGGGCTCTTGATTCAGCCATTGCTTCCGAAGCTTATACATTTTCAAATCCAACCAAAACCAAGGGACAGGGACAGGGAGCCAGAACACACAGCTTCTAATGCTGTCATGGGGCCAGATGAATCTCATTCTTTGTCTTAAGGCCTTCTAACCATTCTGAGATAATTTATTCCAACAAAATCAGTGTGTCCTTTCAGAAAACCTCTATTTTCAGGAACATTTTCCAGAATAGGTGATCAGGACTCAAGAGAGCTGAAATCAAGATGCATTCTGCATGGAGGGAGGTCAGGTGGAGAGGCTGGAAAAGAGATGTAACACTGAATTCATACTGCGTGTAACATAATGTATTTCAGGAATGAGCCTGAGCTAGTCATTTTTCACTTCTCTACATGTCTCTAGAATTGGTGGAGTGCTGTCAGTCCATCTCACTGCTGCTGTTCTGGCACACTTAGATCTCAGCCCAATCTCCAATCTGCCCACAGGTTTTAGAGGGGAGGTCCAGTGGGCTCCTGATGTGGCCAGTTGTGGGAACCAGGACATCCTTCTGACTGTCCTGGAGAAATTTATAAGTCACAGGAATTTAGATAGAATGATAATTAGCATGTCACAGGGTGAAGAAGTAGAATTTTGGGATTTTAGATTGTGAGATCAGGAGGCAAAGATGGAGGAAATGGGGTTTGTTCCTGGCCCCCTTCTTCATCTTCTTGTTCTCCATCTTCTGTGTGGTGTGGCACATTTTGGTTGGTCTAGAACAAAAGTACACTGTTCAATATAGTTAATAGATATTGGAGGATCATTTTAAATAGAACATAAGTAATTTCTAGTATAAAGGATAGCACTGTCTCAAGAGGCAGAGAGTTCAGCACAACCTGGCTCACAGAGAAGACTGTGGCAGGCCAGGGCAACAAAAATAAGATAAGCAAAGAATAAACAAATTCCTAAACACAAGAACAGATGGACTCAACCGCTTCTTCAGATGCAGGGCTGGGGGAAAACAGAAAGCCTTCAGAGAGACAGAGACAGAGACAGAGACAGAGACAGAGACAGAGACAGAGACAGAGACAGAGACAGAGACAAGTTAAGTCAGGTGGAAGCCAAGCTCATGGAAGCTCACATAAAGCCTCAGAAACCCCAGGGCCAAGGAAACAGAAACAACACAAGAGAAAAAAGCATTTTTATATTTTTTTTACTTTTATATATTTATATTTTAAAAATCTGACAGCCAGTAATTGACTGGCTACCTGAAGCTCAAGGTGTGCATGTCAGTAATGCAATTTCTGTTGTCTTGTCTTAATTGTCATTCCTGATGAAGACAGTCAAATGAATTCATGCATTATCTAGACATTTTAAAAGTCATTTAGAGGGTTTTTTTTGCCAGATTTTCAGTGAGTTGTGGAAAAGAAACCCCTGTTGGTCAATATTCAAATGTGATTAATTATGTCAATTCATTTCCCAGTAATCCTTAATCTATTTCTAGTCACCTGTGTGAGAAATATAATACCCTATGACTTTTTTTAAGCATCCCCATTTTTCTAATCATAGGATTTGTTTTTCCTGGACTGTGTGCATATAACATTTGTTAATTTCACATTTGTAAGTAAAAATTGATTCAGGGGAAAAAGTTCTGTTTTCAACAATCCGCCAGTTCAAGTCTCCATGTATACCTTGCAATGGGTAACATGAAATGACACTGAGCTAATTTATGCTAGATTAATCCTTCAGTTATCATCTCAGGGAAATGTGATAGATCTGATTTTGATCCCTAATTATACTAGATTAAGTAAAAATGGTACCATGAAAGTTATTTGTGAAAGAATGATCAGCCACAATGTACACCAGCTGCTATAAAACAAAAGTTAAAATTCAGAGCTGCTAATGAGATCTGCAAACTAACCTGCCGTTTCAAGGTTCTTTTGTATTCATAAGTTTGTAAAAAGAACATGTTCAGGTTTTGGGTACATAGTGTTACAAAGTCCTGAAAACTAATTTGTGTTTACTCCATGCTATTTATTAATGCATGTAAGTAAAAAAATATAATTGGCATTTCATATGATACATATTAAATCTTAAAGACAACTTCACATTACACCAAAATGCCTTTTTTTGGAAAATTCTTAACATTAGTTAAACTGAGAATCTAGGCAAATGTTTTCATGGCCTTTAAAAAATAATAAATGACAAAATATGTTTAAATTTATATTTTCTGTGGTCATAGCTATTTGCATGGGACAAGCAGACAGCAGATAATATTTACAAAATATTTCTCTCAATGTCCATAAAATCTAGATTTTTAGTGGTAAAAATAAAACAACAAAAAAATCTCCAACAAAATCAAACACAACAGCTCCCCCAAAAAGTTACAGAGAAAAGTTTCTCAGCAGTATAATTTATTTTCAAGAATAAATTTGGTCTAATTCTGGTTCCATAATTATTTCTCAATAAAGACAGTTTGTCTTTATCAAGTAGAAAAGCCAGTGTTCCAGCTCTGCAGTGAAAATGTGAAGTTTAGCCATGGGTTACCTTCAACAAAGGTCGTTTCACAGAGTCCCTCCAATTAGGGTGTGGAGGCTGCTGACATCCCTCTCATGGCTTGCACTGAACAAGGCTCACAGGTTGTGCTGGGGCCCTCTCCAGCTTCAACTTTCCGTGTCCCACCCCATCCCCTGGCCCCTGCCAAGCTGCAGCAGCTGCTCACACTTCCCTGGGCTCTAAGGGACTTTTCTCCTCTTGATGTCTTCAGCATCACTCAGTCCTCTTCCGTGATGTGCTCCTCTGCAGGAAGACTTGGACCCTGCAAGAGAAGGAATTCCATGTGTCTGGCTGTTAGTGCAGCCTCCCTGGCAGATCTTCTGGGGAGAGTTCCAAAAATCCATTGAAGTGAATGGAAGAATCTCTGACTCGCTGAGTTTGAATCATGTCCGTACATCTCTGCTGACAAATGTTTTAAGATCTGACTGCAGGGACTTAACTATCCAACTGATATTTTCAAAACTGTATTTAAATTTACTCTCTTAGTCCAAAGAAGAATCTTATCCTTCACAGCTTCCTAAGGCTTTGCGCTGACAAGGGATCTGACAGACTGATTTTTGCCCAGGCCCTCACCTTTGCCTGGTTGCCATACTCCCACAAGAGTCTACTTGGCAATTAAAGCTCAGACCTGAACAAAGTCAGAGGGTCATGCAGGAGAAAAGTGGCAGCAGGCTGGGATGTGGTGATGCCCCAATGCGTGGAATGATAACTGCCATCAATAAAAAGGCCTTCTCCTGCCAAAGGGCTGATGTCTCTTCACTTAAGTAGATAGATTTTAATGTGCTGCTACAAATTAAATAGCTCAATAGCCTCAGCTGAACAGAATTTGGTCCATTGTCAATGTTAAGCAATAATTTTTAGCATGTAAGTATGAGGCATTTAGTAATATCTCTTTTAATTAGTTTCGTATTTTGTTTTGCTATATGTTCTGCTTCAGCTTTCACTTTGCATGGGGTTTTCTTTCTTCTTCCTATACATTTTTACTCAATCTTAACACATGATTCTTGTTTTCTTTTAATTGTCTCCCCTTGACACACTAATCAGATGACCAGGCCACTCTGTCTCATCCTTTTACCTGCACTCAATGCTTTGCCCTGTGTCTGTCCCAGTATCCTTTAGATGTTTTGCTTTGACTTTGTGTTGTACTGTCTTCAAGAATTCTGTTTGACTATGGAGAAAAAGCCATGCAATGAGGCATCAGTAAAGGGACAAAGATCAGGTACCCTGAGGAGGTTGAACATCAATAAAAAAGAAGGAATGAATACCTCTGAGGAAGATAGAGCAGTATGATTCACAGCTCTGGAGAATACTAGACAGGCATGAAATATTTGTAATGTAAATAATAGCCTAAGATAAAAAAAAGGCAAACAAAAGTAGATGAAGCACAGTATCAAACAGAATTTAAATAAATCATTAGAAGAAAAACTCTATTTCTTGAACCATAGGACACTAAACAGCATTTAATTAAAAATGTGTGTTTGATCTTCTCATGTGATTAGTTTTTCATTACTCTGCCATTTACTTTGGTGATATTGAGGTCAAGGGGCTGGCGTTCTGGGCTGATCAAGACTTAAGTAACAGAACTTGTGCTGAGGTTAGTGAAAAACTTTGATTTACTTCAGTGGAACCATCAACTTGTCTATTCTTAGACCCAGAAAGCAATTTTTACTTGACACCTGCTGTTTTATCTTACTTTCTCTTTTACTTAATGTTGTAGCTGGCAAACCCAGGGGCTGGAGCTGTGCCTAATGCCCTGCTGAGGGAATCCTTGGTCCCTTTTGTAGGCAGGGCTGCCTTTGTATGGACGGATAAAATCTAGTCCAGAGGAGTGTACAAAGAGAGTTAAAAGAAATCTTGGCCATTGGTCATCTTTCCTCAGGCTTCATAAGACGCAAAATTACAATAGCTTATAGTAGTGTACAGCTGAAAAAATAACAGCTTAATAGCTTTTGATCTTTTCAGTAATATGTGCTGCATTTTTAAAAATAGAAGTATCTAGAGTAATTTCTTCACATTTGCTCTTGAGCTTACGTCTGAAATGGGCATGATTAAGTAGGACAAAGATCTTTACATAAGTCATTGTTTGCCCATATTAAAACAGAAGAGTATCCAGCTCATATTACCTACAGGATACTCTTAATTTGTATTATCAAAACATTCAGATGATTTCTTAGGTAACAACTGCAGGAATAGCTTTTTATGTAGCTAATGTTTTACAAATATTGATAGGTTTTAGCCCTGGGGCTTAGCAAGCATATTATAGATGAGAAGAAAAAGTAAAATAAAAGGAAAAATGTGCTAATGTTTATTTTACAAAGTCAAACAAGTGATTTAGTGATTGGTAAGACCCCTATAAATCACTGTAGACTCTTTTCAGCAAGCTTCTGAAAATGAATCTGTTCTGCTGTTTAACATAGCCCGCCTGCCCCAAGCACTGCACTGGCTTGACATAAATCAACCCTGTTCATACCTTCACTGCTGTGAAATTCAAGTCTTGATTCTCAGATTGCCAGATCCCTTCCCTTAGGGAAGAAACCTAAGTGCTGTGGTGAAGATATTCCAAAAGCACAAATCTGGTTTGTAAAACCCTTGCAGGAGAATACAGATCTATCATCAATCTTTCTATGTGCTATACAGCATACTTGGTGCTGATGATATCATAAAAAAGGTGGTGTTAAGTCCTAAGGGAGTCATGGGTGTGTTTTTATGAGGATTTTTCTTAATTTAGTACATAATTTAAAAAAAAAGCAAAAAAGAAAGCCAATATGTAGGTAAGCAACTTGAAACAGAAGATACAAATTCCACTTTTATGACACAGCTCCCATATTTTCATTTTCTTGTAGATTTGTAAAACACAGGTCTTGTCCCAGCTGGGAGTGTAAGGAGGTAAAGGCCAGAAAGCTCAAGTTCCTTTCTGATTAGTAAACTCAGTCAGAGGCCTCTAGGTATGATAGCAGTGCAGTGCTACATGGCAGATAATATTCTCTTATTTTTGTAACTGTAACAAAGTATCTGTTTCTCAGTTTCTCTAACACTTGCTCAAGGTACATTACACATATAATTAAGCATGATTAAATGATAATTGCAGTTTTTTTGCAAAGTAATTCCATGGTTGTTTATGCTTTGCAGGAAGTACATGGCATTTATTTTGCACATGTCAAGGAAAAACTAAATGTTAAAGAAGAAATTGCTAAGGAATAATTGCCATAAATTTACTAAGGAATTACTAGGTAGCATATGCTTGAGATTGAATACAGTACTGCACAAATTCCTGTCAAGATGCAATTGTATTTTCAAAGTGACATTACTTCTGTATTATTTCTGAAAAAAAAAAAAAAAAAAGTCATGGTAAATTGAAACATCTGTATTTGGTTATGGGTGATAAATTATTTAAGCTATCATGTTCTTTTATTTATAAAAGCCCTTCTGTCAGTGCTGCAGGCTGCAGGAACCTGTTTTTACACCTAATTCTGGAGACACACAAAGGATACACTGAGGCTCTTTCACTTTGATATTTCTTCTTTTGAGCAAGGATAATACAGTAAGCAAAGGGTAAGAAGGTCTGTACCACACACTGTTACTTTGTATGTTAGAAAAAAACCTCATAATCTGCATTAACTTCTTAGTTTGGATCCAGGGTACACCTGTGAAATAAATTTTCCCGACTGCTGCTGTGGAACCTCCTGGCCTCTCTTGATGTGAGGTTTGGAGTGAGACTGTATGCTGGTGCTTCCTAAAATCTCATTCCTTTCTGGAGGGCATTTCAAAGGAAATATATTTCTTTTAAATATGAGGGAAACAATCACAAAGTAATGTTAGAAGCAGTATTTCTTTGAAATAGATTTGTATATTTATCATTGTGATTTATATTTTCTTTGGGATAATGGCATTTTTTGGGTAAAGGATCATTTGCTTCCTCTTTGAGAACACCCTGCTCTCTGAAAGTAGTTTGTATTTAGGGAGTCCTTGTGCTTATTTCACAAGTATTTAAACATAGGTTTGATTAGGCTGATAATTTATTTTAATTTTATTAATTGTAAATAGTTTTGGTCATAGAGAATCCCAGCATAGGGTTAAGACCTGGGGTTGTTTGGCTTGGAGAAGTCTCAGTGCAGATCTTTTCAATGTTAATATCTATTTCATGGGGTCAGTAAGGAAGAAGGGCTCAGGTTCCTGTCAGAGGTGCCCACTGACAGGACAAGAAGCAACGGGCACAGACTGAATGAAACATAAAATTCCTTGTTAACTGAGAAAATAATTCTGTCATTGTGAGGGAAGCCAAACACTGGAATAAATTGGCAAAAGAGGTTCAGTTTCTGTCCTTATACCAAATTATGCCTTGGGGTGTCTTGTTGCAAAATCTTACTGGAAAATGGTGCAGAGTGCACAGGTTGGTGCCCTCCTTTTCTGTATATTTCTTTACAGGTTGCTTTTGCAATGAAGGAGGCTTATGCTCTTTCTTCTCTTGTGCTTCTGCCTACTGAATGACTTTTTCCTGTAAAATTTGTTTGCTTGGAAGTGATGTAAAAAATTTACAGAAAGCAAGTTGAGTATTAAATACAAAAACTCTCTGGAGGTGAGATATGCCATGCATATCCTGTCACAGTCAAATGAAACATTGCCATTCAGGTGCCTAAATCAAGTAGTTAATCCATACTACATTAATTATGATGATGAATAGCTAATTATAGCTTATTGGCCTAAAAATAATATGCAAGTGAATGAGAGAGATTTTCAAGGCTGGCTGGTAGCCCCAATCCAAAATACTCCAAAAATCTCCTGGATGTACCAAGCAGTACTCGCCTGAGTAATGACTGCAGGTAAGAACAAATCCATTAATTTTTGGGGTCATTTTCAAAGGTAATGAAAAAGTTGTCAGCATTCTCTTAGTAATTAAATGTTGTGTTAGTCTTCATGAAACATTTATGCAAGATTTTCACTATTTTTGTCTTTGTGTGACATTTATGAGTTCCTCAAATATTCTTATAAACATGTACTTTCATAAACATATTTCATAGAAAAAACCCTACAGTATTGGACAATGCACATTTGTCTGTAATATTTACAATTTCAGTGTCTGGTGAACTGCATGTTTACAGCTCTAGACAAGACTGAAAATGTTGTAGTGATTAAGAGAGATTTCTGTGTTGGTTTTGATTACTGTGGCATCAAAACATATCTGTAAGTGACAAAGTCAAATGTAACAACATAATGCATATAACAGGAACAAAGGAAATTCTTGAAAATAAAACTCAAGTGGGAGAAGAAACTGAGTGGAGAAGCATAGGATTTCTCTTGTCACAATCAAAAATACTAAACCAGGAAGGCAATAATGGCAAAATGCAAATTCTGAAAGTTAAAGGAGTTCTATAGGAAGAGCATTGTCATGGTGGAAAGTAATCAGCGTAAGGGCATCAGAAAATCATTCTTGACTTAAATCAATTTTATAAATAATAGTGAAATATTCATAGAAGTAGGGACAAGACTAGATAAGTTTACAGAGAAGCAAATTTGGCTAGGATAATAAAAATAAAAACATTTTGACAAATTTTCATCCTGGGACAATTTCAACTCTTGTGCTGCAGGACATCAGAGCAATAACCCAGTGGTAAAGAATCCATTCTAGGAACACAATAGACACTCTAATAAATGCAAAATTGAGTATTCTGTACCATTATGGATCTTTGTTGTCACCATAATGTAGAAGCAAACAGCAAATATTTGTACTTTTCTTTGTTTGAATTTTTGTCCAAAATCCTCGTATACAGGGGAGATCATCTTACATCACTGGTGAGTTGGGGAGTTGCTTTCTCTTTCAGATGGGGATGTGGCTTCTGTTTTTAAGAACTGCATTTTCCTTCACATCTTCTGTCTTTATGTTTGAGTTTCTGATAGCTGGGAAGAGCTCTATCCCTGCATCACAGCTGGAGAGAGACAGACAGTGTTAAAAGTGGCTTTCTTCCTTTTGAATGTGAAAAGAAAATTATATCTCTGCCAAGTGGGAGGTGGAGAGCAAGCTGCAGAAGGGGTTGTTACTGCTGCTGCAGGGAGCACTTTGTTAAGAGCCTCCAGTTGCAGGGGATCAGTGTTGACTATTGTAGAGACCCCTCAGACATGGGGATAATGTGTGGCTGTTTCCAGGACATCCATTAATGCTTGCTACTTCTAAGTTTTCTTAAACTTTCTTAGCCTGGGAAGAAAGAAGGGATGGAGAGAAGGTGTTTTAACATTTGGTTTTATTTATTATCCTTCTCTGATTTGACTGGTAATAAACTAATTTTCCCCAAAGAAACCAGTTGTACCCATGGTGGTGATTGCTGAGTGATCTCTTCATGTCCTTATCTTAACCCATGAGCCTTTAATTGTATTTGCTCTGTCCCCATCCAACTGAGGAGAGATTGAGAGAATCAGTGGGTACTTGGAATCCAGCCTTGGTCAACCCACTTGCCTTTTTTTTTAGTAGGAGAATGACCTCCTTGATTTCCTGAGATGTCTTCCGACCACAGTGACATCTGTGAGAACTCCATATGAAGAGTTTTGGAGATCTGAATGAGACTGAGAAATGTAAATGAAGGAGGATGTAAAGCAGCTCAGATGAAATGCAGTGAAAGAAGAGAAAGAAAATGAGAAAGCGAAAAATAAAAGCAAACCCAAATGCAACTGAGACTGGGAAAGAGGAATAAGGGAAGCCCATGAGAATTCATTCAAGATTAATTGCAAAAAAACCCTGGAGTATGATTTTTGTAGCATGTGTTAGTCTGTCAACAGAGTAGGGAGATAATATAGACAGCAGGAAGGAGGTCCTGAGAAACTCAAGGTAAAACTTGAGCTGATGTTAAAAGAGGGATGACCTACAGGCTCAATCTGATCCCTGTTCCAAAATATTGGGAACGACTGTTTTTTTTTTTTTATTATTTAATTTTGAAGTGGAGGAGGCTTGATATTTCAATATCCTGGGTATTCCAAGGTAAAAGTTCAGTTAATATAGCACTTTGAATGGATGAAAAAAAAATCCAAATATGGTTCTTTGACTTAGGAGTGCAACTCATGAAAATGAGATTAAAAAGACACTAGTTACATGTTCAGCTTTCCTTAATAGTCTTCAGAAGTAAAGGAGCATTTATTAGACTTGCCATTAGCTCTACAGGATGTGAAGTTGAGCAGTCATTGCAGTGTCCTGGGAGGAGCAGAGAGTGCCCAGGGGTTTGTTAGGAATGCTTGTTAGCAGTGCTGCTGTTTTCCACAGATGTATAGAGAAGGAAAGGTTTGGGTCTAAACAAGTTTAATACAAGTTTAAAGAAATTTAATGGATATTAGCAGCTAATATCCTCAGTGAGTGCAGTCAGTAAGCTGAGGGTTTACACTGAGATTTCTTAGAAGAGAGTATGGTTCCTTCCTATTCTTTGAGAAATAAGCAGTGAAACAACTGGTGAAGATAAATCAAACATAAATTATATTGGTTTACTTTATTCTTCCAAATACTGATTTAAACAGTTACCCATAAAATGCTTGTCAAGGCTAGAAAAAGTCTTCCAAATGGCCAGTGCCAAAGCAAGCACAGGAATAAGAAGTCAAAAGTACCAACTGGATTTGGTTGGAGTGAATAAGCTCTGAAATATTGTCTGAAGTTTATGAAATAGAAGCAAAGTTTTCACAAATCCAAACACCTTGAAATGCACTTTTTTGACTAAATATAATTCTGCTAAAATTCTGAATAGAAAGAGCCAAGAAGGAAACCTCCCCTAAAGAAGGGTGTTGTTGAAAATAATTTAAACTGTGTGGCACATAATTGTGTTATTTGGGTGAATGTCTGAAACAGCTTTTGAAATTTCAAGCAGGTGCTACTTGCAAGGTGCAGATGGTGGAAGCCATGTGTAGGTTTGGACAACACCAGGGCTAAACAAAAGTGCCATGTCCTGAAACCTCCAGGTAATGAAGAGGTGAAACACAAAACTGGCAGTTAGGAAGATGATCACTTGTGCTTCTGCTTTTGAAATCGATGGGACATTCAGGGGCTTGGAGCTTAGAAAAGAAGGTGAAGGTCTGCACTGGAGGAAAGATCTTGGAAGTGGGGGACGATGCTGGACATCTGAGAGATTTGTGGAGATGAATGTTGAAGGATGTCAAGAGACCTTGTTTGGTAATGCCTAGTCTAGCAACTTCCCATTCTCAATATATAAAATGTTAGCAACTACATAACTTTTCCTAATAATAAAAAAACAAAAAATAAAATACTTTCAAAACATGGATGTCTTGAAATATACTGACATCCTGAAGCATATTGCAAGCTGAAACCAAATAATTAATAACAGAAAACCAAGGGCAAAGTCTTGACTTGGATAGATGGGTGGGTTTTTATGTGGTTTGGATATTTTTTTCATTCAGCTGTATACATGTGAATTTCAAAGGCGTGTGAAATAGTAAAGAATTGCTGGTGAAAACGTGGAGAATTTAAATGAAGAAACTGGCAATTGAAAATAACTCTTCTTGCAGTTCACATCTTTGTGTTTGATAGGTCATGTTACCCAGGAGAAGCTTTTTGCTTTAGAGTATCTGTGGGTGGAAACATATGGCTTAGAATTTGTTGTTGTAATCTTTTCATCATCCCTTTCTGTGGCACTTTTTTGGATTTCCATGGAAATGGAATAAATTAATATTCCTTTATCAATGCTATTCTTTCAATTTTGGAGAATTCAAGATAGGTTTTTAGAAAATGTAAACAAGGCAACAAAGACTCTACCAAAGTGTGAGATTTATGGTGTAAAAACATTCTGTGTGAGAGTAAATGAAGAACAGGAGGGGAAAGGAAGACCTTGTGCTGTTCTTATGAGTCACTAGTTGGGGGACTGAATAGTTAATGAAATGTTGGTAAAGCTTGCTGATGTATTAATAAGTATTGTTAGTACATCAACAAAATACATTTTGATTTCCTTTGGGGGAAAAATTTCTGTATTAATCTGACCTTTTTCTCACTGCTGTTACTTTTTTAGATTTGTAGCAGCAAAAAAGGAGAAAATGGTTGGACAACATACATGAGATATTGCATTAATATGTGAATATGGTAGGCATTTGAAATGGATTAATGAGGAATGTACTGTATGCAAATTACATTTCACAAAGGGATTTATGTTTAGATCTGACCTTGCCTGTCTTTTGCTCCTTCACAGTGTAACACCCAGGAGGGTTTGAGCAATGAGTACCAATGCTGCTGCTGTCCTATTCTTGCTGCCTGAGATTTGTTGCTAATGGTCTGACTCATTAGCTTTTACAAATATGGACTCAGAAAGTCTGCAAAATAAAATAGGCTGCCAGAAGCTACCCAGGTGTAAACACATCAAAATACTAAGTACCAAATTGCAGCTACAGTTTGTTTTACCCACCTGCCTTTATATTTTCCCAAGGTCTCTTAAAGCTGATTTTGAAACATACTGAGCCAATTTGAGCTAAAGTGCTTACACCAATGGATCTCTCTTATTTCCCACTAATTGACATTGCTGTGGTAACAGAGCTTTATATTTAATAAGAAGTGAACTCTGCTTCCCTAGGTTTTCATTCTTATTATTTTCTGTTAAACTGATGATATTTCATGTATCCTTAGCACAATCTTTCCCCTTGTATCCTTAGCACAATCTTTTGTCAGAGATCCAGGCTTCAACTCCCACTTCTGTATGGATGTGTGTACATGTAACTATCAAGGAAAAAAAAAATTTGTAATTGCAATCACCACGACTTGATATCTTACAGAATTGTTAGGAAAATGGAGCTTTTTGGTAACTAAGGGTGCATATTGATTTGAAAATTCAAGACCCTTCTTTTAGGATTATATGCTTGGAAGTGGAAGGACCATGTACTTGTTAATATATAATGACTCTGACAGTTTTCTCTGTGGATTAGGTTCAGAACTGTCAGTCTGAGTCACAAATAGAAGGTGGAATAAAGCTGATTTGCCTACAGAGGATCTGTATGCATAAAGAGAACCCCCCGTGATCATTCAGGAGCTTAAAATTAGGTAAAGCATTAAACTAAAAAAAAATTTCTCAACACCGTGTGCTAACCATCATGAAATAAGAATCCAGGACCTCTTGCTGTGCAGCCTCTGCAAGAATCTCCTGAAAGGCACACAGAGTACAACAACCACTAAACAAGTCTCATCATTTTTCTTCAGCTAAGGAGTCCATCCCCTTAAATTCTTAAGAAAAGACAAGGAATTAAATTACTCTTTTGCACCTGACAGGTCCTCCTGCCTCTCTTGCAGTTAATCTTCGGGAAAAATGTCCAGGTTCCTATCTAAAAGTGGTGTATGTTTAAGTGCCAGTCTACCCTGGAACCTTTAGGAAGAGAGAGCTTGGTAATAGGAAAAAATTAAGTTTGTTTGCTTGAATTAATTATGACGAAATTTGCTTAATTTTTATGCCTGTAAATATGCTGTTAGAGCATGAGTGGTAGAAGATTACCTGAAAAGTTCACAGAGCATTGATTAGCCTTTATGTATTATGTAAAATAAATCTGAAAATCAGAGAGGAAGGGAGCATAACCCCACCCCCCCCTCCAAAAAAAATAAAATATTGAAAGAGACTTCAACTGTTTGAGACATTTATTATAGGGAGGTTTTCTGACCTGAATATGGAGAGTGAAGATGGCAAAACTGAAAAAACCACCAACTTCATAGTCAGTGAAACCTACCCTTTGAAATCAGAAGTGCAACAAAGAAGAGCTGACATTGAGGGACATTCAGAGAAATTAAAACTGGTAAAAACCCCCCACTACCAACAAACCACTTATTTAAGTGATGGCAATTATTGGTAGTCACTGGAATATTTAATCCAATGACATAATAAAAATTCCTTAATTTAGAGACTATAAGATATTAATAAACTCCCTGTAAATTCAGATTGGTTAAAACTTATAATTTATGTGCTGCAAAAAAATCAGAAACATGGTGAGACTAATATATAAATATTTACCAAAAAATATTTCTATAGGAAAACCTTTCCACTTCAATATTGAAAGCAAAAGCAGCTTTTTTTTTTTTTAATGACAGATAACATAACCCCAAATCTGTCTTCTAAGTGGATAAGATTTCATAAGAGTTTACTGCAAAATACTGTCTCTTCTCAGAAATCAATGAAAATTTGTTCACATAACACTGTTTAAAAATGGAGGTGTTGGGTCATTCTTTCTTAATTATTTTATTAAACAAACAAATGAAGTGCATTATTAGCAACAAGAATAATGTTTAAAGGAGCAAAATATCCATAACATCTCTATTTCTGATTGGATGGAGAACGTGGTACTAAATGCTATATAATAGATAAGAGTGGGATGGATGGTGCACCATTTGCAAGTGCTCTGCAGTAGAATGAAAGGAATTGATATATATAAAAAAAGCTTTTAGTTGATTTAACTGATTATGTTTCCCAAAGCTTGCAAATTGGGAGATTTCACATTGCAAACTCAAGAAGGGAGTCAGCAAAGCATTGTACAGCCTTTAAGGATAATCTGCCACATGAATCAGGAAAGCCCTTGAGCAGATAATATTGCCATTTTTTCTTCTGACAGTACCAAAGCAGCTTATTAATTTCCCTGACCATTTCCTTAATCCTTCTCTGAACCCATTAACTCTTTGTAACATCCCAGTATGGTGCCTTTAAACAGAATATGTGGAAAAATATATAAGCTCACCATCTGGACATAGGCTCAGGAAGATAATTTTGTTCCAGGTTGAGTTTCTTCACTGAAAGTTGATTTTTTTAAAATTAATTTGTTTTTCTTGTGATGGAAATCCTTCCAGTGAATGAAGCAGGAATGCATTGCTAAAGATTCCACATTGCCCGTCTTGCATTCACAATAAATAGGTTCACAGAAGGCATAGGGTGTGTGTCAGTAAATTTAGCCCCAAATATAGGTTAAAACCTATCTTGGGTTGATGCTGAATTGTATCCCCATTTGTCTGTTTAGATCAGAAATAAGTTTTGCACCTTTAAAACTGGATCTGAGAGTGAAGGGAAAGAAGGAGAAGCTGTGGAATGTCTGAGGCTGTTGTTTTCAAAACATAGAGGTAAGAGTTTTCAGCTTTCCTACACACAGCCTGTATTGTCTGCAGTGTGGATGGCAAGAGAGCTCTCCTTTGCTTTTTGTTAGTTTTTGGCTAGCAGAGAAGTTCTCGGGACAGTGGGTATTTTTCTCTTTTTGTTGGAACTGTTCAAACCTGCTCTGGACTAAAACCCAGAAGAGCGCCAGGAGCTCACACCTGTGGCCCACCGGGCCCTGGCCTGGACCACACCATTTCCCAATGAAAACAAAATGAGTGAGCTGACCTACAACCCACGAAATAGACTTTCTGAATTTGCCATCTCTTTGGAGTGGCGAGAAGTTTTGTTTTTTTGTATTGTTCACTTGTCGTGCTGGGGAGTGCTTTGCCTGTTAAATAAACAATTTTTTCCACTTTTCTGCAAGGAAATCTTTTCCTGAACCAGTTGCGGGAGGGGCTGTTTGGAGTTGCTTTCTAGAGGGACCCCACTTGGAGGTTTCTTCCCAAATTTGCCCTAAAGCAGAACAAACACCCCTATTGTCTAATTAAAGTACTTTTTATTCTGTTTAATCCAAATTATTTTCTTATGGTTACATACCTGGAAAATTCTGTTTCTAGAACTTCAGGCACTGAAGGGCAGAGACATCTTTGACAGAAACCCATGCCAAATACAAAAGTCACTGGACTACTGTCTCATTTATACCCACATAGAGTAAATGAGACTGAAGATCGTGAGTTCCATCCTCACATAGGGCACCATCTGTCAATGTGGCACAGGGGGAGCAAGGCCACTAGAGTTCAGTTATAGTATTAAAAGCTATTTATTAAAAAGCATTAGTCCAATAGGACTCATTCTGAAGGTGCAGTTTGTTTAGCTGAAGGGTTCTCTCAGGGTGAGGCCCTAGAGAGATGCTGGGGCTTCTGGGTCTTCTCGATGCCACAAACCTCAGGCAGCCAGCAGGGATAAGTTCAGGGTGAGCCTCCAGAGAACTGCGGGAGTTCGCCAGAGCCTCAGAGATTCTCTTTGGTCCGATGGCTTTGGACCTGGAAATCCAAGCAGCTGGAAGGGATCTGGTGCCTGGCTGGAACAGATCTGGTGCCCGGCTGGAACTGTACAACCATCTTTCTTCTTTCTTCTTTTTTATTTCTTCTTTCTTCTTTCTTCTTTCTTCTTTCTTCCTCTGTAGATTTTTGCAGGCAAAGCAAATCAGCAGCATAGCAACTAGATAGATAAGGATTGCTGTCTCTCCTCTGCTGGCTTCTAAGGCCAGGTTTTAACTCTAAGTTAACCAATCAGCTAAAAGCACGAATCTAAGACCAGTTCTCTATGCCTAATAAAATTACTAAAAACAATACACACTTCAACGTGATTTTATGTAAGTTGTTTTTTTCATGTACGTGCAGAACTTATCATGCTTTTGACTTTGGTATTATCTGAATATTTTAACTTATTTTTTGGCCTTGCTATTATCTGTTTTTGTAGACTAATCTATCAAAAAATGTAAACCAATATAGTGTGTATTGATTATGTCTATGAAATACAAAACTTTATCTGGATTTCTAGGGCACTGGCCCTCTACAGCTACTCAGACAGCTTACATGCTGCTTTTCATCAAAAACACTTATAAAGCCTAAAGATTTATTTATGTCTCACTATGATTCAATACATTCTCTTCTTCTAATATTAAACAGGGAATTTAACTTCTTGGTTTCCAACAAATTGGAAGGTGTGAATTGCATTGTATTGAAATATCAGCAATCTGGAAGGACAACTTTAGAACTTGATCTCAAATTCATCAGTAGTTTTTTAACTTTCAGTAAGAACCATCAAATGAAGGCTGTGCCACAGAACTTTATTCTGCAGCTGACAGGTTCACTGAGCACCGCAAGCTGCTTCTTATGAGAAGAGAGATGGGAAATGGGGGTATATTTTACCAGATTATCCCAATTAAGAATTTATAGTTAACTTAGATAAAGCTGAATGAAGTATTGCAACAGAAATGATGGATATAATTGTAACTAAAGACAGACAGAAGTGGCCTTATCAGTCTGTGTTAAAGTCAGAGCCCAAATCAGGTTGTGTTCAGCCCCTGTATTGTGCAAATGAGAAGATGTCAGCGTGGTTCTGTAACCCACAGTGCTACACAGCTGTCCTGGCCTCAGCACTCCCTATAAAAGCTGCCTTTTTCCTTGGATTGTACTCGGTATTTTTAAAAAAGACCTAAATTTTTGTTCCCTGCTTCGTAATTAACAATATTATCACAACACTTTGCATTAGTTTAGCAGTTAAACACTGAGATTATTTTTTCTTACCAAAAATCTGTGGGATTTATCTGTATAAAATCCATTAGTATTGATATTAATTGGAGGCTGTGTAGCTGGATCTCTTAATTATTTTTGACTTAATTTAAGCTTAGAATCATAGAATATCCAGAGCTGGAGGGTACCTTACTCTTCCTTCTGATGCAAATAATTACTTGGGGAAAAGAAGTAATAAACAGTAATAAACAGTCTCTCTATACTGATGAATGCAGCAGAAGGTGGTATATTTTCGTAATGGCCTGTTTAGATTTCACATCCAGAAGCAGATCTTTAAATTATGAAACAAAATTTCGTAATGTAGGAAGGCTATCAACACCCACATTCAAATCATTAATTAGTTAGGGCTTGCTTTTCTTTACCTCTCTTAGCAGAACTTTTGCAAAGAATATGCACCAAAAACGAAAAAAAAAAGAAAAATAAAGGTATAAGCTAACAACACACAGTTACTATGATTATCACAGTTTTACTAGAACCATTTGAAGGATATTTTTCCTTGACATTTTGAAAGTGAAGTTCAGTCAGTTGTGCAGAAGGGAATACAAATGTATGCATTCATCCTGACTTAAAAGAATAATCTAACTTTTTTTTTTT
>VXBS01002761.1:0-13226 GCA_013400255.1 Sitta europaea | reverse complement strand
TTTTTTTTTTTTTTTTTTTTTTAATTGTGCTTAGCCATGAATTCCAGTCTTGGGTTTTTTAAAAGAATTTATTTACCCGTCCATGCTGCTTTTCAAAATAAATATGAATTCATCATCAAAAAAAACTATTTTGTTGCCAAAAATTTGTATTGCTGATAATGACAAAGAAAGAAAGAATCCCCACAGAACTCTAGAGAAGACAATTTCTCTAGCTCTTCTTTTCATTTAATGTTTCTTTAATAGGATATAAGTTTTACAAAATGTGTTGTTTTTTACTGGTGATAAATCATCTTGGAAGTTCACAACACTTATCCAAACTGCTATTAAGCTTCCTTCAATGCATCTAAAACCAAGAGCATCTGTATTTTATTAATGTTGTTTACAAACTCTTCTATGAGAGGTCCCTGTTGAAAATCACAATATGCTGATCAGGCAGATGTTGCAGTATCAAATACTTATATATCAGAATTCAGACTCAATTTCTGCAGACCTACAGAACCACTGCAGCAATTATTGCAATTGCTGCATCAGTGTAGCAGTAATTGTAATAATTTCACACATCACAGCACTGAAACTTGATGTGTGTTATTGGGTTTGTGTGGCCAGATTTTGATAACTTTGGGGAGCTACTTGGGGTGGTTTCTGTGAGAAGGTGGCAGAGATAATCCCCATATCCGACAGAGCCAATGCCAGCCAGCTCCAGGACAGACCTGCCCTGGCGAAGGCTGAGCCAAGCAGTGTCAGTAGCTCCTCCGAGAGAAAGTGTTTAGGAAGGAGGAACAGTTGCTGCACAAAAACAATTTCATCTGGAAGAGAGGAGTGTGAGTATGTGAGAGGAACAGCCCTGCAGACACCCAGGTCAGAGCAGAAGGAGGGGCAGGAGGTGCTCCAGGTGCTGGAGCAGAGGTTCTCCTGCAGCCCCTGGTGCTGCCCATGGAGAGGCAGCTGTGGCCCTGCAGCACATAGGAGCAGGGATCCAGCTGCAGACCAGGAAGGAGGACGGATGTGCATGAAGGAGGCCACGTCCCCATGGGGAGCCCATCTTATGCAGGGTCCTGGCAGGACCTGTGAGCCATGGAACACCTGTGCTGAGGCAGCCTGTGCCTGAAAGGCTGCAGCCCGTGGTGAATGAAGTTTGCGAAGAGCTGCAGCCCAAGGGAAGGACTCTGGAGAAGCTCATGGAAGACTGTCTCCCATCAGAGTGACCTCATGTTGGGCTACAGGAGGAGTGTGAGGAGTCCCCGCTGCAGAGGAAGGACCAGCAGAAACATTGTGTGACAAGCTGATCACAGTCCCCATTCCTTATCCCATGTGCCACTGATGGAAAGGAGTGAGGGAAAATAGGAGTGAAATTGATCCAGGGAAGAAAGGAGGGATGAGGGGGAGGTGTATTAAGATTTGTTTTCTTTTCTTATTATCCTACTGTAATTAGATGGATAATAAATTAATTTTGTCCCAAGTCGATTTTCATGACAGGAGTTGGTGATTGCTCTCCCTGACCCTTGAGCATTTCCTCACAATTTTCACTCACCTGTCCAGATGAGAAGTGATAGAATAGCTTGGTGGGCACCTGCAGCCCAGCCAAGATCAACTCCCCACAGTGTGAAGATATAAAAAACGTGCCCAGCAGGAAGTGCTCCCTGTCTGTGCATGTAGGATACTTTGTAGGGTACTCTGTGTTAGTGGTGTGGTCAAAGAAAGAGTTTATAGAATTTTAATAGGTTGTGGCAAAGAATGTTTTCATTGGAATAACTGGGCCAGAGTCAGACAAAATTGGGAGACCTGACAAGTTACAGTAGGAGAGTACCAGTTGGCCAGAAAAAATGTCTCAAAATCTGTTACAGAAATTAGACTTTGGATGCCCAAGACATTTGACATTATTTCATCTGATGTTTGTGCAAGTGACTTGGTATCATACTTTGGGATATTCATAGGTTATTAATAAATTATAATGTAATGAAGTCTAAAAATCTGTGCTGCTTTGTATTGTCTCACAGTGGAAAATAGAGTAATTTTTCATGTGTTCTTTATCATTTAGCATTTCTACTAAAATTTAGGAGTACACTGATAGGAGTATGTGCTTTGAACTCTCAGAGCACATTAACTATACACAATCCCACTCGGAATTGGATCCTCCACAATGTCGTTTTCATCACAGATGGAAAACAACTTGAGAGCATTTTGAAGGTGGCCAAACAGCAGAGTAGGGAGAAGAAGCCTGTACTTTCTTGAAAGTATGTATCTGTACATTCTGCCTCATGTTCTGGTTTGTATTTTAATTCTTTCTTTTAAAATGACTATTTATTTGTGTATTTCTGCCCAGGAGAGATGTAGAAGATTGGAAGCAAAATCCAAAGGTTCTATTTCATAGATACCTACTTTATCTAAATCTAGTCAGAATTTAAAACCAGTTAAATTTTTCTCCATTGTCATGTCTGAAGACACTTCCAGATCTCATTTCTGTTAGAAACTGATTTCCAGCACAGTTATTTGTGGTGAGTTCATTTGCCTTTTTTTCTGGTGAAAAGATTGCCCTTAAGCTTAAATAGACCTTTTTCTCCTGATTCCTTTTCCTGTCACTTCAGTGAGTGATCACAGCTTCTCTCAAGGTTCATCATAAACCAGCGAGTTGCTTGTCATGACATTTTACAGAGCCTATATTTTTAATTTCGGTCCACGAAGGATTATTTAATTCCTTCAGTACCAAGCTCTCAACACATGTGACTTTCTTTCCTGACAGCATTTTGCAGTGGTCAGAGAGTAGATCTGGGGGAAAAACTAACTAATGGGCTAATAACTGAACTTGATTTTTTCCTTTAAATGCTGAAAGTCCCTTCTCAGCATTAGCTAGAACCACCATTAGTTTATAAAGATGGCTTGGCTTTGTGTTTGCAACCTGTGTCCCCCTTCACAAAGGACTGAAAACCAAAGTTCTTGCAGTGCTTGCCACAAAATTCTTTTGCAGAAACTCATCCTCTGGCCCACAAATGACAGTGCAAACATGTGAAGGACAGGACTTGGGAAGGAGAAGAGATTCCATAAGTCCTGCAGAAAATCCTGAAGTTCTGCCCGCACTTAATTTAGTCTGTTTTCTCCTGTCTTTGTCATGCCTCAGGCACCATGGTGGGAGAAAATGTTGTGCCGCTATAGGAGAAATGAAATCCTGTTTTTTTTGGTTTTTTTGTTTTCTTTTTTCAGTTACCTTGTATTCCTGTCTGCTGACCATATGCAGGAGTTCCAGTGTCTTGTTTTAGTCAGCATCAATGAGGTGTCTGAAGTTAGGTAAGCTCTCATGTTTCTCCAAGTAGCTGTACAAACAGAAGTACTGGGGCTGTGTACAACCTGTGTTCAGGGTTGCAGTGAGTTTGGCATATACCAAAAGCATTTAAAGTTCTTAAACATTTCACTGATTTAATCCCCAAAAAGAAAATTAAAAGTAATTTATATCTATCATTAAAAAAAATAATTGTTGTATGGTTAGAAGTCTGTCATTAGCTTATTAATTATTATATCCACTAATAGGTTCTGCTGTGTTGAGGGGGATGCTGCCGTGTGGTTTTTGTCTGGTTTGCTAAATGCTTCATTATTCCTCCCAGCTGGAGTTTTACTGTGCATGTGTTTGTTTTCTGTACTGCATTATAAAAAGAATATGCTGCTGTGGAGTTATGGCAGCGAGTGGGCAGCACACATGTTTTATGTGTGAGTCATTTTTGTCCAGAGACAAAATGTGTGAACAGCAGATTTAGACTGAATATATAATCTTCATTAACTTTTATTTGTAATAGATTATCTTTGAGGTATGTTGCAACAGCAGAAGGTGCATGCATCAGACTGGCATAAACCAACTCCAAAATAAGTATCGCATTCATCCGTGCTCACCTGTGGCATATAACTCATGCAGTGTCTTGACAGGAGTATAAAAATCCATGATTTCACTACCCGTGTATAAGGACTGTCTGCATGATGAAAGAGGTGGAGGTTGAGGCAAGAGAGTTCTATTTCAAAGGCTTTTGGGAAGCAAAGGTTACAAGTAGATACTGAGTTTTTCAAGTAGATCTGAAAAGGCTACATAAATAGCCTCCTCTCATTTCTCAAAAAACACAAGGTGATCTTCACTAGTGTTTCTGTAGGACCAGAATTGCCTTTGCCCAAGGATGCTTGAATAATTTATGAAGTATGCCTTACATTAATTAATATGTAAATTTTACCCTGTCTCTGAAAATAAATGCTGATGGCCTTGATCTTCAATTACTGCAGAAATTTCTTGAGTCAGAGAGACCTAAATAATGTTGCTCAGTTTGTTTTTTCCTTGTTTACCTGTCATAGAGCTCTTTAGCTTCTTTAGGGCTTCTCTTCATTGCTGAAGCTAAATTAATTATGCAATATCCTACAGTAAATATGCAAAGATTTGAGAAGTCCCTTAGCTTCCCCACATAGTAGTCCCTCTTTATCACCATCATTCCTGTTTTGGATAGTCTTTGAGTGTGTTTATCTTTCCCAAGATTAAGGTCAGAGCCCAACTTCCTGTGATGACCCTGGTCTAGATGAGCCTGGCTCTGCTCAAGTGGAGCTGGTGGAAATCAGTTGTGGCAGGGCATGTGTTTGCAGCTGGAAAAGGGCTTTGTAAGGTTTCAGGGCTAGGTCCTGAGAAAAAACTGTTGCCATGGGAGCTGGTGCAAAAGCCAGAACAGCACAAAACCACAGACCTGTGTTGCAAAGCAGAGGGGCTGCTAAGCATTCCCCTAGTTGGATCTTCTATGGGGTTTTATCACTTCGTTCATGACTGTGGTGGTTTGAATCGGAAGTGAGTTTTTTTTCTGGATTCAGTGGTCAAACCAATAGGTGCTCAGGTTTGAATATTGGCGCCTGGTGTGGCCACTGAGGACAGGGATCCGCCTCTGAGAACACAGGGGGTTAAAAGCAGAGGGCTCCCGAGAGAACTCTCTCTTGGTTCCGGTCTGTGGAGGAGCTCAGGCCTCCCCTGCCCAGCTGCGGGGAGGGGAGGGGAGGCCATGNGAAATTGGAGACTGTCATTTTTGGAACTGACCAAAGCATCTTTAAAGAAGAAACCCTAGAAACAGTTCTGGTCCATGCGACAGTGGTGAGAGCACTGAACATGGAAGGGGAGGTCACGATATGGTGCAAGAAGGACTCCTATCTCTCCTTAAAGAACTGAGTGTTGATTATCAGAAGGGTGGTAATGGATTGAAGATGAATTATTTAAAAGATGGTAACATGAATGGGAATTCAAGTTTTGTTTTACTGTGTTATGCTGAGATCTTGGGTGGGGGGAGGAGGAGTGTTTTTCAGGTTTTCATCCCCTTCTGTGTGTGTTTTCCCTATATATTGTAAGTAATAAAGTTTTTTCTCCCTTTTGTTTTAAAGTTAGAATCTGCTTTGTTCTGTTTTTGGTCACATCTCACAACAGACACCAGGGATAGTGTATTTTCATGGAGGCACTGGCTTTGTGCCAGCGTCAAACCATGACAATGACATAGTATTTCAGCCCCAAACCTGCAAATATGTGCAAGCCTATTATTCCAATGACATTAATTACATACATTAATTAGATGTTCCTGGGAGAAACCAGAAGTACAAAAGGCTGTGCTGTTTTGGCTGGGATGGTGTTAACTTTTGGTATGGGGCTGTTTTGTGTGTGTTTTGAAAACAGTGTTGATAATATAGGGATGTTTTATTTACTGCAGAGCAGTGCTTGCACAGAGAAAAAGCTTTCTGCCTCTCACAGTCCACCTCCATAGAGGAGGCTGGGGACACAAAAACTTGAGATGACAATAGTCTAGACAGCTGACCCCAACTGACCAAAGGGATACCCCAGGCCATATGGCATCATGCTCAGCATATAAAGGTGGGGAAGGTGAGGGAAATAGAAGAAAGAGGGGGTAGTGGATGATGTGAGTGATGACATTTGTGTTCCTGAGTCACTCTTACATTGGCGAACTAAACCCACTACATTGCATCTAAGGAAGATTGAGAATGCAGGAAGCCTGTGACCCTTTTATTAAAGGAGGAACTCACAGGTATCATTCTTCAACGTAAGAAATTCTCTGTTGGAGGGAGGCTGCATTAAAAAGCACCTACTGTGCCAAGAATATGTGCTCCTGCTGAGGGTGTTTACATAACCTCATGTCTATGAAAGAAGCTTTAAGCACCTTTGCATTCCTCTCTTCCTAGGCCTAGAATGGATTTATGCCTTAAAGGCTGCTCCGTCATGGACAGGCTGTCAGCATCTTTCAGGGACCCCTAAAGCAGCAAAGAAATGTGGGCACCCAAACAGTAGTTTGGTCACCCTCCTGACATTTATATTTCTTAAGTTACCATAAAAGAAACTGCAGTTAAGCACAGAGGCTTCTACAGAGTGGTCTAACCCAAACCAGCACCTTGGTTATGGAAGATTTTCTCAAAATTGTAAGAAGTAGGCAAATTGTGCAAATTGTCTTCCCCTGGAGTAGAATCTCTCCTGATAGTTGATGAAGGGAAATTTCTTTTAAGGTGAAAATGAGCTAAGTGGAGAAAAAAAGCTTACAGAACTTCAAGGAAAACATATTACTCATTCTTTCTAATTTCCTGCAGTAACCTGGCTGCTTTTAATAAAAGTTTCTGAAAACATAATTCATCATAAGCTGGCTTATGTTGCCATCCTTGGTAGAGTGAATCTGATTTTTCTAGGAGTGTGATTAATAATTTTACTTCTTCTTCCTATTTATGGTTTACTATTAGGTCAATCAATTCCTTCACTTCGTCCTCTAAGTTCATATTATATTGCATTAAAAATGTAAATTTGCAATCACTTTTAATCCTTATGTTTTAAATCTCTGGTATAATATGTGTTTGGGCTCTTGTTCAAATGAAATCACTTGTAAAACCTGGAAATGTTTTAATAATTTAAAATTAGCTCCTCCTGCAGTTGTTAAACATTTTGATCACATCAAATTTGGGAACCTTTTGAAGAATGAAAGAGCATGGCAATTGCACTTTGTGTCCTGGTGGCTGACCTTACTTTGCTACTGCCTATGTTAAACACAAATTAATTTAATTTCACCTGTAGGTAGTAAAAAAAAAAAAGGTTGAGAAATGCAATAGGTGGAAATCATCTGGTTTTTATTATGGGAAGGATCCAAGTGCAGAAGGGAGTTCTGTGCACAACAACAATTTGCTGGTTTTTAACATGTGATTGGGGAATTCCATCACTGTTCCAAATTTGCCAATTTCTGTCTTGTCTATTTGTTCTGATGATCTCTTTACCCCCTGATTTGGCACTTCCATGGCAGTTTTGGCTAAAGCCCTCCAGAATTCACTAGCCTCGCCTAATATATTTGAACTCCCTTTGCAGGCAATCTTTCAGTTATAAAGTGGCTTTAATTCAGACAAGTGTTTGTGTGCAGTCATCTTGTGCTTGTAGCTAATATGGCTGCAAAGTATTTAAAGTTGGCTCTAAAGTATTTAAGTTTGGTCTAGGTCAAATATGGAGCAAAGTGGGAGTGGCAAAACAGGGAGACCTTGTTCAGGTTATATGTGTGACAATTGCATTGGTCAATTTAGAATAACAACTTTGTGAATAAATTCGAAAAGGAGATAAAATATCAGAGCACAGTTGGTAGTACATTCATGTTTGTAAGGATGTCAGTGTAGTATGGTGATAAGATTTTTCACTCTGCCTTGTTTCAAAATAAGGAAAAGAAAAAACTTTTTTTGTTAATTTATAAAAGATGCTCTTGATGTAAATTGTAGTAGCTTTAGTGATCTCTTGCCTCTCATCAGCATCACCGCAGTGTATAATGTAATGATATTTTTAAGGCTCAATCATTTTTTCTATTTTTTCTTGCCATAGCACCTCCTTCTGCCCACAGTCTGAACATCTCAGTGGCTGAATGAATAGGAAAATAGGAGTTATTAGTCATGGAACAATAAAACCACCTGTAGTCCTTACTTGAAGAAGCAATTACAATAATCTATTTTGATTGTCATAGTTTTGCTGGAAACATGAAAGCAAATGGGGCTACTTGAAAGTGAATAATGTTCTTAGTAATTTATGGTGACAGTTATTGTTATTACAAAGCCAATGCAGACTAAGAAAAAATATATCCACTAGAGATGGAATGGGTGCTTTGCAAATAATTTATATAATATGAAACTGACATTTTTCACTGGTTTTGATACCACAAATATTTTTCCCACATTCTTTTTTGCTTCTAAGTACCATGGAAATCTCAAATTAACCATGTTGTTTATGCCATTGAAGATAAATTTGTATCTGTGTGTATATGTATATACAGGCATCCATATGTTAAAAGCCCCAGTTATTCAGCAGATTATTGTCTTTAATCAGTAAATCATCTCAGTGTTTTGCAGGGCTGTACAGACTGAATAAATTTTCAACACAGTGTTTATTTGCATGATACCCCAGAATCCATTTCTGGGAGAATAAAGTTGTAAAAGTGAGCTATATATTTCTCTGAATGCAGCTTTACTGTAGAATGTGCTTTAAAAATAATTTTCCCAACTTGGCATGTATTTAAATGCTTTACTTGTTTTACATCAAACTGCTTAGAATAATGCAGATTTAGAAGAATTTCTAGAAGTAAATTCTTACTTTTTTTGAAAAGGACTATACTTCTACATCTAAGAGAATGTAAGAGCAAGATTTGCTTAAAAAGTCCAGCAAAACTTAAGAGATATTGCAAGCTGCATCTCTTGGTATTTCTATCAGAAGTGTGACATTTTCAACTTTTTTAAATAGAAAGCAATTTAAAAGCATTTTTACTTGGATAGCATTTGTGTTTCTGGCAATGCATGATTTGCTGCGTTTGCTTCTTGCTCAAATACAGTTTATAATGTTATGGTGAGCAATTTTCAAAACTGAAAATCTGATGGCTGCTTGTCCTTGATGCCAGATGTGACATTTCAAATATATTAAAGGCAAGACAAAAATGACTGCATTGTTTTCATGGCTTCAGCAAAAGAATTTTAGCTGTACAGACGTACTTAACACTTCAAAACCATTTGCATATTTTTTGCTGGAGGACTGAGGTTGTGTAGTAGCTGGATTAGTGTAATAAACCATTGTGCTCCAAGTTCCTATTCAATAGTAAATTGTTTTATAAAAATGAAATGCAGTAAAAGAATGTTCAAGAGAAATATGTTTCAAGAGATTCTGCTTCAGAGTCTTTAGAAAAGATTAAAGGACTCTGCTTTCTGTGCTTTAAGGAGGAGATGTGTTTATTAATACTAAGCAGAGCTGTGGGTCTGGGTGTGTACCTGCCTGCTCCTTATGTCGCATTCCTGCTTCTCAGTCAACAGAAATGCAGCGTTTGAACCATTTTGCTTTTTCTAAAGGCTATAGCAAGAGGTGAAGGTGCTTGTGAGACTTGTTGTATGCTTGAACCTTGCTGAGGCTGCAGCAGTGCAGAATGACACCTCACACATTGCAAGGGGAGAAAAGGGGTCCCTGCAGGTGGCTGAGATGCTCTCAGAGTCCTGTGTGCTGCCTGTCCACACAGCTGAGGAGGCCCACAAGTGTAGGATGATGCTCATCACCTCCAAAACTTTGGCTTGATGTTTCAGCTGCTTTAAACCTGCTCCTAGACATGTGGCACCAGGGAAAGAGCCAGCTGATGTCTGAATCTTGCCCCAGCGTGGTCTCAGCTGTGCCATGAGCAGTACAGACATTGCTGCTGTGCCCAATTCCGATATTGTTTTATAAGAGTCCTTATTAAGAGAAGGGAATAGCTGTGGAAGAGTGAAATATTCTTTCTCAAAACTGCAGAAAATTACTGAAAGGAAACTCGCTGCCCCTGCAGTTTTTCTGTTCTGTCATTAAATTCAGCTTATTGCCTCCATATCACAACACTGGGAAATCAGATCCCACATTTGGTAAAGAGCAAGCCACAGGCTCTAACAGCCCAGGGAGGAGACACTAAGAACGGTTCTCTCATTAGGCAATTTTCTTTCATATGTGTTGTATCTACAGAGGATTTCATTAACAAACCGCATTTCCTTATGGTTTCACAGCCATTTTTAGCACTGAGTGGTTGGTAAAAGGTCCATAAAGACTGTTTTAGACCCCTGAAACTTGCAGTACTGTGCATCTGACATTTGTGAGGTAATGGCTCTAGCAAAGTGTTCTAACATATCTGAAGATCTCTCTTTTGGGTTTTTAACTGTTTTTATAATACAGTAACTAAGTTATAATGTCTGTAATCCCTAGACATTGTTCCTTCAGCAGTGTATTGTAGCATGGAACATAACTGAGAGGAGTTGTGGGCAAACACATGAGACACTGAAGAAAATAGTCACATGAAAGATTTAGTGAAAGGCAATTCCAAATCCCCTCTAATATGTGGGCAAAGTATAGAAGTGCCCAAGCTGCGTTTACTCATTCCTGATTTAACAGGTTAATTCCATTTTGTTTGCTAACAAATGGGATTGGATATTCAAAACACCAGCAGAAATTTCAACAACTATTAATTTTGTGGCTCTGAAATAAATTGTAAAGGGTCTTAGAATAATGAACTGAAGATATATGTATCTTTTCTGATTTGCTTTTACATGACCATTTATTACTAACAACAAATATTTACTTTTAAATTAGTCTTCAAGGAATTTTACAGGGTATTTGCTATGGGAAGGTGCCATTACTACATTGACTACAGTGTCAGTTATTTAATTCCATGATGGAAGTTGCTTAATTTTGTTTCCATTTGGTTTCTATAGAGTGCTTTGCACTCTTATGGGTGCACTCTTTGCACTCTATAGAGTGCACCTTGGTTTGTGTAAGCATAAAGTTAGAAAAGTGAATATTAAATTTATTCGGTGTATTTATTCATTCTCTTTAAGTGCCTTTCCATCAGCTTACACCTAATAAGGTAATGAAGTTGGTTTAGATGAGTAATAACATTCCATTCAAAGCACTGACATTTCAGATTCAAATCTTATTTTTAAGAGACTTACTGCATAGTGATTATTTGAACATGCTTGGTGCCTCGTTGAGTTCATTTGATGTTAATGCACAGTATTCTTTGTCATTTTCTAAAATCATGTATTATTGCTTTTTCTCATCTGAAGACAGTGCCCCCTTTCTTTCCTCACTATGATGCCTGGTGTTGAACAGAGCAGGCTCTTGTGCAAGCAATTAGAAAACTCAGGGATTTTTGTTGTTGCATCTGGAATTTTTTCTTTCCCTGGTCAAATGTTTTTGCAGAGCAGATGTAACAATCAGCCTCTTGCTGTTTGTTTACCTGCAGACAGGTTATAATATTAATATGCATTTATGGACCTTTTTGTCACCAGGCTTGTTTTATGCTGTAAATGAGAAACTGGTTCTTCTTGGATTTATGGGTGCTGTGGATACCAAAGCTTTCTCTTTTATTTAGCCACTAACATAGGCAAATTTAACAAATCCAGAGGGATTATAATATAAGTCTTGTGAGTCCTTCCTTCTCCTAGGGAATAAATAAACTCATGAATGTTTCACACTAAATAACCAAATACAGATTGCAAATTGCTGAGCTGGTACAAATCCTGTTGGATCAGTATATTAAACACTGTGTGCCTGAAGTTGTGAAGTAAATTAATATTGGAGCATTAATGAAAAAAATTCAGTTGTTCTGATGTCATGAAGTGTTTCATCCCTGAACCCTTAGTGGAATTTGGAAATATCCCATCTTTTGAGAATGCAACTGCGTGGATTTAAATATATGGAGTTGGGATAAGCATGAAGCTTTGAGAAAGGCACCTTAGATGCAACTTATAAGGAAGAGGTTGCTCCTGTGTTTATGAGTTTTTTAGATCAAATTTTGGTAGAGAACAGACAGATGATGCACAATCCATGTTATGAGGGAATTGGCAAGTCAGCATAAATAAGTTAGCTAAGAGTCCTTGACACACCGGTGACTCTGCTGAGTAGGGAGAAAAAGTTGTCTTATGCTAAACAAAGAGAGGATGCTTTGGATACTCGAAACAAGGAGTAAATCTCCAGTTTACCATAGCCAATTAAGTGAGGGATATTCACCTGCTTGTCACATGGACAATGTATTGTAGCCTATCATAAAGTAATTTGAGTCGTGTGAACCTTGCTTTTATCTATATAAGCTGTGTAATTTGTGCAATAAACGAGCAATGATCATATCTCCATGAGGAGCGTATCATTGACTCTGGAGATTCTCCTTCAATTGGTGCCTGAACAAGGGACCCTCGGGGGCCCCAGCAACAGATGGCTCGGTTGATTCTTGAGGTGGGAAGATGCGGAAGTGAAGAATCAGAGTCAGGGAAGAGCTGCAGACAGAGGAGCTCGGCCGAGGAAATCTGAGGAGCCAGTCGGCATCAGAGGCTGAGGTAGGAGGGGTTGCCCCCTTCCTCTGTTGTGAAGCGGCAAGCATGGAAATAGAATTTGCTGCTGCACAAAAATTGCTTCTCAGTATCCTTGCTAAGGGAGGGGAGGAAGTAAAAGAAAAAGACTTTAACAAGCTCTTTTTTTGGGCATGTAATAATGGCTTTTTAAAAGCCCCTCCTTTGCTATTTTCTGACATGGAATGGAGGGAGATTGGGGATGCTCTTTGGGACCGGACTCTATCTGGAAGGGAGAAAGAGGTCAGCGGTTTAGGCACAATGTGGAAGGTTATCATAAATACTTCAAAATACATGAAGGCAGAATCAAAAGTGGCTGCTGCCACAGTACAAGCTATTGCTGCTCCTCCTGAATCCAAGCCACCATAGAGCCCTAAGATGAGTCATGTCAGTGCCTTTTTTGGGGTTGGTCATGTTCGACCGGTAAAGGGAACTACTGCAAAGCCTGCAGCTTTGGTGGGAGAATTGCTACAACAACAAAGTGGTACAATGGATACTAATATCAGAGCTGTAGCAACTCCACCAGCTCCCCTGTCTGAAACACCAGCCTCGACAGCTCCACTACCTTCCTCACAGCCTACTTCTAATGCTCCTATACAGCCCATACAGCCCGTTCCATCAATTTATCCACCTTTACCCCAGCCTGAAGAACTACAACAGATGGAGGTTCAGATAACTGAGCAAAGGAATCAAGGGGGACCAAGTTGTTGCCCCCCACAGCAGGAACTTCAACCCGTACAGCAGGAACCACAGAATGTTCCATTGCCCATGGATGAGGGTGATCCCATGGATGGAATATTTGGAATGAAAAATCAGCCTCAATCTGGTCCCAGAATATCAGGAATGAGCAACCAGCCTCAACC
>VXBS01002758.1:270788-378378 GCA_013400255.1 Sitta europaea | reverse complement strand
GGCTGGTCAAACCAGGACAACATCTTTGTCTAACCTTCAGTATATTCCTCCTAGAGAGAGTCACAAGTCCTGCTTATGTCAGAAAATCACATCCCCCTTCTTGAGCTCCAGTTTTATTTTGCTTTGGCACCTTACTTTTCAATTCAGTTTCACTACAGTCTTCTTGCCTCTGCTTTGAGAGACAGGAGGTTGAAATCTCTGTAATGGATGGGCCGCCTTGGAGCCTCTTGGCTGTTAACCAGCAGTGAGTCTTGACTGGTTCCACTCAGAAATTCGTATCTCAGCCATGGTTTGAAATTGTTATCCAGAAAGTTTTCCTTCACTATGAGCCACTGTCAGTAGTTTTTATTGCTACTGAATATTATTTTCAGCCCTGGCAGGCTTAGCTTTTGCAAATAGCACTAGAGTGCTGACGCTTGTGATGCAAATTTCTGTAGCTGAGAAGGCCACCTGATGGTAAATGTTTCTGCTTCTTCCTTCAGTCAAATGGCTTTGAGGCATTTCTTAGAGGAACTTGGTTGGAATATTGTATTAGGTACCTTTGTGCTTTTGAGGCTCCAACAGCTAGATTTAAATGCTATGGAACATATACAGAAAACCCAGAAAATGAGAAACAAATATCTGCCAAAAAAAGCACTTTTGCGTTTTTATGCTGTCATTATATCTTAAACTCCAACCTTTTTGGTCTCCTTCCTGTGTACAGCTCTCCTGTACAGGGAAAAAAACTTGGCTTTGACTACCCTTTAATTTTGTGCTCCTGAGCCTCTGGTGGTACCAGCAAGTCACTTCTGTAAGCATCCAAGTTTAAATAGCAGCCTTTTATCCTGCAGTGGAAAGGGTCCCACCTGTCCTCTCCAGCCTAAGGAAGGACGAGCACAGTGCCTTGCCCTGAGGAGCTGGGAACATGAACAGCAGAAAATGTGTTTTCCTGAGTTCCCTTAGGGCTGCACAGAGAACCCTGAAGGGAGAAAGGCAGTTGAGAAGAAATGAATCTTGGTAAATGGTATTAAAAGCTAGCAGACAGGGAGACATGTGAATGCAAGATACATAGGGCTGCTAAGTGAGGGAGACTGTGAACCCAATTTCTGCCAGTGGCATGAGGAATGAAACAAGAAAGGTGGCACTCAGTAGGGTCCCTTGGCTCCTCATAAATTCTGAATTGTCTGCCTTGTGTTTTTTTTAATATCCTATAAAATGAAAACCTGGGATCATTAGAAGATGGTGAAGGTGATAGAAAGTGAGAGAAGAAATTTCTGTGTTCTGGCCTTCATTTCTCTGATTTTCAATGATTTGTTAATCAATTATCTGTGAGTCAGATATATATGTAGTTTGTTAAAGTGTAGATTATGTTGTTCAATTTATCTTGCCTGCATCTTTAGAATCACAGTTGGCCTGACAATATTTTGGGCTCATTCCAATGAAGAAAAGGATTTTAATTTTTCAGCATGCTCTGTGCAGAATGGCACTTAAGCTTCATGTATTTCTATAATTTTAGTGGGAATATAAAGAAGTTGCTTCCCAGAGCAAAGAAAGCCCAACTGAAGCAGGCTTAGCTGGGACAGGACGAAGTTTGATCACCAATCTTGCTGAGCAGAGCCCAGCCAGAAAGGTGTCCCCAGGCACAAGCAGAAAGCATTTCAGTGCCGCTTCCATTTCAGTGCCTTGTACCTGAGGAATTCACTGAAAATTGCTTTCAGCAGCAGTGCAGGATATTGGGGGACTGAGAGTCAGTGAATTCCTGGTAATTTTGTCCTTGCCCCTGCTGCTGTTAGGAATGAACCACAGTAGCTCAGTTGTCAGTGGAAGCTAGAGAGGAGGGTAGTTGTGATCCTACACTAATTTCCTCCTTGTTCTCACCTGTGTAACTGTCCCTGCTCTCAGAGGTCTGAAGTCATATGCTGGAGTACAGAATTTACTTTCCTTGTCCTGTTATTTTAAATGTCTTCTAAGAATCAGATAAGATCAAAGTCCCTCAAGCATGTTTTAGATAAATGTCTTGCTCTTTGTAAGCAAAAGCTAAAGATTGAATTGCCTTGACATTTTATAATCTTTCTGATTTCTCATGTTGAAGTTGAAATGCATTGCAAAAGGCCCTTGTCGTTTTTCTGAAGTCTGCTGTGTCTCTGAGGACAGCAATAATATCCTCACTGCCTTGCAGTCTCGTTTCTGTATCTGGTCCTGCAATCTTCAGAAGCCTGTCGTAAGGTTTTGTTTTCCTCAGGACTGTGCTGGCTTCTTGGACAGTTTAGGCATACTTGTTGCTAAATTATATCTGATGAGAAAAGATGAGAAGATCAAATATGGATTTATTCTCTGGAATACCTCAGCTGCGTGAGTTGCTCGAGGGTGAAGCTGGGTGGCTTCTCGTCAGTCAGTGCTGTCCTATTCTCCATGGTACTGATCTCTGTTTGAGCTGCTGGAATTTATTATTTGGGGAATGAGCTTTCCCAGCCTTGGCTCTAATCTTGTTTACTTGTGAACAATCTGTATACAGCATTGACACAGAAGATTCCTGTGCCAAGCTAATACCCAGTGCAAGGGATAACATATTTAGATGTCTGTGTTGGATTTGGGAGGCTGTGAAGCTCATCATTCCTGCCTTTTCTTATCAAATAGTCGACTGCAGCTTTCTGCTACCATGCAGCCTGTCAGGAGTAGAGGTATTTCTGTCAAGGGAAAGAAAGAAAGAAAATTCAGTCCTCTTCTCTTTCTGCTCTGTTGCTTCAGGAGATGCAGAGCAGAGCAATGTGATCCCTGAGGATTTCTGCAGATAGTGAGATGGGGATATATAGAGAAGGCAAAAACCAGCTACAGGAGACCATGCATTGAGAAGTTCCAGATTCAATTGACTTTTGATCCCCCAGGCTTTCAGCTGCCTTTTGGTGGGAGGCATTATAGATGGGGCTGTCTGAAGGCAGCAGAGAGCACATCAGGGCTCTGCACGGACACAGCAGGGGAGGGCTGGGGGTGTCAATGAGCCAGCAAATTCTTGTACCAAAATTACTCTTTTGATAGTCACTTTTTCCACATAAATGTCAGAAATAGTCGTTCTTTATTGGGGGTAAAGCATTTTGTCCATCATTTCTCCCTTGAAAGGAAAACAATGCAATTAATAATGTTGGAAATAAATATTTCACAAAGGACTGGAAAACGTACTGATTTTGAGTCCTGGTGAAAAATAGAGCCTTCAGTGTGCCACTGGTTTTGAAAAAACTGTTTTCTGACAAGGCTTCTTTGGTGAGGAGTCTCACACACCAGGCAGATGAGGAGGTGGTGAGTGTCTGGCTGATGTTCAGGTGTGTCTGTGTGTGATGTGATCCTCGTGGCTTCAGGACACGCTCTCAGGTGAGCCCTACCTGCCAGGATTGTGCTCATGAGAGCTTCTCTCCAAGGGCAAGGACTGGGGCTCACATGGCTAGCAATCAGGTATTTTCTAATTGCATTTGGAGAGTTCCCCACTCCTTTCAGTTGCCTGGCTGTCCTTGGCAGCTGATTCAGACCTTCTCTTAATCCCAAATTTCAGCCAAGGCTGAACCTTGGGTACCCAGGCAGAGAGGTCTTGACCTAGAGATGCCTTCCCTTCCAGAACACAGGCTTCCCTGTTTGTTGCACTTAGGGCATGATGAAAATACAATTTATTTAATCTAATCTGTTTAACATTGGCCATGCTGCCACTGCCCTTCAGATTTCTGGTTTGTGTTTGTGATATTTTTTTTCTTTCCCCTGAAAACTGAGCTCCTTGTATCAGTTGGAGTAGCTCCGGAAGAGCAAGGAATTTGCCTTTGTATGAGCCTTTTAAAGTAATTATTTATGATTCTAAGATGATTGGATATGTTTCAATGTCAGCACTGGCTATGCTTTTTTAAGAATGCTATTGAAACTTTCATGCAAAAAATCCATTATATAAATTCCTAGCATATTATTCGATTTCATTAAAGTATTGAATGCAGTGCTATTGAATAAACTCTCATTTAATCTTTCAAAACATCTCCAGCACTTTCCTCCTGCCAGGACAGGCAGAATTTAAACAAACAACGAGCAAAGAAGGGGACAGAAACAGTTTTTTTGATGTTACTTTTGCTTTAACTGGGACTAGTTAGGCTGAATACATAATCACAAGCTCAGAAGCTTAATTTTTTGTTGAAGGGAGCTTCTCTAGCAGGAGTCTGAAAGGTCACAGTAAGTAAGCCTGAAGTTGCACTGGCCTTGAGCTTGTTCTGTGCAATAATGTGAGTGAACCTCCATGAACAACCAACACTCTTGGGCTAGCAGGGCTTCCAGATTATGCCAACAGAGAGTTTTTTATCCTTTGGAAGTTAAATGAAAGAGTTAAAAGAAGAACTTTGTGGTCAACGTTTTGATGGGGTCGGTACGGTTTTTGACACTTTTAACAAAATGGATGCTGACATTCCTTGTTATCCAGTTTTCTGGCAGATGTGAAAAAAATAAGTACATAAAACAAAAGGATTACTGAAAAGGGAAGAAATCTATTTTAGGTTTTAATAATGATTTATATTCTCTTAATTTAATTTATCATGATTTTATAATTAATTAAGTTTTAGATTTTAGTAATGTTGCTTATAGATATGCTTTGTTAGGTAGGCAACAGAGTTTCTCCTCTGCTTCAGGCAAGAGTTCAGAATTTATTTCTGGGCTATGTGCCTGGTCAGTTGTATCTTTATATGTAGATCACCGTGCTAAAATGTGGAAGGATTTACAGCAAAAGAGTTAAAGTTGTGGTGATCTCTAAGAGAGTTCACTAGGTCAAGCAAATTCTCTCTCTAAGATTATAAATCAAGCTAGATCAAGTGATACAGAAGACATACAAGCACTTTCTTGGCTTGGAAACAAAGCAGAAACATTGTAGAAACAATTCCTCCACCTTTGTTTACTCAACTGTTTGTTTGTTTTGTTGGTTTTGCCATTTGAAAGTGGAACAAATATGGGATTCTCTTCTTTGTAATAAGCTGGAAACAGAAATAAAGACACAGTTGTCCCAGTGAGGTCCTTTTTACTACAGAACACTCTCCCAAAATAATCTCCACTCTATGAAGTCCTCCCTTAAAAGCTGCTGGGAAGTGACTTTGGATGCATTTTCCCAGTTGTGAATAATCTGTTCCTGGGCTATGGATGCAGTTTGGATAAAAGACACTGTGAGGGAGAGCAGGTTTTGTTCCTTGCATGGCACCCCAGGCTCTGTGCCTGGCACAGTGATGCTGTCCTAGGCAGCAGCAGTGTTCACAAGTGGGTAAGGACACATCAGTGCAATCAGTAGTTCACAGTCTCCTTTCCCAGACAGAATCACTACTTTCCTGAAAGATCTTCTACTGCTCTACTTGAATGTTTAAGTTATGCAACAGAATTTTTTTTCCTTCTCAGTACATCTCCTGTACTGAGTGTGTGCTTAAATGGGAGGGAATGGCCTTATTTCTTCTGACTGTCAAATCTAATTAATCTGTTTCATTTATTCAGTAATTAGACCATGCAGGGGTTTTTTTCACTCATGAAGTAGAAGACAGGAGTGCTGAACATCTGTGTTTGTTCCTGTGGAGTCTGCCTGGTTGAAAAAAGGGCATCCTCCAGTGTCATCCTCTTCACTTGAAACAGGTGTTTGAAGTTCACCCTTTTGGATGACTTTGAACCAAAGGCAGGGAAAAGCCTCCTGGGCAGAGAGGCATCAAACGCCTTGTAGGCCTTTTGAAAGAGTTAGATCTCTCTCTGATCTCACTGGTTTCAGTCAGGCTATTAGGTCTTTAAGCATCTTGTCTTTGAGGATTAATCTGTACTCTTAATTGTCCATTCCTGATGGTTTCTGTCCCTCCAAGTGTACTAATTCTGCCTTAAGAACGATGGAAGGCATTGCATGGCCATAAAAACACTTGTTATTCTGCTCATAACATTCTTCACTTAAAAGCTTTCCCTTCAAAGCCTTTCAGCCAGTCCATAATTGGGGTGATGGGGGATGAGAAGCATGAGTTGAGCCACAGCACTTGGTGAATCATTTCTTCTCAAGTTCTCTGGGCTCCTGGAGCAAGGGGAGTGTCACCATGTCACCTTTCTACTGAAACCTGCTGGTAGCAAGCTGTCAGAGCTTGATTCCCAGGCACTCTGCAGTAGAAGGGGAGGTAACATCTGCACTTGCCAGGTGTCCTGTGGGCTTTGATGAGCCTTGGTGTGCAGCTGGGAAGCAGTGTGCATTTGTATGTGAGTCTGACCACAATGGCAGTGCAGGGCCACAAAGGTGAGGAAAGGAGACCGGCTCTGAGAGAGAGCTGGGACTGCTCAGCTTTTAGAGGGGACACAGGGGGATCTTAGCAGTAGATATAAATAGCTGAAGACTACAAAGAAGAGTGGAGTGAGGCTGTTTGCAGTGGTGCCCAGTGACAGGAACAGCACAGACTGAGTCAGAGGAAGTTCTGCCTGAACATCAGGCAAACACTCTTGCTGTGAGGGTGACTGAGTGCTGGCCCAGGCTGCCCAGAGGGTGTGCAGCCTTGTGGCTGTAGCTCTTTCAAAGCTGGCTTTGAAATTCTGGGCATTCTGAAATTAGAATTCTGGGCAGCTGGTTCTGAGTGCCTCTGCTTGAACCAGACAGCTGGATCAGATATCCTCCAGGCCTCCCTTCCAACCTCAACCAGCCTGAGATTCTGGGAAGTTACGTTTTAATACAGGGCGTCATGTGGGCAAGGCCCTGATCTGAGATGGAGGTTTGTCTTTCCATCTGCCTTGTCTCCTCCAGTGCTGTGTGCAGTTACTTCATTCCTCTGTACAGTATGGTCCCACTAATGACACCTTTTGCTGTTCTAATGATGTTTTTCTAATTTAAAAAAAAAAATTTACTAAATTTAAGAAAATCTTTTCAATTTCTGTATGCATGAAATTTTGGGGAGAGCTCTGCTTTCTTTTAAAGATATAAATGGAAAATCAGTTTTTATGGTTATTCAAAAAAAGATCAGAAGTATAACTTCCTTAAAAACCAAAAGGTATGTAAGACCAAGATTCTAATGCTCTGTGTTTTATGAAAACATTTTTATTTTAGAAAGCTGATTTTTAATTTTTCTTTTCCGTTTCTTGTATTTTCTGTTTTTCAATGAACTTCCCCCTCTCCCCATTATTGGATTTATACATTATATATTCTGGATGTGTAGAATTTATGTACATGTCTTTTTTGATTCTCAAGGCCATGAAGTGCTCGTATCTCATCCTGTGTTTAATGGGATGAAGTGCTCATATCTGATCCAGTGTTTAATAGGATTCAGATTATGCAAAGAAGCTGGTAATGCTGCCCTGTTCTGCTGAAGTGCTTGAACACGGGCCTAAATGGGAACATGCTGTGTGTTGTTCAGAAGTTCCCATGGCAGAAAGGAGCTTCAATCCCATTGAGAGTGAGGAACATGATCCCAGCAGCTTTGGGATGTGGTGCCTGCCCCTCGCCCTGCCCCTGCTGCCATTGGTGGTGCTGTCATTCTGACCACTTCAGAGCCAAGCTGTGGGGTTCATGCACCAGCCCTTACAGTCACACCTTGCCAGGTTTTTCTCTGTTAGGTTTCAGACCAGTGCTTTTAGCATAGTTCATGCTAAACCCACTGGATTTAGCATTAAATCTTTTGTCCTTCCCAAAGGCATGGCTACAAAGAGTTGCTTTCCATGTTTTTTGTTCAAGATGTGTAACGTGTGACACTCAGGCTCTTGTTTTGCAGGTCCCCAGTTTGCTGGTGCAGAGCCCACCTTGTCAGCTGGGATCACATCCAGTGCTCTGAGCTGCCCTGCCTCCATCAGGTGAGTGAATGGTTTTGATCAATTTATTGATTTGAAATAACATTCTGAGTAGATAATTACATTTCAGCTGTAGGCCTCAGTGAATGGCCTTTCAGAGAGTGGGAATGACAATCTGCAGAAAGTAGTACAGTTAATGTAATGGATCAGACAGGTAGCAGGAGGTGATGCAGAAAGTACAGTTAATATAAAGGATCAGACAGGTAGCAGGAGGTGATGCTCCTGGGGGAGCTGACGTGGGTTGTGTTTCCTTGTGTGCCCTGGGCTGTGGTGGCCTGGACAGACATTGTACTGGGCCCTTTGCAAGAGGGGACTGAAGTGGGAATTGAATTATGAGCCCAGGATTCTCTGTTTTTTCTTACTGGCAAACTAACTTCATATGATGTGGCTGTTGTTCACTTGAACAATGACCACAACTGTATTCTTTCATACTCAGATCACTTTTTAAAAATTTATTTGTGAAATACTGATATAGTATATGAATTAATTGTTTAAGAAAAAATAATTAAAAATAATAAATAAAAACCTATGTACCTAAGTCATGCATGAAATCTGTGAATCTTCATTCTTTCCCCAAATCTGCATTTGTTTGCACAGCCAATGTATTTTGAATAGGAAAAAAACCCAGGTCTAGTCCTTGAAATCATGTTATAAAAACAGTGAAGGTGTAGAAGAACACACTGTGGGAAGGAAAGGACAGATAAACAGATTAAAAAAAGAGGTGCTGCAGCACCTGGCAGAGTTGCTGTACCTATATATTTGTTCACCCAGCAACAAATGGCTGAGAGACTGAGATATATTTGGGATAATCTGGCAGAGTGCAGCTCCTGAAGTAGGCAGAAAGGAAGATGATGATGCATTGGTGTTTATGTTCAGTCCCTTCTAAAGCCCTGTAGGGAAAAATATTTCTGAATCTTCTGGAAGACTAAAGCTGGCAATAAAACACTGTAATAACTTCCAAGTGGATATATCTGAAGTGGTGGAGCTTTTCAATAGAGGCTCAGTCTTTCCCCTTTATTTAAATACTTCCTATTTTGGTTTCCTTTGAACAGTTATAGGGACAGAGTGACCAGTCCCAACCTGCAGAAAGTCAGATTTTGTCACAGATTTAGAAAGAAAAATAATTTCTGGCTTGCAGTTTAAAGAAAATACAGATGATAGCAAATGGCAAGCACTGACTTTGCAAGCTACTGAAGATACTCAGAGAAACAATCACCATTATATGGTGTCCCCTTTCACTGGGAATTGCAGGTGTTTATTTAAATCCATGTAGGTTTGTGGATTTGTGCAGCATGTGTAAATTGAGGATTTGATCAGGTGTGAAGTGGAATTGAAGTCCGCTGATGTTAACTGGTGCCAACTTTTGACTTGGTTAATCTCACCCTAAAAGAGTGGTGTCTCTTAGAATTTTTACATTGCTTGATTTTCAGTAATCCTTCTCCTTCTGCTCCTATGTCTCTAGGTCTTGTAATGCTTTGGTTTTATGGTGTTTGGGGTTTGTTTGTTTCTTTGTTTTGGTTGTATGGGCTTTTCCCCTCCTTTTTTAATGTATTTTCTTTGGTTTTGATGTGTATCTTTGGATCTATGACTTCTATGTTAGTTACTAGTGGAATCGAGATCTGTTTGATCTGAATTGAAACCTTACCTTGTGTCAGTTGAATCAAATGAATAAAATCTCAGTTATTCATGCTAGAAAATAACTCTTTTTGTTCCTTTTTCTGCCTTGATTTTGTCTGTGAAGACTAAAGTACCTATTGTTACCCAGGCCCTTCAGAAGGACTCTTCTCTCTCTCCATGTTGGTTTTGCAGTTAAATGGACCAGGTAGTGCAGTTTTTGGTAGTGTGTCTAATATAGCCTTTAATTGGACTAGGGTTTTTTGTTTTATTTACTGAATTACTATGTCAACTTTGCTTTCAACTCTCAAACTGAATTACAGATTTAGGCCAAGGAGATGCAGCAAACATAAACCTTCAGCAGTTGGACTGACCCAATTTTATGCATTGTTAGTGATTTTGTGGGTTTGTATTGTATATTTAACTCAACAGAGCTTCCAAGCAAGGTATGAAGAAGAGTGGGAGGCTTCTTTGTTTTCTTTGTCACTGTAAACATTCACACAGGATGACTGTATGATTTGGAGGATACTGCTCTTCAGACCCTGTTCCCTTGCTCATCCTTACAGCATTGTGCACTCACTGCTGTATATAGTGTGCAGGAAAAAAAAATCAAGCAAAATCTGTTTCTCTGCAGAAATTTCTTATATTGAGTCTTTAAGGTGGTCTTTACAGACTAAGGACAGGCCCTTTTGTTCTGGTCCAGGGCCTTTCAGGTAAACGTGGTGAGTGAGTGCTGGGGGCATCTGTTTGGGCTGACAGTGAGTGTGTTTGGTTATGCAGAGTAAGTGTTTGTACTTCTTACAAAAGAAATGTGAGTCTCCAGGTAGTATTGCACCATGGAAATCAGGTAGTGTGAATTGTTATCTCAAGTGTGCTGTCACTGGGAGGTGAGATTGAACCAGAATAGTCACTTCTGCTGTAGAGACAAGGAGATGACCTTGTGGAAAATGGCACACGGTGTTGTTCCTTTTGCTGACACAGAGGGGAAAGGCTGCCTGTGTCAGTGTAGGACTTGCACAGACAAGGAGGCTAGAGCAGGAGCTGTCAGGTTTTAGATTCTGAGGCATTTAAAAGAAAAGCCTTTTCTTTGTGCTGTGAAAAGGCTTTCTACCTGCATGCCTGATGTTAGGAGTGGAGTTGTTGTGGAGAGGAATAATGCTTTGCTTTCCCTGCCAGTGTTTGTTTTTCTTTAGCTCTTCCTGCTTCTTGCCTCACTGCTGACAAGGAGGCTGGTTTGCAATACTAAACACCTTGGGGCTGACAGGATGGAGAAAACCTACAGGCTCCTTTGACAGCAGTAATCAATAAGAAGTGAAGAAATCTGGCTCTGAGAAGCCCTTTTCCAGCTATAAATGGCAACGGAAGTCCTGAAGGTGAAACTGATTTTTAGCCCAAACTGTGAACTCAAAGAGCCAGGAATCTGAGACCAGGAGAAGATCTGCAAACCAGGAGTTTCTTGCTGCTCATCTGTGTGTACCTCAGCCAAGGGGAGAGCTGGATTGTGAGAGACAGTCCCCAAAAATGCCTTCCTCAGCCCTTGAGCTGGGCTTTGCTTATTGCATCCCCCAGGACCTAGACTCCTAAATTGTTAAGGTTGGAAAAGACCTTTACAGTCATCTAGTCCAACCATTAACCTGGCACCACCATGTTCACCACTAAACCATGTCACTTGGGGTGCCTCATCCACACATATTTTGAGACTTCCAGGGATGATTGCAGCACATTACTGGGCAGCTTATTCCAATGCCTGGCCACCCTTCAAGTGAAGAAATTTTTCCTAATATCTAATCTAAACCTGTCCTGGTGCAACTTTAGGCCATTTCCTCTCATCCTGTCCCGTGTCACCTACCACTCAGCACCCCTCTGTGCCCAGCCATCCATCCAGTCAGGTTTTTACCCAGTGAGCAGTGCACGCCCCAGAGCCCTGAGCTTGTCCAGGACAGTGCTGTGGGAGCAGTGTCAGAGGCTTTGTCTCCATGGACACATCCTCAGCCTTTCCCTCACCCACTGAGCAGTCACCTTGTCACAGAAGGTCAGGGGGGTGAAGCAGCCTCTCACAAACCCGTCCAGCTGGGCCTGCTCCCCTGGCTGTGCAGTCTGTGCCAATCTGGCACTCCAGACAATCTGCCCCAGGTCCTGCCCTGGCACCAGGGGCAGGAGACAGGGCTGGAGTTCCCCAAACCCTCCTTCCAGCCCGTCCTGGGGCTGGGCAGCACAGCTGTGACTTCAGCCAGCTGGGACCCCTCTGTTCACCAGCACAGTCACAAATGACTGGAAGGGGCTTGGCAAACCCTTCCAGCAGCTCCTCAGTGCCCTTGGGTGCATCCTACCAGGGCCTGTAGACTTGTGCATGTCTGGATGTGTAGCAGGTCACTGACCATTTTCTCCTGGGTTATGAATGAGGGCTTCATTCTGCTCCCCATCTCTTCCTTCCAGCTCAGAGAGCTGGGTGTCTTGAGGATAACTGGTGGTATGAAAAACTTGCTGCAAGAGCTTTATCATACTGCTAACTTCTCCAAAGTTCCTGCTTGCCTTATGAGAGATGGTGAATTTCTCCAATTCTTGTGAGAGCCACTGGAAAATGATGAAACTATCAAAACTAGGCAGAAGGAAGGATCAGAATTAGCTTTTTAACCTAACAGGTCTGGTTTATTTTTAAAAATAAGTAAGTCATTTCTATGAAAGAAAAAAAGCTTTTTCTCTCCAAATAGATTTAATTGCCAGCAAGTCACATGGAAAATGGCAATAAAAACTTGTAATTACAAATGGGGATAGACAGAAATTCCCAGAGCACCTGGTTAATCAAAAAATGGAGGCTGAAGAGTGCAGTATTTTTCATGCTGTATTATAGTGATAATGGCAAGTCATTCAGAAAGCACAATAGGGAAAGTTAGGTCTAGCTGATATATTCTTGTTTTGTGACTCTGAGTAATTGTTAATATGGGCTCCTACTGTCGTCTTTGTTTCGCAGGAAGCAGTGCAAGCCAATAAGTATGTCTGTATCCCAGATTGCTGTTTTCCTCACAACTTAGCTGCTTATTTGGTTGATATGGAATTTCGATTCCCTTTATGTTAGTTGTGTGGCTAGGGAATTTGGTGTAATAAAAACACAGAGCTCTTGCAGCACGCTTTGTGCTGATACCTCTCAATGTTTTGTGAGGTAGGTGATAACCTCACACTGCAGATATGGGACAGGGAAGGCAGTTTGCCCCCATGGTCACTGGGCTGACAGGAGAACTGGGGTAAAGATCCCTGGCCTTGAATCTCAGCACAGGGCACTCTCTGTCTGACCATGCAGCCTCTGCTTTGGTTTTTTCATACAACTGTTAGTGGTACCATTCTTCCTAAGGATGTGGGGAAGGTTTTAGATCTTAAGCAGGTATCTTCCTGTCAGCACTAAATTAATTTTAAAGAGGAGATACAAAAATAGCACATCCTTTTGTATTACATATCATATGTCCTCTGGAATCATCTCTGCCAAATGCTATTAATGGCTACTCAAGAGATTCATTCTATTATCTTGACTAGCTTATTTCTAAAGTAGTTTGACATTTTATTTGTCTGACTTATCTGTTGTTGTAGGGAGATATTGGTTTATTACCCTTTAGAAGGCTGAAATGTTAACCAGGAAATATGGGAGCTCCTTTCATCCCTTTTTCACTATGAAATACGAACTCTCAGACTGGAGCATCATCTCTGCAGTAAAGGAGAATTCATTCTCCTTGTGCTCAGGAGGTTTGTATCAGTATCCCAGACCTTCTGTGCTAATTGCTTGTTCTTCAATCCTCCAAAGCAGTTTTAAGCCCTGGACACCTTACCTCCCAGGTGGGAGACTGAGGTTGAGCTTTGTGTCCTTCTGCCAAGATCCCAGTGTCTGCAGTCAGTGGACAAGCACTGCAGGAAGGGAGCAGCTGCAGTGAGGTTGGTTCCTGCTCCCAGAGCAGATCTGGCTGTGAGCAGTAGGACAGATGTAATTTAAAATACTGGTGTCACTGCTGCATGTGTACTGTCAGCTATAATGGTAACTGTAGTGTGTTAACAGAAACCCCTTTTACCTGGAGGAATTAGAACCATTTCATATGGTCTTCTTTTAAACTGAACTTTTCTTCCTCAGCTAGTCCAGACGTGCTTGAAAGCAGCTGGAAGCTCTTAAATATAAATGGTTTTGGATTCTTTTGTATGGCTGTTCTGGTGTCTAGTCCTCTCTGCTTCATGATTTCCTGATTCAAACTTGATGTGTGCACACACTCTCCATTTGAGAATGCAAGATAAATATTTGATTTTATTATGATCTTTGGGAGACACTGTGAATAGAAGGCATATATTGAGAGGCTAGGAGAGAGCTTGAAGTCTGATAAGCAGGGAAAACCAGTTGAGATGGATTTGCAGTCTTCTGTGTGTGAGGGTACTATTTTACTTTGCTTTGGCATTTTGAGTCAGAGAAGATCAAAAGCATCTGATTAATAGAAGCCTGGATGAAGACATGTGCTGCTACACATGTTTTTGGAGTCTGATGAGTCCTGGGCTTGGCACATAAAAAAATCTGTCCTTTCATGAAGGAGCTTTTCTTAAATTAGAGAAAACTGTAAGGTAAATGAAACAAATAAGTAGAGCAGGCATATATTATTAAGCAAGTTTTGTGTCAGTGAACGAATACCCACATTTTAAAAAAGAGTCTAAAGCCTGTGAAAGTGAATTACTTTGTCTTAACAATATATCTAAGAAAGCTTTTGCTTTTGAGGATAAAATAATGGAAAACTTTAGGTCTTCTTATAGTGAAGATAATTGCACTCTTGCTTATTTTAATTACATTATTTTAAGCCTTGATCACCCACATGCTTAAACCTGTGGAAAATTCAGGAAAGTTTAGCAACCTGGCATATGGGCAGATTCAGGGGACTTTCTTTTACAGTGTCTGTGTTGCTCCAGCATTTTAGCATGGACTGCCTGCAGTCAGAGAGAACATCTACTTGTACTTGTTTTTTAATCTAGACTGGTGTTAGCACTCCTTTCTTTTCTGGGTCAACTGATTTCATTACAAACATGTTTGTTGCAGTCAGCCGTCTTGTAGCAGCAGTGATAAAAAGATAAAATCAGGCTTCTGAAAGCGATGGTGACAAGATTGGCTCAGAGTGGGTAAAGAGACTAAAAGCAGGAACAACTTCATGTGGTCAGAGATGGTACTGAATATTTGCTTTCTGATTTAGGGTGTATTTAATGGGTACAGAAGAATAAGGCAAAAGTTACCGACTTGGTTGCTGATTTCTTAAATGCAGGCTGTTTTCCAGGTGCTTAGGATGCTGCATGTCCCTTTGGTACTGAAAAAGTCTGACCTTGGGTGTCATCTCACAGGCAGCAGAGCTCCAAGCACATTTGTAACAGCCCTTCCCCTCTTCAGCTGCTGAAGTGGTGCACCAGAGCTCCTCTGAAAATGTGGGTAAAGGGCTCTTTTGAAAATATTTGGCTGCAGAGGTGCAATGTGGAGAGTACTAAGAGGAGCTGATAGGTTTGAGCTGGGTTTGTAGCCACTAATACACACAGTAGTGTAGCTAAAAGCTGGTCTTTAAACTCCTTAGAGACCCCCAAGAGAAAAGGTCGCAGGGTGATGCTAGTGGGTGTAATACATTTGCAAAATGCTAGGATTTCTGACATCATGATGGTTTTCCAAGCATTGCATGTCTTACCAAATCCCACAGTTAAGTGGGATTGCAGTACACAGAACATCTGTTTCAGAAAAAAAATCTCTTAGCTCTGCTTTTTACATGTCTTGTGTGTCTTCTGTGGTGGATTGTGCCACATTGTCAGTGTTACCACTGTTATTTTTTTCTGCTGAGCTCCTCATGCATGGATGTGTAGCCAGAGGTCTGAGAGGATGCTTTGGGATCAGCATTTGTTTGCCCTCTGGAGCTCTGCCAGTGTAACCTGGGGAGATTGCACTGGTGGGGAGTCTTTCCTGGAGTTCTGGAAAAGGGAAGGGAAAAAAGCCCTGTGCTCTCAACAGAGAAGTTTGCACAAAGCACACTCTGTGGTGGAAACAAATCAGGTGGAAATACAAGGCATGCAAGGTGGTTAGCAGTGCAACTAATTCTTCCTTTCTTCACTATGAAGCCCATCTTCTTTAGAAGAAAATGGCAGTTATTGGCAGTTTGAACTTTTCAGTGGTGTTCAAATTAATAGGGTTTTGTAAGCATCAGATGTGATGTTTTCCTTCTGTTACAATAGCAGATAAGCTCTTCTCTCTCAGTTTGACCAGGGCTTCGCCAGGCACAGAGAAGAGGGAGCAAGGCAGTAAGGAGGCAGAACCTCTCTTTTTATGTTTTGGCTGTTGGGTGTTGTCTCACAGTGAGGGAGAGGAGCCACACAAAAGCCCTGATCCACTGCGTCTTCAATTCAAAGACTTTCATCTATTTAAAGAGATGTGAAACAAACTCCAAACCCATCTCCTTCAGTTAAGCTCAGGTCAGCTTGGAAAAAAAGAGATTAAAATAATGTTGTCCCGGAGCACACTCTGTATTCTGCTTGCTTGGTGTTGAGTGGTGTGTTACAGCTTTGTACATTAGCTCCTTGCCTGGTGTCAGGAGAGATCTCCCTCTGATTTCGACCCACAGATTGTTTTGGCTGATTGCTGGAAATGGAAATGCTATACTCTAAAGCCCTGCCTATCCCTAGCTTTGTTGCTCCTCAATGCAGTGGGTACTTGTCCTTTTCTGGCTTCTTCTGTAAGATCACAGACTGTAGTGGAAGTGACCTAAGTAGCCAGTAAAGACTTGAAATGAAGTTGAAACAAAATGAACAAAGCTGTAGGGAAAGTGAACTTGATTGGAAAGTTTTCACTGTGTGATCAGCCACATCCTAAGATCTGTCTGTTCCTGGACTTTTCCTAAAATAAGCTACTTTAATTATGTAGCTATAATTCTGTGTGAGGACATTTGTTCTGGGGTGTCTATGTAGAAATTAAACTCTTGAAATCACTTGAAAGTATTCTGCAGTAACTGCTTTGATTAATTTCTGAGCATATCAGGACCTACAGCGGTACAGCTGGCATTGCCCTGTACCTCACTGCTTGCCTGAAGTAGCCCAGACTGTGCCCAGTAACGAGTCAGGTACAGAACTGTGGCCTTTCATTTATTTCAACTAGCAGAAGCAAACAGGCTTCTCGTTGCTCCATCTGAAAACGTGTTACCACAGATTGAAACTCTGCACCGTGTGCTGACTCCACAAACCTCCCACCCTTTGCCACCATCTCTTTCATAACTGAGGAGTTTAAATGTAGAAACATCTCTTAAGTCAGACAAGGATATTTGGCTCAGAAAATGAGAGGAGGAGGTCAGTGCATCCCAGGAAGGGATACATGAGGGATGAGATGTGTCTAATGGGAAGGACTGGAAAAAGGCAAGGGAGGAATGCTGAAGGGAGAGAAAATCAGAAGTAAAGGGAGTGGAAACAGGAGAGGCTGTAAGGTTCTGATGAAATGAAAATGAGTGGTTGTTAATATACTGGAATTGCTCTGTGACTTTGGATAGGCTGGCTCCTCACTTCCCAGTCTTTGCTGCTGTGCTGTCCCTGCTCACTTCAGCAGAGAATTTAGCCCTCATCACTCAGAGGTTGCCACCTGTCATGGTCACCACTGGTCTGTGAGTTATTTGTGCTGGTCTGAAGGCATGAGCTGCTGAATGTGTGAGCTCTGCTGTCACTGCAGGATTGATGCTGCAGCTCAGCTGCAGGCCAAGTGCTCAAGTCTCAGCCCCCAAAAAGCCCCAAGCAGCTCTCTCCAAGGCTCCCAAAGAAGGAGTGCAGGCCTCCACTGTGCTGCAGCCAAGGCTGAGGGCAGACTACCAATATTTAAAACAAAAAATATGCTGTTCACCTCTGTGGACCTTACATTATTGTTTGGATGAAGTCCACAGAAATTTGGTGTGATAACTCAGCTATTTCCAGTATGTTTAAAGCTATCTGCAAACATGTGAGTTCACCCTCACCTTTCATTCATGCCGAGGGGAAGTGTGATGCATGTATTGGACTGTAGCACTGACCAAAACAGCCCCACCACTGCACCCAGTGAGCAGCTGATGAGTGTGAGGGGCTGTGTCAGTGTCACTGTCCCCCTACAAAGGACAGAAACACAAATACATTCCCAAAATCAAGAAATAGTTACAGTTCATGAACAGCAGAGGGTTCAATTCATTAAAGTTCATTTATTTCTGTTTACATTGTTTTATCCACGTGATTTCACAGCTGTAGTGGAGAGTGTGGCACTGAGAGTAACTGAGTCAGCTCAAGGAAGGTGCCAGTGGACTCTGCCCTGAGGAGATCAGGGCTGGGAGGGAGAGTTAGCTCTCTTAAATCATGTGCAGTCAGTAAAAATAATTATGTGGAACTGCAGCCTTAATGGAATGCTGCAATTTAGTACCCGCTCCTGATATGACTGGTAAATTGTAGCTAAAGTTTAATTTATCCACCACCCCCTGCTCTTCATGCTGACTGTCATAATTGTGAAAGCTGCTCTCATCTAATCATGGTCTCAAGAGTTATCAGTATGAGGACACTAAAGGTAGGCTAACAGTGAGTCATCTACTCCATATCATTAATTTATAAACTAGTTATCCCAGTGGAATTATCAAAGAAATTTGGCATTCTGGAATTCCAAGTGCATATTACACTCCTATTAATTTAATAGTTTAAGCTTACCTTTTCTGAAAGTGTGTTGTTGCTGTTTGTAGTGGTTTTGGAAGATGCAAGGTCTCTTTACAGCCTCAGTATCATCACGCCTTTCTGTTGTTACAGAGATATTTGAAATTTTGTTTGAGGTTAAATCTATGCAATTCCTTCATATCAACTGAATAATGCTTCTAATGTATTGAGAACAGGATTTTTTTGTTAGTTTTGCCAAATAATTTTATGTATTGCTTTACAGTTTAATAGAAACTTGCTGAAGGACTGAAGAGAGCTTCACAGTATTTTTTAAAATTTTCATAATGTGCAAGTGGAAGATACTTGGGTTTTCCTGGGTTTTGGAGTTTAGGCAGCCTTTAGTTAGTATTTCTGGACATGTCTGTGGCACAGATTTAGATATTCTTTGCCATTTTGAATTTCTTTCTTTTGACTTCAGCAGGTACTAAATCTAATAAGGGCGGACATGTCAGTATAAAATTGAAGCAGAGATGGGAAATAGGCATTTGTCATGTGGATTAATTTCAACAAGCTTGATTTCATATTGCTTTTTGAAAAGCAGCCTGATATGATAAATGACAGCAAATGAAATTCTGTTTAACAGTTACTGACCTCTTTTTTTGGTAGTATTCCTGCAGAAGTTGCAGTATTGAAGCCTAAATATAGAAAATAGGCTGCAGCATGTTATGAAGCTTCCAGAGGTATAAAGAGTGTTCTCCAAAGTGCTTTAAGTAATAAAGTCTTGCTAAGTATGAGTAATTTTGCAATTGTCTAGTTCTGCTACAAATGTGAAGGGACAGAGAAATGGAGGTTCTCCTGACAGATGTTAGCCATGTCCCTGGGTGCACATCTGGCAAGCCCTTGGACTGAAATGGCACCATCCTCCCAGACATTAACATGCTCTGGTTGAGCAGTGCTTCTCTGCCCCTTGCCTTGCAGACACAGAACTGATAATGTTCATTGTCTGATCACAGTGGGAGAGCTCTGGAATTTTAGAAGTGTTTATTGCCAAGGTCAGCATGAGGTGGCATGCCAGCAAAGCCCAAGGAGGGCACTGGATCTTATTGGGCATGCCAGGGAAGGATGGGCAGATTTTTATCAGGGAGTCTTTAATTTCAGCTATGCCTGCTCATAAGTCTCTGCAGGCATGGGAGAGCTCTCTTACAGTGTCTGGCTTAGGGAGGAGAAAGCATGTATAGGAGGGTACAGTTTTTCTCCTCTGACAAAGAAACCAGCAAAGCCCATAGAGCTGCCACCTCCTGCTAAACCAGCTCATTTTAAATCTTTGGGGCACATCATTAGGTGTACATTAGCAGAAACACATTCAGTAGTACAAGGACACAGAAGAACCTGCTCAGGAGGATCAGTGGCTCTGAACAGGGAGAAGTCCAGGCATTCTCTCTGCCTCCTGGTTCTGTGGGAAATCTGTGACAGAGCTGATTGTGACAAAACCCATTTTGTAACCGATTCGGTATCACACCTGGAAAAATGGGAAAAAAGCCAGCCTTACTTGTGGTCAAGCAAACATTGAGCAGAAATTTGTATAAGACAGTGTATTCTCTTCATAGTGTATTTGTATTTATCATGTGTTTATATGTGTATCTCTATTCCTATAGAAAAGCAGACTGTGGAAACACAATGTTCATTTCTTAGAATCTTTGAGTGCAGTGGTCCCTCATAGCCCTAATGGTTTCTGGATGTATTATTGCTTTTTTTTTCCCCCATTCTCTTTTGTGCCTCTAAGAAAGAGGAGCAAAGGCCAACTTTGGTAGCAGCCACTTTCCTTTTGAGAACCTCTGTTCTTTGCTGCATGTCAGATGGTGTTAGAGAATAGTTTCTAAACCAGATTAATTGAGTTCAAACAAAGTTTCCAAGCTTTGCAGAAGCTGTCAATTTGCGTTTTTATTTTTATTTCCTTTTTGACACAATCTAGTGTCAAAAAGAGTTCAAAATCCAATATGACAGCATGATGGGAAGGTGTTGTGCCTTCTTTCCAATTTAGAAGAATTGCTTTCCAAGTGAGAAGAACTCCAGCATCTCCTAGTGCTGTGAAGCATGCAGCAAGTACAAAGATGCTCTGCAGTAAATGTCTGCAGGAGGCCTGGTGAAGCCTGAGTTTGGACATGGTTGAGCCAGTCGAGACCCTCCCCAGTGTGAAATACCTCACAGGCTGGACTGTGAGGAGCAAGTATTGTTGTATCTAATTTGCTAACAAGAAAACTAGGTTTGCTGATTTTTAATGACTCCTTGCATTAAGTTTCCTTGCAAATCCTTGTCTCCTGTCCAGTATTTGCTTCCTCTTTGGGAAAGCCCTGAGGATGACAGGAAATACAATTCCAGATAGTATATTCTGGCTGATTAGTTCTTTATCTTGGACACAGTGGCAGAGTTCCTGTATTCTGTTGCAGTATTTATTCCTACCTGTTGCCTGGAGCGGGGTTTGTTTCCCTCCCAGGGTGAATCTCCTGTTCATCCCTGTCCACCTACAGTTGTTGGTGTGATGAGCCATTTGGGCATTCCCTGAGGGAGGAAATGAAAAGCTTCCTACAGGTTTTGTCAGTCTCTTGAGTACCCTGCACAAGCTGACTGCTCACTTAAGGTAGTGTTGCTTGGTCTCTAGACAATTTGAAATTCCTTCAGCTTCAGATCTGGGTGTCAGTGAGGCTGAGTATGCAATTTCTTAAAGTTAAACTCTTGTTTAAACAGAGAGCACAAAAACTGGTACTTAACGTTATGGATTTGCTTGTAGGCTTGAATACCTGCAGAGCACCAGCAGGTGCCAGCTCCTGCGTTTGCCCTCTCAGTATTGCTCAGTGTTCTGGATGGGGCAGAAGTTGCTGTGTAAATATTAAATCTTTGGCTTGGCGACAGAAATGCCACGCAGTTAACTCACTGCCTGGTCTTTGCTGTGCTTCATCTGCTTTTCTGATTTCATTTGAGGTTTGGTCACACCAGGCGTACAAGTGGCAATGACAGCCCCAGGTGTTTGTAGGCATGTAGCCAGAGGTGTGCTTAAATGCACAGATGTATATGTGCAATTCCACTGCATTATGAGTTACCCTCAGCACTGCCAGTGGGCTGCCAGGGCTTTATTTCATTGCACTGCCTCTCGAGGTGCCCTAAATGAAGGGAAGAATGACAACACCTCGACTCAGAAGGTGCACATTCTAGAGATTGCTCAGGAGGGAAGCAGTTGACTTGGCAAGTTCAATTTTGAAAGCAATCTTTTTCAGGGTACTGAAAGATAACAAGGGAGGAATCCTGCCCAGGAAGTGAGACACTCAATTTACCAACTGTCAGACACGTGGCATTGACTTTGAACAAAATGAACACCAGACTCTCTGAGGCTTGAGGTGTCAGTGGAGCCCAGAAATCATATACACTTATTTGAATGATGCAGATGAGTAGCCTTTGTATGACAAGGTTGCTTTTCTCTCCTTAAGTAAAATAATGGCATCCATAAAGGTGACTTTGCTACAGGGAGGACTTCCATACAATCAAGATGTTGAAACAGATATCTTGAAGATGTGTAGAGTAATGAATTTTAATTGATTGCATTCCTCTTTACATGGGAAAACTTCTTTCTATATTTTATAGCATGTTTCACTTCAAATGCTGACCCTGTTTGAAGGGATTTCCAAATGGTTGCTTTGGTTCTAAGTGGTTGGTTGGTTTTTTTTCTTTGAAAATAGAGACTGTTAGATAGCTCTATTTTAACTTGAGTGGACATCTACATCTAATGCTAGTTTATTTCTTCCTGAAAATTCTTATTTTAGAATGATAAAAGCATATAATAAACAGTGATTATTTGTAACTGGTACAGAGTATCTCTCAGAATACCACAGATATGGAGCTCTTGAGAGTTGAGAACTATTTTATACCACAACCTTACTAATATCTCATCCCTGCCCACTCTTTTAATGGAGGCAATCTGTTTTTAAAGTTTTAGAGTGTATTTAGAGTTGCTATTTCAGTCCACATTTTCATATTTTCCTTTGCCTGAAGCAGCTGATATCCCCCGAATCTTGAACAGGCTATTTGTGTGTGAAGAAGCATTATGGCTCTGCCTGTGTAAACCGAATTTGAGTTGCTTCTGAATGCCCAGGCAGTGCCAGAGTTAGGTAAATAAACTAAGTACATTAATTGCTCCTACATCCCTTGAGTGCTTCCGCTTTGTAGGTTTTACAGTAATGTTAATGTATTGTAATCCATTATTATTTGCAAAATTAAAATTTTCTTTCTTTGCCTGCATCTGCCACTGTTAATTCAGAAGCTCTAATAAATGCATTAAAAGAGGGAAGTAATAAGTAAAAGAAAGCCCCTCTGGGAATGTATAATTTTACTCTTTATGCTGTGTTGGAAGAAAATAAGCAGTGTAAACATGCAAAGTTAGCACGCTGCTAAAGTGAGACTACAAAGGAAAGTCATAAACCCCTTCTGTGGCTGTTACTCTTGAATTTGTTATAAAAACAGGCTGGGACTCAGTAAGTGCAGTGATGTGCTGAGAGCAGGTGTCAGCCTGGCAGGGAAGGATGGGCCTGGGCAGAGCTGGGAGCAGTGCCATGCCTTGGGATGGGAAGCTGCCCCTGGGGCACTCTGGATGGGTCATTGTTATCGGGGGAGGTGATAAACCATCAGGAAGCTGAGATTCTTAAAGGAAAGAGGGAAAATCACAGGAGGACCTGTATGTGGACACAGCATAGGAGTAAGGACAGAGGTGGCAGAATGGGGAGGTGAAGTTTGTCAGAGTGAACTGTTTTGATTTGGAAACAAATGCCCTATTTGCCTTTTGGGAGCTTGCTGATCCTAAGCAGGCATTTCTCCTATTAATTTGAAGCACCAGAGGGTATCAGGAGCTATCACATACAGATGTTTTGTTTAACTATTGTATGACTTCAAAGTGAGCATGAGATAGCCCACGACAAGCTGAACAACTGGGATAAGGCAGAGATTCACAGAGATTCAGGCAGACCAGAGGAAGAAATCAGGATTGGAGCAAGCTGGTGGAAAAGAGGAAAAGAAGGTGGATAGGGAGTGGATGTTTTGGGGAGCCCTAAAATGGAAAAGTTTTTTTGCAAGGCTGGGCTCGGACAGAAATGGGAAAAGCTGAGCTGCCTGAAGGAGAAGAAACATTTGGGAGCAGCAAGGCCACCCAGGGGGAGCCAGGAAGATAGCTGCATACAGGGGATGTACAGGGAGGAGTGTGGCAAATGTGCTTAATTCCTTCTGGTAGCATTGTACTGTGTCCTGCAGGGGCTTCCTGGAGCTCCAGGGGAGGTGCTGGTTCCGGCCCCGGAGGTTGTGAGCTCCTCCACAGCCGGGCTGGCAGCAGCCAGGGTCTGTGCTGCCCCTCTGCCCAGGCAGCAGCTGCAGGAGCACTTGCAGGCAGAAGTGCCAAGGCACAGGCTCTGCAGGGCAGCTGAACAGCAGCCTGGGGATAGGGAGTGAGCCTCTCCAGTGGGTAGGATGTGACAAATGTCCTGTTGTTTCAATGAGATAATCTTCTCCCATTAGTCTAATCACTGTAATTAGTCAAGCTGTCCTCCCTGGTGATGTCCCCTGGGACTGTGTTTCAAAATTTGCCTCTTGTTAGCTCCTGGAGAGCGCTGGATTTGGGAGTAAAGAAGAGCAGTGCTGATGTTATCCACCCTAAAAAAAGAAATTGAGCAAAAGGGGCAGTTTCAGAGTATAACTGAATACTCACAAGAAAAGGATGTGGATAATTTTTGGTGGAGTGTGGTGAAAGTTAGGAGAGGAATAAGGTCATTGTGCTGAATGGGATGTGTATATTTGTACAGGGCAAGGAAGCCTCTGTTGGGATATTTGTCTCGTGGTTTCTGCCCTGAGCATACATTCTGGTGGAAGACTCAGTCTGCAGCTGTTAGAGTACTTCCAGTGCAGAAACAGGCATTTCCAGTAACACGGTTTTTATGCAGGCATAAAGCAATTGCAGTAAAATAAAGGAGGTTCTTTAATTCCATGAGGCTTAAAAATGTGTATGGTCCACAAGGCCACAAAAATCCCTCTAGATTTTCTAACGTGCAGCAGCATTGGGATTTGCAGAATAAATGGAGCTAATCATTTCTAGGAGCTGGTCTGATCCGTTGCTTGAGAAGCTGAGAGCTCGGGCTTGTTCCCTTGAGTCATTTGTAACTCCTTTCTTCTGTCTTAAAATGTTAATACACAGGGCTGTGGAACTTCATGGCTTTTGTAAAGCTTTGCAAATTGCTGCAGTGAAAGATTGTCCTCCATAAAGTGCACAGTGTTATTCCTAGACTCCTGTGGGGCTGAGTCCCCTCCTTTTGTGTGTACTGGACTGAAGGGCTGATAGCAATTGTTGCAGTGGATATTTGCAATGATATTTGCAATGAATTACGAAGAAGAATGGAAGAATAGATAACTTTCCATTAATGTAGGTAAGAAACAGATACGCATATAAGTGAACATAAATGTGTATTTGCCAGGCTTTCAGGGAACATAAAAACTGCTATTAAAGAAGAACAAAACAGCTTTAGCATTAAGTAGAGCTCCTGTGTAGGAACAGGATAAACATCAGACTGTAAGTAACTGCAAAGCCCCCCTGAAAAACAGGCTAAAGAAATCCACAGCTGCCTTTCCACTCCTGTCCCACGTTCATTAAAAAACATCAAATGCTGTGAATCTGCTATCAGCAACATCTGTTTCCTGAGTTCTGTTTAGGAGACGCTGATGTACATTTAGTTACATTATTGTCTCACACCCAGAAACATCCTTTGAAGAGGGTACCAGCAGCGTTTCTGGTTCCAGAGAGGGACCTCATCATTCTGGAGCTGCTCTGCCCCTCCCACTGCCTTAAGGACACAAAATGTTTCTTCCAAGTTCGACAACTACTCTGGTTTATGCGCAGACTGAAAATTTTAGTAGGCAGAGGAAGTGCTTTTAAACAGGAGCTCTGATTTTTAAAAGCAGCTGCAAAAATGTCTCCCAATGATTTCTTAGTTTAGCCAGGAAAAAAGAAATATATTCTCATCCTTTTAGAGTGTTATAAAAGTTTATACTAACATAATTCTAATGCAATCAGTAACAATGCAGAGCTGTAAAATAAGTATAACACGATGGAAACAAGCATCGTGGTCCTACTTACCCACCCAGAGCTATACTTCCTGTGTGAGTGCCAAGTTTGGTATTTTTGGTCCATCAACAACACTGTTTTGTATTTAAAACTTTTAACGTTAGAGTACTCTAAAATCAGTGTGACTCCTTTGCATATCATTAGCATTGCAGAGATCTGCTGGTGTCTGGCTGATGGATTGGGCACTTTTGGATCATCATTCCATCTCTGCCGTCGCTGGGGCTGGATCTGTAAGAGTAATTCTGGCAATGAGCATTAAGTGATACCATCACTCTTCCAGATAGCCTCTGGAGAAGCCAACAATGATGTCATGTCTAAGCACTCCTTTAATCCCAGATGTATCTTTTAATGTCCTGATTTACATGTGTTCCTGCAATAGTGTGAGGAATCACATTCTACACGGAAGCGTAATGATTTTTTTCTTGGGCTGTCAATTTTTCAAATTCAGCAGTAGAAGTCCATACTTTATAAAAAAACCCTGTATTTTTTAAGTTGAAGCCTGTATAACCACGTACGTATCATACACAGGTATGTTAGGATTAGATTTTGTAATTTGGCTGGTTTTCTCATACCCACATCCCAGTCCTAAAAAAAGCTGAGATGAGATTATGTCAGGAAATTTTCTAGGATTGAGTTTTGTTGTGATTTGTTTGCTTGCTTGTTTATTAGAACTTTTCTATGCTAGTAGCAGCCTTAATCAGTTGCATTTCAATTGCCAGAAATGCTTTTGCTGAAATAATTGACTTTTTAAAATTCAGCACACTAATATAAATTATACCAACAAAAGACAATGTCATTGCTATAGGCTGTGCCTGTGATAGCATTAACTGCTTCAGTTGTGCCAAGATGGGTTGTACTTGCATAATGATACCAGCAAACCATTTCTGAAGCAGACCTTGCCTGAGGCACATGCTTAACTTTACATAATGCAAATAATTTCACTGATTTCAGAAATTATTTATAAGACAAAATCTTGGTCCCCTCATTCCACAGACTTCAGTGGAGCTAAAAGCCACCCACAGGGCATAAAACATTTTCAAACTCTGGACTAGAGCTGATAGAATCCCTGGGGCTGCAACAGAATTGATCTTTTGGTATTGAAGAAGAGGTGAGACTTCTGGATAAACCATGGAAAACGTAAGAACTGGAGATGTAACTTATTATTCATGTGAAAGACAGAAGGGAATGAGCAGAAGCTTGCATAAAAGTAATAACATTGCCAAAGGGATGGTCTAGGAAAATGGCCTTTAAAGCAGTATTTTGGATAAATAACTGTGGAACAAGATTGAATCTGTCAAGGGAGTTTTATCTCTGCAGATGACAGGATGCTATGGATGGCCTGTCAGCGACACTGTGTGGAAACCATCTGCCAGGCTAAGGTAGAGCTCAGATGCAAGATTCAAGAATCAAGAGCAAACTCCACCATGAGGATGATATTCAAGTTATGGGCTGATGCAATAGGAAGATGGTTATTGTTCAGAAGTCATAAGGAAAGAAGATAATGGGCAGGAGAGTCTTTGGAAGAAAATTAAGTTGTCTGCTTTAGTAATGATGAATTTGTGGTAATTGCTATACATGCACATAAAAATAGGAAAAAAGCTGAAAATTCTATTTGAACAGACGGTGTGGTGTTTTGGAAGTCATCAGGCCAGCTGAAATTGTGTTTTGAGAAGTAACGTGGAAGGGAAAGAGAAGGAACAGAAAGGACAGAGGCTGGTGAAACTACAAAAGGAAACTGAGGTCTGAAGCATGAGGAGAGTCCAGCAGAGGACACACCGAGGAAGCACTCCAGGAGGATTCAGAGAATGCTGTCTCTGAAGATGTGGAAAGGAACAGTACAACAGCAGGAGCATGAGTTACTGTTAGAAGTGTTTCCCATTGACTGTAAGAGCATAAACCAGATGCTTTTAGACTGGCTTTTTTGGAAAGGAATTCTAAATGATTGTTGTGGTCACCTCAGAGTGACAGATGTGTTTTGGCATGCATTTTTCAAGATGGGAGGGACCAAAGCAGGTTTGACATTTATTTTTATTGCAAAGGGAAGGGTACAGGGAGAAAAGGTTGCAAGGGAGGTCTGAGATCAAGGAGATCACCCTCATAAAGAGAGTTGGTTACAGCTGGAGACCTTTTTCGTGCAATCATCAGTGAAAGATCCCTTGAACAAGAAAGTTAATGACCTGAACTGTGACTGAGACAGTCACTCACACTGGACCAGTCATGTAACTCTGTGTCTACCATGTACATTTAACAAGAATTTGGCCCTTTAAGTTTGACTACTTTTTGTGATCTGTTTGAGTCAATGTATGTCCCACTCTGGGTGCATTTGAAAGTTGTTTATTCTGGGATTTGGAAGGCATGAGGGACACGTGCATGAAATCCTGAGGGCTACAGCAGGAATTGCAGTGTCTTCCTGATGTCATGCATCAAATATTGCATGGGACAGACTGAGCTGCTGCAAATGCCTCACGAAGCTCTGAACCATCCAGAAATTATTCCATGCTTTTCTGGTATCTGAGGCATGTGTTCATGCTCAGCTGAGTGTGCTTGTCCTGTGCCCCAGGAGACACGGGGCCCTGGTTTTCCTCAGCCAGTTTTGCTCTCCCTTCTGCAGTATTGCTGCTACCAGTTAGTTGACTTATCTTGCTGCTATGGTCCTTTTAAAAGTATGTTTTGAATAGATTTAACTAAAATTTTCATCACCTCTTAATGCAGTCAGCTGTGTCCTGGTGGGCCAACTGAGGCATTGCACTGACACGGGGACAGAGGCTTGTTGAATGATGGTATAATGAGAGTGGTTTCAGCTAATTAGCACCCGTGTTTCTGTTCCTTTGTGCTTTGTCCAGGTGAATGCTGCAATGGGCTGTCCCTGAGGACAAGCAGATAGCAAGTGTTTCCTGCCCATAAGCAGCTCTGGAAGTGCAGTGACTGTTCAGCTCTTGCTGAGCTGCTCAACGCCTGTGAGCAGGAGTGGGACTTACACTGGTGCCTCGAGTGCAGTGTACTCTGGGGAGCAAAAACCCTTATCTTGCACTTCCATATTGCTGCATGGAACAAAGGCCAGGGTAAAAACAAACCCACCCATCCCTCCATGGGTATTTTGTCTTGCTTGTCTCTCCGGGAGCACTAATTTGCAGTAAGACAACCCAAGGCTGACAGAAGAGAGCTTTGTTGCTTTCTGCTAGCTTAGAGACAAGGAGAGACTTCTTGACACACTTGCCATCACTCACTGTCCAGAGCTTTTCTAAGTTTTATCTTCTCTGGCTGCAGAGTTTGAGAGGTGCAAATCACCTCTCCTGAAAATGCCCTATGGTTTCCATAGGATGAAACCACTCACTGCAGGTTTGACTAAGACTCCTGATTTACAAAAGTGTTGTCGTATTCAGGTGGCTTCAGACAACTTTGAATTCTAAAAGCTGTAAATACCAGTGTGGGCAAGGAGGCCAGCCTGAGCACACACCTGCCCTGCACTGGGGTTTGCTGCCCTCCCTGTTGTGTCAGTGGGACTGTAAATGGGGCTGCACCATGAAACTAGAGCATCCAAATGATGGAGAGTCAGAAACATGGCAGAAAGTGAAAGTATCTTTGATCTTTGGGTGACCCAGTTCATCGTGTGGTCGCACAGAACCTTTACATGTGTGTAGTTAGGGTGCTGCAGCAGCACAGGGAAGTTAATGAAGGAGCAGGGATTTAGGGTGCCTCACACACAGCACAACAACTGACAGATCTATTTCCTGCAGTGCTGTTTGATTTCTCTAGGGGCTTTCTGCCAGCATCCAAAACCTTGTAAGCCACCTAATTCAGGAGTCGGTTTATTACAAATACTGAAGGATGCATTTAAAACCTAATCCCTGCACCTCTCTTGTACTGTGGCTTGAAACCCAAACTTTTTTTGTAACATTATAAGGTGTGAGTATCAGTAAATAAGATATTTGAAAAAAACCCCAACCACCCCAACCAGAATCCCCCGGGACCAAACTTCTCTATGATGTGGGTGAAGCTGCAGAGGCTGACAATGTCTATAAATTAATGGAGGGAATTGCTTTGGAGAAAGTCTTTTTTCCTTTATGAAGGGAAATCAGTCCCCCAGAAAACATGCATTTGGTGTGGTTGTGACTTCTCTTTATTCTGAATGCTGACAGACTCTTGGGACTGAAGTGTACTGCTTGTTCACCCTTCTAGTACCAAGATGTGCATCACATTGATGGTTTTCAGAATGAGGGGAAGGCAAAGAAAATGTTTTCTTTGTAGGTGTCCCCATGGAAAAAAACCATTATGTCTTTGTTATTCCCTCATACTTTCCACAGGCATCTTGTTTACACAGTATTTCTCAAAACATTTCTAGGTCAAATCAATCTATTTTGTACCAGCTTTGACCTCACTCTTATTTATTTATGTGACCAGCTGTTCTCAAGATAAGTGATACAAAAGAGGTAAGGAAAGGAGAGAAAGCAAAGGCAGGCAGCAACAACTTTTCTGTCTTCTCTGCCTCTGTGAAATACATATGCAGAAGATGAATATGAAGAATTGCTTTACTTCTCCCATTAACTAAGCTGCTACCAGAGATGATGTTAGCTGGCATGAACAGTCACTCATGACCACAAGTAGCAACATTTATCTCCTTCCCATTGTAGGGACACAGCTGTGCAGGGTCCTGAGGATGCTCTCTGTGGGGTCAGCCATTATAACCTTGCAGCTGGAGAGGCATGGGATTATCTTGATGCTCTCAAATGTTCCTTCTTAAATGCTCCTCACATGACATTGTCATCAGACACATCGTGGTTCCAGTTCAAGGAATGTGTTTGGAGTGCATGGCCTCTCATCCACGCAGAACCATGTTCTTTCTCAGTCTTGGATCCCTGGGGAATGTGTCTTGAAAGAAAGATTCAGTTTCCTCTTACAGGAGTTTCACACAAGTTTGGTAGGGTTAGTGATACTGGTGATTCTTGAGATGAGAGGCAGCCCCTCAGGATGGTTATCTTAGCAGGTGAGGAGAGTGAGCATCACTCTTCATGCCCAAAGCCCAGGCACCCTCACAAAGGGTCAGTTGCTCTGTGGATGGTGAAATTCATCTCCAGAGATAATTGCTGGCATCCGGGATTTCGTACACTATTCACAAAGTTTAAGAAAAAGAAATAGGATTATCTTGACTTCACAGATTAGATTGGAAGCAGAGTAAGTGTTAGTTAAATGTGTCAGAGCTGGGGTTTGAATCATAATCATCTGAATCTCAGACTGGTGTTTTAGTCTCTAAAAAGGACTGATGTTCTGGAGAGGAAAAGCTTGCAGCGCTCAAAGTTGCAGCTTTGGGGGAGTGACTGGCCAGAAAAATGAGTGTTAGCCAAGTGTTTTTCATTTTTTGTGTTTGTGTGAGAGAAGCTGTGCATGCTAATTTTGTTAAAAATTCAACTTCATCATTTAATTCGAAGTTGTTGTTATCTCAAAACTCTGCAGCACTCCCACATTTCTGCTGACAGCTTGGGCTGTGTGGCACAGACAAGCTAGGATAGTTTAAATGTCAAAATATGCTTTACATTCTTGTGTGTGTATATATACCAGTGCATTATTGAGTAAAATAAAACTATGCAGTGTGAGAGATTACGTTTCTCTAATTGTCATCATTCTTTAAATGAATTTGTGACTGTCAAGAGAAATGTGCTCTTCTAGAAGCATGGAGAACCTTGGAATCATCTGTGCTGAAAATGAGGCCAGGCCTTGCTCTTTGTAGCTCTTTCTTGAGCACTGCTGGAGGTGGCTGAGCTGATTTGAACACATTTGGTTTTGAATGCTTTCCCTTGCTTTGCTAATTACGTACCAGGCTGTATTTCATGCAGCACTCTGACCATTTTTCTCTATTTATCAATGCTTTTTACTGTTTGTGGGAATAAAGAAGCAGGAAGCTTGTATGCTGAGGGAGCTGGTTCTTGCCATGTTCCTGCTGGATGGCCCCTGCCGCTGTGACGTTTGTGGAGCAGGAGGCCAGTGCGCCCCCATGAGTTAGAGGAGGCTTGTGTTCTCTTTTTGGAGGTGGATGTGAAGTTAACAGTAGTCTGGAACTGGGAATCTGTTAGCTGAATTTTGCTTAAGCTGGAGAACCTGGAGCAGTTTAGCAGAAGTTAAAGAAGCACTGGTTTCTCCTGGAGCATCATTGCTGATGGACAAGAGGCTGACATGACCCAGCAATGTGCACTGGCAGCCCAGAGAGCCAGCAGTGTCCTGTTCTGCATCCATTCTGCACCAAGATGGTCAGAGGGATGGGGCACCTCTCACAAAGGACAGGCTGAGAGAACTGGGACTGTTCACCCTGCAGAGGAGAAGGCTTTGGGGTGGCCTACCTGTGGGACCTGAAGGGAGCCCACTGGAAGGATAGGGAGGGACCATTTACAGGAGCATTGTAAATTTAGTGACAGGACAAGGGGAGTGGATTCAAACTAAGAGAGAGTGGGTTCAGATTAGATAGGAGGGAGTTGTTTGCTGTCAGTGAGGGTGGTGAGACACTGGCACAGGTTGCCCAGAGAAGCTGTGGATGCCCCATCCCTGGGAGTGTTAAAGGTCAGGTTGGATGGAGCTCTGAGCAGCCTGGTGTAGTTCCAGCCTTTGGCAGAGGGTTGGAAATAGGTGGTCTTTAAAGTCTCTTCCAATCCAAGCCACTCCATGAGTCTGTGATTACTGCATTATGTGTGTGTTAGGCTGAAGGGGTGTGTGCACATGACCCATGGATATACTGTTCTGAGGTTGCTACAAGGAGCCACTGAAGAACAGAGAAAGGGAATGAAGTAATTAAGAGAGGCAGATTGAAACAAAGATGATTCATCTGATGCCTTAACCATAAATGTCACCAATAATTTCTAGCTAGGTAGAATCAACAACTGTTGTTCCAGCTGGCTTTCCTATTTCCTCTAAAAATATTTAATTTTGAGTTTTGTTTACTATGCAGGAGCAATCTTGTGTGCTGCATAGATCTAAAGCCATATATTGTCACTTCAAGAGAAGGGACAGCAGGGATACTGGAGGTGCCAACCTTGACACTAAAAGTGTCTGCTGCCCTTAACAAGCTCAGACTCTGGAAATCTTAAAACTGTGTGCTCTGGTTGTCAGCTGGATCTCTGGGTTGAGAGGCATGCTTCAAATGGCCAGTTGCATGTAGGAAATTGCAGACAGCATCAGGGGCTTCAGCAGCACCTCAGGTTCCACCTACACACCTGCTCTTTTTTCTCTAGCAAATGTATCACATTAGTCAGGAATTGCTGTGTTGGTTTCCCCAGGTTCCTTTACCTGGTTAGATACTCTGTTGTTTTGAGAGACAATCTGGATTCCAGTGCCAGGGATAGAGTGCCCTTTCCTTGTCCTGCTGTTCTGGATGCAGATGGATGCCCTCTGTGCACTCGCAGCAGCAGCCACACAAGCTGGTGCATCACACCACTTTCCTTCTCCTACAATGAAAGAGAGACTACTTCTGATTAAAATTCAGCCAGAGGCTCTGGTACTGTAGTATTAACAGCAGTCCTGGCCTTGACAAAAATAGCTGTTAAATGGGGAGTAAAAAGCTTTCTATGTTTGCCAGAGTTGTAATGAAAATGGTGGGGCTGTCATAAATACGATGTTCATAGTTAAAATTATTATGGCTTAACAATTTTCCAGTGCATTCCATTGGGTTATTTCCAGCACATTCAGATCTTAGAGTTGTAAAGGCTTAATAGAAAATCTTGACAGTGAGTCTTGATCAGTGCCAGAGGAAAAAGTAGGCAGTGTTTATGAAATACATTCTTTACTCCCCACCTTGACGTTGCTGCTGTGTTCATTTGTTGTCACATTTATATGTGTCAAACTCTCTCAAGAAACCCTTGAACCGGTTCTTGGCTGTGGATTGCTGAATTCAGTTGCTGGTGTGATGCACACTGTGAGCCCAGTAACGCTGTGGGTGCCCAGGCTGGCTCCTCCTGGCCCTTGGTGTTCCACAGAAGTGCCTGGAGCTGGGCCAGTCTGCAATGATGCACCATGGCTGCAGGTTACTACTTTTAGGAAAAGCTAGTGTTTAGAAGGAAGAAATGCATGGGTTAATGCTGAACTGTGAGGCGTGGCCAGAAGTTACATTTGACAGATCTTTGTAGATGCCAAGGAACTCGGGGAAAATTTAAATACAAGTCTGTGTGATAATGGTAGAACAATAGTAACTGAGAAAATGTACAGAAATATTTTATTCCAAGCAGTAAAGTGACTAATACTGTTCATTTATGATCCACACAGTAGGGAAGTGGATTTGCCTCTCTGTGCTCCAGTTTCCATTTGTAGTAGGAGCTTGAACACTGGACGGCTCCAGCTTTCAGTGATTGTCAATTCTTTCTCCAGAAGAGATGCTGAACACTCCTCAATATTTTTTCACTGATTCCTAGTGGGCTTTGTAAGTGGAAGGAGACTCATGTTTGGAAGTTCTGCTGACCTGCAGGAATATTACTTTCTTCTCATTTTTGTGTACTCTGAAGTAAAGAGAGAAGAACTATTAATTTGTCCTGAAGCCAAGAACTGCACAAACCTAGTGTGGCACTCTGATCTTTGTCACTGTGGAGAGCATGTTGCTGGGTAGGGAGGACACCCCATGAACACTGAACTGCTAATACTTGATTGCTTGTTTATCTCATACGAAAGAGACCAACTAGGTCTGGAGGAGCATTCCCATTTGCAATTAGTGTAGCAGGAGCTACCCTGCTGTTTAGGTATCTCAGTTGACAAAAGAATGCAGCACAGCCAGACCAGGCAGCAATAGAGAGCTCCCTCAATTCTCACCTCTTGTTTTGTAGGGTTGTATGTGAGACCAGGCTATTTGGTTGCTTAGTTAAATATATCCTGAAGTGCCTTTCTGAATTCATAGCCTTCTGTGTAGATTACTTCTATGAAGAAATAATAATAGTAATATTCCTACTAAAATATTTTCTGCACTACTGTAAAAATAATGTATTTTTTGCAGAGAAGGTGTATGACTGCACAAGCTAAAGAAATTGGATGTATGTTTTATTGCCTGATAGTTGGTGGCTTTTCCAAAGCTTATGAGCAAGCTTGGTATATAATGCCTTTGGGATCCCTCTGTTGCTAATAGTGTTTGCTACTAGCACCTTAGTCTTTGTGTTTTGGTAGCACTGGTGGTCTAAAGATTTGCAGGGAAGGCTGGTATTTCTTGCCATAGCAACTGATAAACCTACAGACGCTCTCTGAGAACCAGTAAACTTGAGGGGAAAAAAAAGCAGTGTAGAGTAATTATGATCACTTTTAGAAATTGTCTCCTGAGAACACTTTGGTGCAGTTGGTAAACACTGGGGAGACAAGAGCAGGAGCACAGGTCCACGTGAGAATGAGCAGCATTTGAACTCTGGCAGGTACAGTGTGTGTGGTGCTGGGGCTGCCATGCCCTGTGACTGTGGGCTGTGGGCAGTGCCAACAGCCATCAGGTATTGCTTTCAGTACCTGCCTCTCCTACCCCTGCTCTTCTCCAGGCACAGCTGCCTGTCTGATCTCCTGAACTGTGCTACTGGCTCTCTTGAATCCCCGGGGCATCAGACTTCTGCAGAATCTGCTGGATGCTGGATATCCTCTCTGATTTCCTTCTTGGGCAGTAAGGCTGCATTGTGTGCTGCTGAGGAACTGCAGGATCCAACCCAACCTCTTAGAGAGATGCCCTTTCCAGATTTGATCTATCACATGAAAGATAACCTGCTGTGATTAATCAAGGCTTGGCTTCTCCTTTGATCAGAGCTTCAGTTATTGATCCCTGTGTCTATACTGCACATAAATCATTCAGCTTCCACAGAAGAGAACACTGTGCACCATTCTGGTGCCCTTTGGTCAGAATGGAGGGTGCTGGCTGCCCTGGGTGTTAGCAGCATAGCTGAGAACCTACAAAGAAGGGGCACCTGTGAGCTAACACAGCAACAGCTCTCTTCAGTCTTGCAGCCTGCTCTAAAAATACAGGGCTCACTGGATGCTGCTGTTCTTGCTGTGCATTCTGGACTCCCAGGTGTGTGGCAGCCTTGGGTAAATATGAAATATTCTGCTGGATTTACCTGGGGAACAGTTGCTGCATGGAAATGCTGCACTGAGTCAATGGCTGATACAAATTCAAAAAACGTGCTGCTTTCTTAGTCTTCCTCTGGAAAGCCTGGAAGTGCTGAAGAATAATTTTGCATAGCTATTATTACTTATAAAAGAAGACTTTATTGTAAGGAAGGCAACTACTATAAGTCACACAAGCAAAATAACATTTTAATATGCACCGTTCAAAATTGAGTTACCTGAGGAAGAAGAGGGTTTTTAAAATTCATTTTCTATTGAATGATGTGTGTGTGATTCCATTTAGAAAAGTTTGTAAGCTGAACATTCGTGTTTGTGTCTTGTTATGATTATATTTGGTCCTGCATTTCCTCCCAATTTGTGTTCTAAGGAGCAGTTACATGAATGTGGTAGCACAGGAGATTATTATATTGTTCAGTAGGTGCTATGACATTTCTTATTTGTATATATATTTTTACAGAGTTTGCTGACATTTTAGCTCCCAATATAGGAACGTGAAATAAAAAAAGATGGGATCAGAAAAGAAATGATAAAGAAGGGGAAAAAACCAAGCTATGATCTAAGAAAGAATTTGAGGAGACTATCTACAAGAATTTCTGAAAGAAACCCTTGATTTGATGCATTTCACATTATCTGACAAATAGCATATTAAAAAAAAAAAAACAAACCAAAATCAAAGTTAAATACATGGGAGGTGGGCTACAGTACTGAATTTAAAATGTTGGCAATTTCTGTTGTTGGTTTGACATTTGATTGTTGCAGGGGGTTTGGTGTTTCTGTTGCAAGGAGAATTAAGCTTTTCTGTGAATAGCATATACAGCACCACCACAGGCCCTCATCCATTGATGGACAGTGTTTTGTACCCAAAATGAGTGCCTTTAATATTACAAGCACATTCAGTTTCAATAGCTGTAGCTCCTTTTGGCAGAACACTCAGATGTAGATTAAATAGCTGTGCTGTCTTGAGCTCACACAGGAAGGCAGTTGTGAGGCACAGCAACACTAGCACAGCATCTCTTTTCAGCAGCAGCTCAGAGCAAATGCTTAGGAAATAGTGAAAGAAATAACATACAGGGCTAATTGAGTGTTCTGGCTGCTTAGAAGGCAACAGGCACAATGACTGTGTTAGTGCAAGCCCGAAGCAGAGGCTGAGATGCTGAGATACTGCTTTCAGTTCTCCTCTTTGGAGCAGGATTGAGTACAAATATCACACTTGGAGCTTTTCCACATGGGCAGCCTGGATTTGCACCAGTGCAGGTGGGCCAGGTGGGGGCCTCTGCCTGCCAGGTGGGGCTGATCCTGTCAGCATCCCTGCCGGGAGGCCAGGGCTCCTGTGCTGGGCTTGGTGCTGTGAGGATGGGAGCACAAAGGGAGCCTGCTTAGCAGCTGTCCTGCCCTGTGACTGCACACCTGGCTGAGGGCAGCTGCACGGGCGTTTGTCCTGCTCAGGCCTGTGCATTTTGCAGGAGCAGCAGTAATAATCATTTAGGGTGACCAGCTCTCGAGGCTGCTGAAGAAGAGGAAGGAAGCTGTGGGTGTCTTTTCCAGTTTGGTGTCTGTCTGCATGTGAGTGCAAAAGGTTTGTCAGGCACTTAGCTTGGATCTAAACTAGAAATACATTTCTTCTTTAGGAATCTCTTCCTTTCCCCTCCTTCACTCACACCAGAGCAGTGCTGTGGAGTGGCAGCAGCTGTTTCAGCTGTCAGGTCATTCCTCTCACTTTTTCTAAGCAGGATCCACAGCCTGGCTGTACTTCTTGAAGAGTAACAGAAAGACCTGAAGATGCCTCTGAGTTTCTGCATTACATCTGCTATTTATAATAATTTGATGTTCTCTCTGAAAATTGAAACTATAAAGTTGATGAATTGGTTTCAGATTCCTTTTTCTGTTGGTCTTCAGTTGCATGGACTGTTAAACACCAATGATGGATAGTTTCATTACAGTTCTTGTCCTATAAGCATATAGGATCTTTATGAAAAAGTGATTTAGGATTTCTTCATGATGCCTGAAAATGTCCTAAAAGATGTCTTGCATGGTGCTAATCCTCAAAAGTGAGATGAGTATTATATTTTTTCTAGAAAAACAAAATCTTTAAAAACCCGTTGAAATTTGACACCCTAAATTGCTACTTTTTAAATGTATTTCCCCTCCACCCTCCTTTCTCATATATTAAAGCCTCTCTGGTAGTTGTGATGGAGACTGCTACAATACTTTTTGTGTTTTCTTTTTTGATACTAAAAAATCATTTGTGTGCTTCATGTAGGGTTTTTTCTTTTTTCTGTTTGACCATTGAATCTGAGCCAGGCATAAAATTGAGTGCAGAAGGGAAAAGCTTGTCTTTCAAAGTGGCAAATATTTAAATATTTTAAACTCTTCATTTAGAAACAAACCAGCAAATGTTGAGGCCCTCACAGATGGCCTTATATTGCTGCTCCCTGTTTTAGACACTCCTCTGACCATCCCTCCACATAGCTGTATGAACCAGTGAGTTCAGCTGGGAGAATGGGGAATAATTTTCTGTCTGAGGTTAGCACTCTCCAAAGCAGCCAGGTTAAAAATTCATGGAGGTTATCTTGACTCTTCACCCTCAGGTTTTCAAAAAGCTTGAAATTTGCTGAATAAGGTATTAAAAGCAGAAGGTATTATCAGACAGCCTTGGGTCTGTATTAGTGTATGGTTTTTCCTTCCTTTTGAATCCTACTTGGTAGTATGAAAGGAGAACTTTAAATATTCTGCTGCAAAGGACTAGTTTTTATATCAGTCTTTTTCACTTCCTCTTATTTGTGAGAGCAAATAATTTGAGGTACTGTCCTTGAACTGGTAATAATTTAACAGGTAGGAAATATGTACTTCCTAATTCCTAGGTGAAAAGTGAAAAAACTGTGAAGTTATTTGCACTGGGGTTTTGTTAGCTGGACTTACTCTCTCCTGGCTTTTTGTACCCAATAGAGTTTCTGGTGCTCCCTGCAAATGAAAGGGACTTCTGGAGAGTCAGCTCATTGCAGAAATAGCAGAAGGCTGTTCACTGAGAGTAATCTCTCTCAGAGACATTAATTCACAGCTACAGCACTTCTTCTGCTTTATTTCCCCCAGCTCTGTGTTAAAGTGGCTCAGCCTTCTGGATGTTACAAGCTTGTATTGCTCCTTTAACCTTCCCTGAGCTTTAGGTCACTGATGTCAGATCTGGCCCACTTTAAGATATGTTTCATGTCCTTTTACACACTCTAATTGTAGCTTTCTTGTTCCCCAAGTGGTGTCCTTCATTGCTGTTTTCCTTGCACTTTCCACCTACACTTTCTCAATAGTCTCTCTGTGAGTTATGGACAGCAAAGGGTGGATTGCCAGTGCTCAGCCTTGCTTAAAAGGGACAGGTCCTTCAGTGCTGCATGAGACTGGAGGCAGTCAGTTGTGAGTGATGTGAAACAATCCTCTCATTATTCCATTACTTTTTCACAAATGGAGAGTCTCCAGAATGCCAACTGCCCCAGCTGGTCACGAAATTTACCTTTAAGGTACATGTAGAGCATTCAGGTTACTCCAAGTGTGTGTGTGTACTGCAGCTCCCATTGCAGCTGCCTTTTGGAGGGGTCTTACAGAGGGGTTGCTGCCCCAAAACTCATTAGGAAGCTTGGCTGATTATGGCATTTGCTGCTTTTTGGTGACCATAACTGTCTTCTTATGACCTTGGCAGTCTCATCCTTTGCATGCCCAATTTTTATATTGTCCTTGAAACTCCCGATGGCAGGGACCATTTTCTGTGATGTGATACTGCTGATTCTTATCTGAACCTTCACGTGCTTCCACAGGTTAAGTACTAATAATTGACTGTTGTCAGTAGGCCTGTCAGTTTTGCCTTGCTCCTTTTGTGTTTCAACCACATATTTCTGAGAAATGCCTAGTTATTTTTCATTGTCTAAAGCAAAATATGAGCAAGTTAAGTGAGTGAGTCTGCTGGTTCTCAGGTGTTTTGACCTCTTGTGTATGTCCAGCTATGCACTTGTGGGCTGTTCTCTGCTAAAGGGATTATATAATGTGTTGATAATAGTTGATTATGTTAAAAATAATTGGCTGTGTTTTATTGATTTTTATACTTCCAGTATTTTTTATTTCTGAAATACACTTGTAGAATCCTGTAGGCTCAAGACAGCAGAGTTGTGAAGTTCCAGGTGGTCAGTATTCTCTGTATAATCTTGAAAAGTTAGTTCAGGTGTCTGCCTTTGATTTATTGCTAATTTTTTATGTAAGATAGTTCTGTATATCTGAATGTTCTATATAGAAAGCCCTTTTGGTCTGTTTTGTGAATTTCTTGGGATTGCCTGACCTTGTGATTTTTCTTAAAGCACATTGTGATTTTGTTCGACACGTAATGATTTCTATGTGTCTGAGCCTGTCAGCTGAAGAGGTGAGCACTCGTTTGTTAAATGCAGGCTGGGGTTGGTGGTGTAGAAGACAAACCATACAGACAGTCATTGCTCTGAGCTAATCTTATCTCCCAGAGCAAAGCATTTCTGAGGAATTTCTAATTTTGACAACTGGGATCAAATGTCTGACTTCTGAGGGCTGACAATAATGCCAGGGGCTGAGCTGCTTTGTCCTGTTGGTAGCAACTGCACAATTAAACCCCCCTAAATCCAGGGACCCATGCATCTTAGCTGGTTCGGAGTGGGGGGTGTGCAGGGGAAGGCAGCAGCTTCGGCAGTCTGTGTGGGGCAGAAATGCTGTGGCTGCTCAGGGGTAAAAATAGTGCTGGGTGTTCAATGGCTGCATTCCGTGGCTGGAGCTGAGCTGGTGAGCAGGCGGAGCTGGCTCTGTGCGGGGCACACGCGGGAGCAGCAGGGATGGGGGCGAGCCCAGCGCCGCTGCTGCTCTGGGAGGGACCCGTGCTGCTGCTGCAGCCCCGCCGAGGTACGTGCCTGCAGGCTGGGGCTACCGCAGGGTGCAGTGCGAGTGCTGCAAGAGCCGGAGCTGTTATTTAGTATTTATTTATTATTTTAGTTCATTAATTATTTTTTAAAATAATTAAAAAATTATAAATTTGCCGCTCAACCAAAGGTGGCTTTTCAAAAGCGTCTGTTCTGTGCGAGTTCAGCTTCACAAAGACTTGTAGCTTCACACCTTGCAAGCTTCCAGAGACCTGGGGTGATGTACTGTGATTGTGAGGGTGTGCTGCTCATTCTCACCTGAACACTGTTTTGTGAGTGTTCGACTTTGATTTTTAAAGGGTTGGTTTGGGTTTTGTGTGTGTGTGTGTGTTTTTGTTGGGGTTTTTGTTTTTTTTAATTTTTTTTTTAATTTTTAAAAACTTTTTTTCCCCCACCAGAAATTTTCCAGCCTGAGAATTGCTGGGAATTTAGCTATGTAAAAAGTAGTTCTTTGAAACCCTTCTGCAAGAGTGCTTTTTAAAACTGGATGTGAAACATGGCTGCTTAACTCATAGATCTCTTTAAAGCTGCATAAGAGCTATGCAGGTTTAAACTGCATTTTGAAAGAATTCAAATGATTCTTCTCAGCTGTTTAAAACATGGCATAATTTCATGAGAGGGAATTTTGTACTTCCAGTCAGGACTTTGTGTTGAAAGTGTTACTTTAAAACAACCAAACTTTTTGTGACCAACTTTAGCTTTGAAAGGGGTAAACAAAACCCTGGTTTTTTGGGGTTTTTTTGGCCCTGAGACATTTCAAATATGCTTTGCTCCAGGCTACTGCTAGTAGGATGTTGAGAAGTTGATGTTCCTGCAGATATTGGCGGGCCCTGTGAGTTGTGTGATCCTCCTCCCAGAGCCAGTTGCTGATTTGGTGCTCTGGGAGTAGCCCCGAGTGCCTGGAGCAGGGCAGGCACTGCCTGCTGCTCTGCTGGCCTTTCCTCGTGGCACGGGCACCTGCAGCCGTGCAGCCATGCAGCCGTGCAGCCATGCAGCCGTGCAGCCGTGCAGCTGAGCCCTGCCACCAGCCACTGCATGGTGCTGCTGGCACTCACCATGGGGCTGGGGGTCTTGCTTCAGCAGCCCAGCAGCCAAAGCTATTGGTGACTCATTTTCTTCATTTCTAGTGTGGTGGCACAGCTTATTCCCCTGAATATTGCTGGTATTCAGAGCAGAGGAGACTGTTTTCTTATGCACTCCCACATTGTGAGGCTGATCTGTAACATAACCAAAGTGAATTTGGCAAATCTCACTTGGAATAACAACTTTGGAAAGTGAGAAGCATATTGCTCTAAGATCAGGAGTAAAACTGAGTAAGTCAAAGTAGCTCCATGCTGTAAGCTAAGTTAGTGAGGTGTTAAGTTCAGTTATAGGATGATTAGCAAACATAAGGAGTTTAAAAATCTATCTTGTTTAGTTGCCTTGACACATCTTAGTGTGGAAAGCACTGGGCTTGGGTGCAGGACCTAGATTCTGTTGCAGACTTGCTGATGGAATTCAGTCACCTGAAAAAGTCATCTTGCTTTTCAGTTCCCAGTCTGTATAATGAGGATGAGTTTCTGACAGAGGTATCATAGGAATAAAATGTGCTTCTCACGAATGTAAATGCCGATGCCATCCTTGCCCTTTCAGCTGCCCAAATGAACAGCCCGTGCTCCACCCTTGGGAGGCCCATTCCACTGCAGAAACAGTTCTGTGTTCCTGTCAAAAAAGCCCTTCAGGAGAGGGTGAATATGGACTGGTTAAAAGTTGTAACCAGTAGATATATATGGATATATATATGTGGATGGTTAAATGTATATTCCAAGAGTTGTGTAAAGTCTGAGGAAAAGTCCAAATGCTTTAGTCCTGGCTGCCTGTGTTCTGTGTGCTGCTCTCACTGCTTGCTCCCCTTTTGGGAGGTTCAGTAACAGTTAGAAACATGCTGCAGGGCCTGGATTGGCCATCAGCACTGCTCAGAAATAGTGGAATGGGTATTTTAAAGAAGTGACACGGCAAAACTGTTGGTCCAATTGTACCAATAGCAGAGCTGCCTAAAATAACAAGAGCATGAGAAAGTATTTTCTATCTGCAGCACTTTATTTAATGCTATTTTTGCCTACTGTGGATAAAGCAGTGAGAGGTATCTCAAATATTCAGTCACTGGTCCCAGATATTATGTGCTCTTTGTGTTAGGAATTACAACACTTCCAGCTATTTGCCAGAGTTGTTAGATAAGGTGAATAACTGAAGAGTTGGATGTTTGCCCAAGCTGTCTGGGTTTAATTATTCTGTGAAACCTCATTAGAGATGAGCTGCATCTGTGATATTAAGAAGGAACTATTTTGAAGTTAGTTCAGACCTTGATTCATAGCTTAATTTAAAAAATATTCTTTTAGAATTTGTAAGTTTTTTCATCCTCGTGTACTTTGTTACAGCTACTGTTCAGTCCTGAATTTTTTGAGGGGGCAGGAAAGAGTGAAGATGCATTTGGTACCCAAAATGATGCTGACAAACTGGAGATACAGCCTGAAATAAATGGATAAATGCAGTATATTATATTTTAAAAATAATCAGCTGCCCAAATACAAATAGGCCTACAAAGAGAAGATCTGGGGTTTGTTGTGGCCCCTAAGGTGAAATTAAGTCTCAAATGCTTTGTTGCTTCAAAGGGTGAAGCCACCTCACAATGCAAAACCAAAACACACCCCTTGTGAAACCTGTGAAATGACCTATCTCCTTTAAAGTGTCTCAGCTGTAGTTCAGATTTTGGGAGATACAGTTGAAAGATGGGGATCAACTGGACAATTTCATCTGAGTGCAGTGGGAGTGATCGAGGTCAAAATAAAACCTCAGGTGAAGACTTCATGAATTGGAGTTCTTTGGTTAAAAAGAGATGGATAAGGATATTTAACAACGTTTTGCAAATGTGTAAATGGCTGCTGGAAAGAGGCAGGGAATAGCTCTTCTCTGCAGGTGAAGGGTAAGAAGTCAGGCTTCAGTGACAGGAGATTCAGGGTTGTTAAATGATGAAGTGTTTGTCTGGGGTGACGTAGGTACAACCTGTTCTGCTGTCATCATGTGGTCTTTTCTAGTCTCTCCCACTTCTGTGGTTCTGTAATCCTGTGTGACTGTATCTCCGAGTTTGGAACTAGAGTCCTTAATCCTGAGCAGCACACCCTGAGCTCTGTGACCCTGAGTCTGTCCTCAGCTGTGGCTGGTGCTGTCACAGACAGGAGCAGCAGGGCAGGGGGGCTGCACCTGTGGCCTCTTGGCAGTCACACAACAGGGACCTGTGGCTCAGGGAGGTTTGGCTGCCTCAGTTTCTCACAGTACAAAAGCTGTGGGGCAGCCACTCGACCTGCCAGGTGGTAAATGCAGAACAGGTATGGACTTTTTCACACAGTGTTTGGTTAGCCTGAGGAGCTTCCTGCTGTTGGATGTGTTGGGTTCCCAAAGCAGTTAGACACTTTTAAGCCAGCAGATCTGTCAAAAGCATTTAAACATAAATATACCAGTTCTAGCTTGAGAATTTCTCAAGGCACGTGTTGCTGGAGGCTGGATACCATGGAGGCTGTTTCTAAGTTTGTGCCCTGTTCTTACACTCTTGGCACTTGCAAGTGGTGTCTGTCAGGGTTTGAAGGGAGAGCTGGGTCCACAATTTATTGAAGGAGGGTTTTCTCTTTCTCCAGTCTGTAGTGCACAGCCCGTGGCAGCCTCCACATGCCTGGTAATCAGCACATTTAAAATAGCCTTTTGCCTGTCAGGATCTGAGAAGAGCCCTGACCAGGACGACTTCTGTTTCCATCTGAGAATTATTCTGTCAGCACTCCCACTTCAGTCCAAGAAGTGCAGTGGAGCAGCTGAGATGGAATGGGAAGAGGCAGCAAAAATTCATTCGCACTCACTGGATATTCTCATGTCTTTGCTGGGAATTTCAGGGCATTTGCTTCCTAGATTATTTCCAGCCAGAACTGTGCTATGAAGTATCAAGTCTTGTCTTGTACAGATGAAGCCAGGAGAGAATTTTTTATCCTTTGCAGAACTTAGAGCAGCCTGTGAACTAATTTAAATTAATGCTTTTGGAATTAGTAACTGTAATGGATCTCATCACAGACTAATTGACCCAACACACCTGAACAGCACCACCTGACCTGGCTCCCCTTGCCCTGTTCCTGCCCTTAGCAATATAAATCCATTTTGCACCATCTATACCAGAATGATGCTGCCTGGAACAGAAATTGCCAGATGATGAAAAATCCGTAATTTGTTTTGATAGCAGCTTTGCACTTGTTTTGTATATTCTGAACAGCTGAAAAAGTCAGATGAGGAACTGAATAACTGACCTTTTATGGTGTTCTTACATGCCCACCTTAAAAACATAAACTCACCCTGAGGGCTAACAGTAATAATAATAGTAATAGTAATAATAATAGCATTTTTGTGCAGCTCATACAGGTCCCTTTATAGTTCTTGTGCAAGTGACCAATATGTTCTCAGGGTTTGCAGTATAAATTGTGTCTCGTATCCAACTTATAATCAATATTCTAGGGTCTATTCTACGGTAGTTATTTCTGAAGTCCAAAATGGAATGGGAGATTTTTCTTTTGAAACTCGTACTTGGTGCACACTAATTCCTTCTGAATTTTCATCTGGTTTGCTGAAATGGAATTTCCCTGTAGAAGAATTTGCCTTCCTGATGTTGAACTAATAACATGAACATGTTTGTGTTTCCATTAGAAAAGGCTGGTAGCCACAGAGCTATCAGCTGTAAGGATACTTAAGTTCTTCCTATGAACTACATGTCAGGTTGTTTTGGTTTTTTCTGGAGCTTTATTTAATTATGTTCTAAATCCACAAAATTTCCACTCAAAATGAAGCACAGCTTCTCTCAGTGGAACATAAAGAAATTCTTCCTTATGTTCTTGTTTTACTACTGGGATTTCTGCAAAGTTTGTTTGAGGTTGTTTCTCCCCCAAAGCTATTGCATGGATGCCTTTGCCAAAGCTAAAGTCACTGGTCAGATGAGAGGACCAGTACATATTTGTACAGCGACATATCTGCAGTACTATCATCTGCTTCCTGAGAACTGCCTCCTGGTTCACCCTGTGCAGCTGTATCCTCAGCAGCAGGGGCCACTGCCAGACAGTTCTTCAGAGTTACTCTGATGGGGGGAATGCTAAAGCCTTTCTTTTTCATTGCTGTGGGAGGGATGTCAGGAACTGTGTTCTCTGTGGGAGGGAGAAGAGGTTGTGCTGACAAACAGGCTGGAAGGGTGGATTCTCAGCTCTGCTTTGTGCAGTATTCAGTGTGAGGGGACAGGAGTGTCCTCTGCGTGGCTGTGATGGGGAGCAAGTGTGGGACACCTAGTGCCAGCAGGAGGTGGGGCACAGGGTCAGTGTGACAGGGCTGTCTGGCAGGTGGCAGGGAATACACCATCAGGAAGGACAGTGCTGGGAAGCAGTAGGGATTTTTTCCAGTGGCAATGCTGCCAGCTTAGTCCTGCCATGAGCAGAGGCTGGGGCTTTGCTCCCTTCCCTTGGTGTGTGGTGTTAAGAGCAGCACACGCTGCTGCTCCAGCCCAGCAAGGTTTTGGCTTTCCAGCCTGTAGCTGCTGCTGCCTGCTAACTGGTAAAGATGTGCAGAGGTTTGGCCTGTCTGAACTGCTGCCCCATGCTGACAAACCTAGTCTGGAGAGCAGTGGAGATGGTGAGTTTGTGTCTGTGTAGCTGGGTAGGAAGGAGCTTTGTGATTTTTGACTAGATTTGGCTTTGGGAGGAGGCAGCCTGGAGCTGTAGTAAGCAAACTGCAAGAGTCCATGTGCTAGTGCTAAAATGGCAGATGACTAAGAAAGGATGCTCTATGACACAGGAGGATGGAAACTTTAGCACAGAACTAATCTACAGGAAAAGGAAATACAACACAGCCAATAATAGAATTTATGACAACAAATTGCTAGGAATAGATATGATCAGCAGGCATGGAAAGGAGGAATGACCAAGTATGAGTGTAGGCATGCAAAATACAATCAGTCCCTTTGGTCAGAGGTGTACAATGCTCAGAACCAGGAGAGATCCTAATGCTAAGGAGGACACAAGGTTAGGGGCTGGGAGGCTGCATCCTTCCCTCTCTCCGTGCAGCCACTCGTCTGTGGGATGGAAAGGACAGCTGAGGTGCCTGTTCCTTACATGCACACTTTTTCTATATTCTTCTTTTTGTGGCAAAGTCCTGGCTGTGTTTGAAGCACAGAATCCTCCATAGGATAAACCTTGATTTCCTCATTTCTTTGTGATTTTTAAATAGATTTGAGGTGCTTAATAGTATTTGTTGTTTTGTCAGATGTAAGTTTTGTTTTCTGAAATGACCCATAGTTGGGATTTTGGCCTCAGGAGTCCAAACTCAAACTTTGGTTTTACAAAAAGGACATAAGTGAGAGAGCACCCATCCTTTTTTTTTTTTTTTGCAAAGGACCAAGAAGTGACAATTCACTATTTGTTGAAATTGAAGCATTATTTGTGAAGGCTGATTAGAGTTTCAAATGTTGGTCTTGTGTTGAGTAGCATTTGTTTGTGCATGTATATACCATTTCTCCCCCAAGTTCTATTAATGACTGGATTGAACTTAAAAAAGATCAATGTCTTAATACCTTTTCACAAGTATCAAATGTTAGGGGTGTCTCATTAAGGCAAGTAACAGCATTCTTAATGGAAAATTCATCCACAGGTAGGACAGGTTTTATCCATCCACTGGTAGAATCTGACCTTTAAAGAAGTTAATCTTTTCAAGTGTTATATATGCCACAAATTATTGATGAGATTCACACTGAGTTTCATTTTTTTCCCCTAAATTAGATTGCATGTGAATGCTGACAGTTTGGAGAGCTTTCTTTTCCATCTAAATGGAATATTATGGCCAAATAATGTAGCATAAACAATGTGGAATGCAGGCCCAAAGTAGGGTTAGGAGATGTAAATTCAGTTCCCTGGCATGATTTAAATAAACAGCTCAACCAACAGAAGCCCATAATCTGGTTCACATGAGCACATGTTTGGCAGGGCTCAGCGTGGTGGGTTTGAGTCTCTGCTTATCACAGAGCCAGGACTGTGCATCACTGCCACATGCTTCTCTTTCCCTCCATCCCAGGGAACTAATCTTGTCAGGAAAAGAAAGTGGGAGGAGGAAATGGATCATTCCAACACAAGCTGCAAACAATTCCTTTGCTCCCTGCTAGTGGAGGCTGGGAGATGCCTTATATCTTACAGACAGCCTGTTGCAGACTGGAATTTCAGGGTCTGGTCTGACTTCTGGTGTAGATTTATTTTTTTTTTTTAGGTGCATGAATTATAAAGCTGTTCTCTTCAGCAGACTCAGAGACTAAAAAGTTTGGTACTGCAGAGTCTCTTGTTTGTGTGGGCTATGTAAGTGGCTCATTAACTGTTCCACTGTAATTTCTATTTTATCATAAGTAAAGAACAAGAGGGACATGTCGGCACCAGAGTCTTCCTGTAAAATTTACTTTAAATTTACTTTGAAATGCCTAAAAGTACTATTAGCTTTGGAAGCATTTCTCTTTTCCTGCAAGGGAAGAAAATCTCCTTTTTATTAAATTCTAACCCTGGTGGTAATATGATGAATATTAATATAAATAAGTTGTCAGTTGTCATACAATAGTCTATCCTGTTAACCTCCTTGGACTGAATGTTCAGTCCTTACTATCTGAGCTGTAGAAAACCAGGAGTTCCCATGAAGTGTAAGTAGCTTTTGATGCAGAAGTTTTCCACATAGGATAACCTGCAGAGAGTCTGAGGTCTGAGCAACTCTGAGAATGGTGAGGGGTTCTAAATACAGCATGGACAAGCAGAATGAGTTTTAATTCATGAAGGAAATTTAAATGAGTTTTTCTGCTGCTGCAGTTAGGGTCTGAGTCACCCAGAAATTGTGGGTAGGAAGATAACAAAATACAGTGGGAGGTCTTCTGGAAGGGGAAGGTAGTATTTATTTAAAAAAAAAGTCTTCAAATAAGCTGATTTTACCTGCTGATGCTAATTTTGTTGTAGATTTTGTTCACCTGCATACTTGTAGAGACATCCCCACATCCCCAAAGCTCTAGGAGATGGGCTTTGGCAAAAATGCATCTTGCATGTTAGGCTTTTGCCTGAAACTAAAAATATGTCCTTGTGTGACAGTTTCCATGTGGGACCCTCTTCAAAGTTTTTGTTGTGTGAGAACAACTTTCTTTCTCAGGCTCAGCAGAAAGATTTGGACCCTCAGAAAAGTGAGCTCTTCTCTGTGGTTGCTGTGCTGCCAGGGCTCAGCACCAAACTGCTTTTCCATCCACGTTGTTGTGTGGGTGCTGCCTCCTGGGCACCTGTAGGGTCTGTAGCCTTGGCTAACCCCAGGAGGAGACCTCACTTACCTGAGGATCCAGAGAACAGCTCAGGGTTCTTCTCTGGACAGCTGTGCCAAGAAGAGCTACTCACATAACTCAAGGAGAGGTGTGGTTTTCCAAGAAGTAATCCAGTGATTCTCATGCCTACGGAAAAGAGGCACTTGGGATTCTGAGAGATTTTCTGGACCAGCCCTCTCTTCCCCCCAGTTTAGTGTCTCCTGTGATGAATTAACGTTATGAACAGTAAGTTTATCTGCACGGTGTAGTTAGCAGTCTTCTGGGGACAGTCCCTGGTGGTTGCATTGCATTGCTACTCCAGCTTTGGCACAGCATGTGTGAGTTTCATGCACTGCTGGCTTTTGTCACAAGAGTGCCTGGTTATGGAAGCTGTCAAATGGGTCTACCTGCAGTGATTTGAATTCTTGATTAAAACTTGATTTGATTCCCCCATCTTAACTATCAGCAAAGAGTCCAAAACACTCAGTGGAATGAGACAAGTGGAAATGGGAAGGGAGAAGTGGGGAATGAGGGTAGGGCCAGAAAGCAGCTACTAACATGTTCTACAACCACTTAGAAGGACAATTTAAAATTTAGTATAATTTCCAAGCTAAAAACTCTCAACTTAAGCTGTGTGCTGTTGGTGGGGTATAAAGAATACTGCCTTTTAATAATTGGCAGTGGGGTTTGCCAGAAAAGAGGATGTAGAAAGACCTGGTGTTGATGAGGTCTCTGCAGCAAAACTACCACAGACAGGATTAAAGGGGAATATTAAGGGAGATACCAACTTTGATCTGGGGTCCTGCACTTGACTACCTAATTGGGGGGAACAGGAGTATGACTCCCTTTTCCCCACAAGCTGAAGAAGATGCCAAAGGTTGTAGAAAAACGAGTGGGAAAGAAGCCAGGAGTGTTAGAGGAAAACTCTGCTTTTTTGCACAATATCCTTGAATATATAACCCAATTGGAAAGAAATTTGTTTGGTACTCACGTGTCAACTGTCTGGGAAGCAGCAAGTTTCCTAAGTAGTGAAGAAGAGTTTGTGCTCAGCCTGTGGAAGCATGGGAGTGAGGACTCTGGTAAGTTGTAGTGTGTCATTCTACCCTCAGACCCACAGAGCAGGTATCATCGAGCTCTTGTGTGAAATTACAAGCATGGTTTGATTTTCAAGCATACTTGCAGCTGTCTGGCGTTTTCACCCTCCTGCACCCTTTCCTGATGTTTTCCTCAGTGCAGCACCAAAGGAAAACACCATTAGAATATCACACAGCAGTATTTGAATAATCCACTTTGGGGTGATGAAGAGCAGTGAAATCTTATGACATGGCTAGTGGTGGGCTTGGAGCATAGTGGCCAAGCCATCGTGCTGTCAGCTCTTGAGGAGCCCTGGGAGAAATCCTGCTAATTGTACTTCATCATGTCTCCTACAGAATCTCCCCCCCCTTGTTCTGCCTTCTTTGCACGAGACAGACACTCCCAGTGAGCAGACTGAAGGAGCTCTGGTTTCCTGGGAGCTGGATCCTTGCTTGCAGCCCAGGCTGGCTCTTGGAGCAGCAGGGCAGGGAGAGCACGTCATCAGGCCACCATGCCTTGTGTCTGGAGTGCATGACTGGGAGCTGATGGCAGAGACAAGCCAGAAAGCTATTTCATGAACTCCTGCTGTGCCCCTGCTGCATCCTGCTGCATGTCCATCAGGTGGTGAGGGTAGCAGATGGGCTGCCCCAGGTGACACACGCTCACCTGCCAGGAAGAGGCAGCAGCTCCTGTGTCAGTCCCCGGTGTCAGTGCTGCTGCTGGCAGGCAGGCAGCCCTGGTGCTTGGCAGGAGGCCTCAGAAAGAAGATTACTTTGTCCTTGTTCTTAGTCTAGTTTGCCAGGTTTCCTTCTGATTGCCAGGCTGGTAATGCATGGGGGAGATAACCCTGGTTCAGTGAGCAGCAATTCAGTCTGTCATCGAACAGAAACTGCTTGGGCAGAATCAACAGGACTATGTGCTAAGCTAATTTGGTATCAGCCTTGTGGGTGTGGTTCTTTTGTACAAGTATTTTTGTCTTTCTGCAGAGAGGACTGAAATCTCCCATCAGAGTCTCCCTGTGTCCCTCAGGGGCCTGTTCACAGCTTGCACAGTCCCTCTTCTCTTTACTTGCAAACTAAGCTGCTGCCTCTCGCCTCTCTCTCCAGCAGTGGCGTGTTTGTTCCCTTCTCCCCACCACTTCCATCCCCAGTTCTGCAGAGCAGGAGGACTTGTTTCTGGTCTCACTCTCTGTGTCACTCTTTCGTGGACACTTCAGGTAGTCCTGCCAATCTGGTCCTGTCCCTCCCAACCCCTGACCTCCCCCAGAAGAAGAAAACATATATTTTTGGGTTTTGGCCATCTTAAGAGCGCTCCCAAAGTTTTCTCCAGAGTTTCAATATTATAAACGCGTTAGCTGGTTTGATGTTATGAAGAAGTCCCTCTGCCCTCGCCCTCTGCTATAGTTGTAAGGCAGCAGATGAGGGGATAAAACTGGATGTGGAGGAATGTGGAGGGGGTGTGATGGACAGCAGCAGGGTCAGCAAGGAGAGGGGTTTATAGCACCACAGCTGCTGGCTCCATCTTCCTGATGCTCAGACCTGGGTGAGAATCTCCCCATGCACTCTAAAGTCTGCCTGTTGCTGAACTTTGGGAGGGCATCATGTTCACAGACACTTTATGTGCACATACCAGGCATGAAATTCCTAGTGCTCAAAGCAGATCTTGCTTCTGTACTACTTCATGCTTTGGCCACCTAATAGTGGGGGTTTTTTTGTTGCTGTTGTGTTTTTCTGTACCAGTTTGTGGCTAACCTATGATTTCCTTGTCTCTGTGGGAGAAGAATCCTCAGATGCACAAGGGCCAGGATTTTCACTCAGAAATGTCATGTAGGAGGCACTAACCCAAGAACAGAGCAAGGGTCATAGGCAGTCACAATCCCCCTTGTTAAAATTTGCTCTGGCAAATAATTTTCTAATTTGGCAGCAAACCAAGTGTGTGAAACCAGCCAGATTTCTTGTGTAAGGCACTGGGTCCATTTGGCATGTTTTAGTATGCACCAGTGATGGTGCCTGCTCAGAGCTGTGCTGCTGGCCTGTGCAATATGCTGTTCTGGTTCACTGCAGCTGGCACTGAGGTAGTTTTAATGCTGTCCATTTGGTCAGTGTCTGCCTCAAATATCCCAGACCTCTGGAGTTCTTAGCATTGAAAAATCAGGCATTTTCACCTTTGTGAAAGACAGTTTGCTTTCTCCTTTAGTAACTTGCTGCTGTCTGCTCTCCCATACAGCCACAGCTTACTTGCTGTCTCTGTTCAGCTCATCCAGGGTGACAGTGTCCAATTGTTTTGACAATGACCTTAATCTATTTGTGCTGTTCAGAGTAAGGGCTGCATGGCCAGAGATGGAAATGCATGGGTTTAGGCAGCTTGTAATGAAATACAGAGTCTTTTACTTCAGCTTCTTTGAAGCTACTGCAAATCAGTTGTTGGATTTGATGTGTCTTCGAGGATGTGAAATGAATTTAGTTGTTTCTAGCTGGTTGCAGTGAATCAGGTGTTCACCTCATGAAATGCTCCAATATAATCAGGCTTTGTGCATGGCAGCTTTAGCAGGAACACCAGTGGCTGTATCAAACTGGATGAAGCTTACTCTGCCAACAGGAATTTTTGTAAACGAAGCTGTAGGCACTTTACCAGCCAGATCATCGGATAGGAGCTTCCTTCTGTGTTTGCCTGTTCTTGCACACATTGTAGACACACAGATAGCAGGACTTCGAGTACATGGCACTGCAGTGCTAAGTTAGGGGGCAGGATCAATAATTTCCTGTTAGCTGGGATCTCCTGGCACTGCTGGGGTGGGGGAACTGCCTCAGTACATTGTTAAATCAAAGTCAGGGCTATCAATATATTGCCTTTCAAGAGCAATAGATTCAAAGCAGCTGCACAGAGGAGCAAGACAGCAAGTTGCCTAAGAGAAGCCAAACTGTTTCTGATGAATTTGAAAATGCTTGATTTGTGCTTACCAAGAAATGGGAGCATGTTGTCTGGCTGCAGCACCTTCCCAGTAAAATTTGTTCCCCCAGGGGACACTGGCTTGGGGGAAATGGCTGCAAACCCTCTCTTGATGGCACACAGAGAAATGTCTGTTGTGAGGAGGATGCTGGAGCAAAGCACACTGCCTGTGTTACATGGAGTTTTTGGTCAGTAGCAGCTCTAACATGTAGCCAGATGCATTATTCTTTGGAGCATGCTTTTGTGCAGATCCTAGGACTCTGGCTGTTTAATGGAAGTAGCTGTGCACCAAGTACTAGCCCCAGAAAGCTCTTAGGCAGCACATGCACAGTATTTCACCCTTGCCTGGCAGATCTGCTTCTTTACTTAGTGAGTGACAGAAGTCAGAAATAGCACCATGTGAGTTTCCTTTTGTCTTTTTGGGCATGAATTCTGTGCGACTCTGTAAACTAATCTGTAGCTCAGCATCTATTTCCAGCAGCCATGCTTTTCCCTTGATTTACGGTCTTGAATCAGCGAGGATGCAGTAGATGCATAGGCTGTGAACAAGAAGATCTTTATTGCAATCACTGCAAGTTCAGCTTTCAGTGCAATTATTAGAGGAGTTTGCAGGTGTGCTAAAGTGCCTCCTGCTTGTTACAGTGACAGTCTTTGCTTAGGCTGTTTTCTGTTATTCTCTGCTTGTCAAAGCATTTCCTGATAGTAATTCCTGCTAGTCACAAGACACAGAGCTGTATAAATTCCTCTCCTTCTCCTTCCATTGCTGAGAGTCTAAGCTGAATGAAGAGGGATATTCAGGTTCTGTCTAGAGATTAATGTGAATTGAGCATCACCAGTGTGGTGGAAGCAGTTCCTGTGTTACACAAACCCCACTAAAAAGAAGGAATTGTTTATCTAGTATGGAGCTTTTCAGTATCAGTGTAGAGGACAGAGCCCAGTCAGAGGGGAGGTATCAGCATGCGTTGGATGAAATATAAATGCACCTTTAGCAAGTTGAAAAGGTAAGCTGAAGCTGAAGACAGCTGAACTGTCTTCAGTCTGGGTCCTTTGTGGATCGAGACTAATAACAAAAATATGAACAATCAAATGTGTGTTGACCTAATGAATAAGAAATGCTGCTGGGATGCAGGGACTCCTTTCATTCATATCTTCCTCACTTCTCTGCTGAGTAATCTTTCCTTATTTGTGCTTCAGTGCCTTTCTCTGTCAGATGGCAGTAACAGTAATAAACTCTATTTTGAAGCTTGTTGGGCTATACCAGTGAAGGGCATACAGAGGATCTGGACACATACTTTATTTTTTTTTACTTCACCCCAGGCCAGGAGTGAGGGAAGGGAATAGTTTCTACCCGAAAGGTGAGCCTTAAGGACTTTAAATGCCTTCTAAAGCATTTTAGAGTTGCCCTGTCCACTTTCTCGAGGACTTGAGGATGAACAGTCTGCCACTTTTTATTGTGATGTGTGATATTTCTCCAGAAGATTTCAGTGTTTTGTAAGCATCTGTCATTGTGATTTTAGCAACCTGGTCAATCACATCTGGTGGCCATTCCTTGTGTTTTGAATCACTTTATTCTCATCAAGTGGAAGAGGTGAATATGTTACAAAATATTCTCTTTCTTCCATTTCTTATGGTCACTGTGTCTCGTCCTTCGCAGATGCTTTGGGAGTGAAAATGACTGAAAAACCCTGTGATATTTGTGTCTTCTTTTCCTCTAGGACTCTCTCTGAGCTGTGGTAGTATTACTTCTCTGCTGTTTCTAGGTTATACTTTTACAGAGCTATCAGTGCACAATACTTCTTACTTTGTCAGTTTTGTGCTTTATATACCTGCCAGGTCAACCAAAGTACTTCCATTTGTAATCTGACCAATATCCCTTGGGCCTGGCCCCTCATCTTGCATTCTCTGTGTTTGGCTTTTCTACCATATATCTAATTTTTCAGCTTAACCATGTAAATGGCCTGTGCCTGTGTGGCCATAGGTAAATCCTCTAAGTCCCTTCTGTGACAAACCCCTTATAATTGGTAACTGAGCTTCCAAGAGTTTTTGTAAAAAGTCTTAATATGCCTCTTCCCTCCTGGTTAGATCTGCCACAGTATCCCTTGTTCTCTGTCAGGTGACTTGCACTCGGTAAGAATCTATTCCTCATTTAATGTTTGGGATGCAATCTGGGACACAGTGGGCCTGTCCTCCAGCTCTCAGGCAGCCTGTTGTCTTTTCACACTCTTCTTCCAAAATGCTGTGATTCTTGTGGTGTTCTAACTCCTGTTGTTCTCTCAATGTGCAGCTTATTTGAGTTCTTTCACTGTGTTATACAGCCCTAACTTCCCTGTAGATCATGGAATTGGAGAAAAAGTAATGTTGAAAAGACATGTAGAGGTCATCTGGTCTCATCCCTTGTGCTAAGCAGGGCCAGATTTGAGGTTATGCTGAGTTGGTCACTCAGACCCTTTCTAATCTTAAATTCTGTCTTCATCTCCAGAGATGGAGATTCCCCATCTCTCAGAGACCTGTTCCAATGTTGAGCTGCCTCCCAGTGATTGCTCCTTTCCCCCTCTCCTTGATACCTGTTGAGAATTTTCATCATTATGAGTTCTGGCCATTGCCTCTCCCCATTAGTGTGCAGCTCTGCAGAGACTCTTTATGTAGCTGAAGCCAGAAATACCATCCCTTGACGCCCTCTGTTAAGGCTGCTCAAGCCCAGTTCTCAGCCTTTCATTTATCATGTGCTTCAGTTTCATAATCATCCTGGTGCCCCTCTGTTAGTCTCATTCCAGGAGCCCTGAAGTGATCCCACAAGCTGCAGCACGGTCTGTAAGTGCTGAGTGGAGCATGTTAATCTCTGCCATTGATCTTCCAGCTTCCTTTCTTTTAATACAGCCCAGTGCACAGCTGATCTGCACTCTGGAAGGCAACTGCTGAGTTATTTTTAATGTGGTAGCCACCAGAACCCCAGGTCCTTCTCCACAAAGCCATGGAAAATAATTTACAGTGGTAAACGATACAGAATTCAGTAAGACTGTATTGTATGTTCATTGTCTTAAACTGTATTTTGGTGTTTTGAACTTTGTTTCCAAGAGATTAATGTTAATCTTCTGAGTAATTTTTTTCAGTATTTTTTTACACCTTCGTTTTTAACCCAAGGCCTAGCAAATACTTTCAATATCCAGAAGAGTTGTTTATTCTCCTATGAATTATTTTAGAGCCATTATTTTCCAGGCAACAGTAATAGTTCTACAAAGCGCAGTGTCAGGACATACCTAACAAATGCTTCTCAATATTTGGAGTCTAATGTGAAACAACTTACCAGGGCCTGTTCAGATTATGTAAAAATGTCCTGAAGATACAGCATTGGGTTTTATTGTCCGGTTTTATTCGAGTATTTTTCCTCCCATTTTGTTATTACTGCAGAAAAAAATGAAACTAAATGAATCAGCTGAATTTTGATAGAACTTGTGCTTCATTTCTGTGTTTATTTCCTAAATTCTAACGTGCTATTTCTGTGCAAGTCCCTTGAAATCTGTTAGCAAGAAGGGAAGAACACAGCTGGAGTTTTGAGGCTCCCACAGTAAATTTACAGGCTTTGGGGAGTAAGATATTCTTTCTAGCAAATTGAGTCTGTTTGATTTGAAATTCCATGAAGAGCATCAGCAGGAGAATCCCATGGAGCTGCTTTAGAAGCCGCTCCCTATGTTGCTTGTAGAGGTGTAAAGCTTGGAAAGCTCCAGGTATCCCCATGCAGGGAGGAAGGTGGCAATGCAGCATCTTTGAGTAGAAAATGCTGTTTTCCAGACTTTCTTAGAGGATGTTATTCTGCTTTACCACTGCTGTGTTTCCTGGAGTCTCTTTTGTGAATGTCAGAATGCAGGTAAGCTGCTGTTTGTATTTGAAGGGCAGCCCTTCCTCTCCTACCGTGCCTCTCATGCTGGCATTTCCCGTGTCAAAGCCCAGAGTAGCGTGGTGCTGATGAGCGGGGCTGGGAACCCGTGACCGGGATGTCAGCGCCGGCGCTGATTTCCCCTCTGCAAGCAAGGCCCCCTGCTGGCTTCTAGGTCGGACAGAACTCGTACCCTGCCCCACGCAAAGAGCAATTAAGTGTAAATATGGCAAAGGATGACAAAATCAAAGTCTGTCATGCATACAAGGTGCTAAAGTAGTGCTAAATCAGAAAGGCAATGCTGTTGTAGTGTCTGTTGGCAGGCCCATGTCGTCAGCAGCTCTTGGTGAGAGTTCCACCCTGGAAATGCAGACTCCCCTGCTGCAGGAAGGCAGTGGTCCCTCCGGCTGTGTGTTCCCGGTCTGTGCTGTTAACGGGGAGGGCAGCTTAGCTGTTAGTGTGAAGTGAAACATAACTCTGAAACACCATCAGGCACAATCCGTGTGACAATCTGTCACTTAAAGGTAGCAGTAAAGAAATAGTAATTCACAGCCAGAATATCAAGGAACTGTAACCTGGCTTTTGTCTGCTCCTAATGACTTTTTCAAATTCTTAGTGGGTGGCTGAGGGGGATAGTGGAAATAAGGTGTTCGTTCTGTCATGCTTGGAAATCCCCTGTTTTGTGGCAAAGGGGTAAACTGCCTGGAAGCCCGGGTGAGTCCCTGCGGTGCCAGCCGCGGCGCTGTGCCGAGCCCCGGCTGNCGCCGGGCTGGGGGCCGGCCCCTGCCGGCCGGGGCTCGGCTGCGGGAGGGTGGCTGGGCTCTGCTGGGGGGACCTGCAGGTGCTAGCCCTGCAGAACTGCCTTTGGGCTGCAGGGACAGCGTGGAATTGTCAGTGATACTGGCACGTGCCAGCAGAGGGCATTTGGAAACCTTTCTGCTCGTTTATCTTCCGACAGAGTAGGGCCCCTGAGCAGTTTCTGTGCCAGGCTGAGGGTGCCTCTGTGCTGGTGCACACCTATGGTGAAGGCAAAACTTCGGGGTTTACTGTTTGTTCTGGTTTGGGTTTAGTTAGCATGCAGCTTATCAGCAATAAAATATGTATTTCAGAAGAACTTCCAAGTTAGAGGAAAGTATTGAAGCAGAAAGCTCCTGCTTTTGTCAGAAGGGAGTATTTGGGTGTGAGGTAGATAAAAGGCCAAGAGGAAGGAAGTGAAAAACCAGCATATTATCTATTTTTCCCCCGGTGTTTGTTATTTGTAAATTAGCAATCTGAAGTGGAACCTCATTGCTTGATATGAATTATCACATTTAGACAGTAATTACAGCTCTTCTGCCCGAATATCACCAGTGTAAGGCGACCATTTCAGACCAATTCTCCTTGAGTGCCAAGAAAATTGCATGCGCAGGCATAATTAAAAAAGGCCCAATAGTGACTCTTTGTGTTCATGACCAAAAATCCAGTTGTGTTTCTATTGATTAGGGCTTTTGTTACTTGCAGTGGGGTATGTGACATGGTGCAGTACACAAAAGGTCTCTCAGCAGCAAGAGATTAGCCAGAGCTGTTGTTAAAGCCCAGATCAATGAGTAAATGTACAAAGACATTCAAGCATAAGATCATTTAATAAAAATGCTTTTCTGTTCTTGCACTTTGATCAAGTAATTCTTATCCATCAGCTTTGATTCAGGCTCTGGCAGCATCTTTCTTCAAGAGACTTTCACAGGACTTTTTAAAAAGCCTGTCTTCTGTGGGGTGTGCTGGTGAAACCAACTGAAGCACATTTCTCACCTTTGCAGGCTGATAAAAGGCATGAGGACTGTGTGGCTGTGAAGGCTTTCAGCTTTTTTACCTCTTTGGAAAAAATATAATAAAAATTGGGGGAAAATATTTTTAAACTGTGTAAAGATACATTAAGTGGACTTGTTTGTGGTTCCTTTGTTTGCTACCTTGCATGCTAAAATACTACAGATGTAAATTTTAATGTAAGGGATGGCTTTACTCTATATACTAAGCAACTATGTTTGGAGATAATGTCCTCTAAATATAACTTGTTTTAAGGTATGATTTATGCTGCAAATAGGATTTATGAAGCATGTCTTGAAAAAGTGGTTGTAACAAGATCTTTCTGTGAGCCAAAAAGATACTATTTTATAAGTGTCAGTAGCAAAGAAAGAGCAAAAGGAGCAGCTGGAGGGTACATTTATTGATATTTATTTCATATATACTTTACCTGCTATAACATCCACTGCCAAAATCCACCTGACACATCCTTGTATTTTGTTGTATCCCTGTGACAGAGCTGTCCTTTGGCCTTTGAAAATGCTAGCTTGTTAGTGAACATTAGTTTGTACTGCTGTACCTGCCTACACTGCCTTGTGCTTCCACAGGCATGTTATGAAAGAATTCTTTGACTTCATCAGAAATAGCATGCCAAGCCCCTAAACTTGATTATTAACGTTTGTGTGGTTGGCTTCAAAGGTGCTTGTTTGTACCTTTTTGACATAAATATCTATCAGCTGTAAAGACTTGTCATTGTGGCTGTACAACAACTTGTTCCCTTCTTGCAAAGACACTTGACTGTGTTCAGGGAGGGGCTGTCGAGAGAGGAAGGGCAGAGCAGGGCGTGGGGGAGACTCTGCAGTTTGCTCAGGCCTTGGACGAGTGGCTCCAGTGCTGTGGTTTTGCATCAGCATGACAGAAATGCAGTGGCTGCCCCTCTGGAAAAGCTGCATGTTTTGGAAAGAAGAAGCTGTTCTGTGCTGCTTGCCCAAATCCAATTCTTGGCTTTGACTGTGTGGCTAGCAGCTCCTTTTGGTATGTGGGTTTTTTAAGTAAAGCTAAAATACTCCCTATGTGATGACAGCAAGTCTCACTCCTTTTCACTATCACCACCTGTCCATGCTGTGTTTCCCCATTTCTGTGGTGTTTTCTCTCACTTCTGCTGAGTGCTATCTGTTAGTGAACTACTCCAGGACAACGCCAAGATAATAGCAATGTGGGAGACCTCCATTTTCAGACCTGTCTCACAGGAATCAAATCAACACACGGGTTGTAATACTTGTTCTGGTTGGAGTGAGTTTTCATCCAGACAGGGTAATGATTGAGCACAGAGTAAGTAGCACTGGAGTGACTAACTGCATGTAATTGCTCTTCTAGTAAAAGCAGAAAACACTTTAGTGAACGCTAGTAGTTGTTATAGTAGTAATTAACAGTAAAGTTAGAAAAGCTCTTTCTTGGTAGCCATTAACACCATTAAAGAGCATCTTAGCATACATTATGTGTTGGTGTTCATGTCCCTGTGTCAGGTGTGTGCTGGTACCCCCTCCCTGTCATCATCATGCTGTTCCTGCTGCTGTCACAGAGAGTGCCCGACTGTGGTAGTGTGCACTGCTACCTAGAAACCTCAAGAAGCTGAAGAGAGAGAGCATAAAAAACAAAGGGCTGGAGAGCAGAACTGAAGCACAGGGGTTGAGTGATGTACCCAGCACTGGAGGATTGGGTGAGAAATGGAATGGCTGAAATGGCTTCACTGTGAAAGCCTCTGTAATTACAGGAACAAAGTCTTAGTCCTTTTTGTTGTTTCATGTGCAAAGTAGACTGACCCCCAGCTTCCCCTTGCTACTTTTCTGAAAAGGTCAGATCTAATCCTGGGGAGGCACATCAAGGTTTCTGAACACCGGAGGATCAGTACAGAAGGGCAGCTGTCAGTAAAGTAGCTGCAGATGTCTGATATTTTAGCTCTTGCACGTCTACAGGGAGATGACTTTGTTATTTTCTAAATGAAAAAGTTTCTCCAAAGTTTGCCTGTGTGCCCTTCAGTGGGTGGACCTCCCACTGACTCCAGTGTGCACTAGGCTGTCCCACACAGGGAGAAGGACAAGAACATTGGAATTTTGGAGTAAGTGCTGGCTGGGTGGATAAATCCCAGTAGCTTTCTCATTGCCGTGGCTGTGTTGGTCCTTACCCTAGGGAAAGACCTACCTTCTTCCTCCTCCTCTTACCTGTTTTAGGGAAATGTCCGTGCAGTATTGCACTGTGCCTCTGTGCTGGGCAGTCTGCATTCAGTGTGTCTTCCAAAGCACTTTGTAAAACATCAAACTGAGCTGTGATGAACAGCCTGATACAGAGTAAGCTGTAATATTCACAGCAATGGGAAGCTATTACAGAACATACCCTTGGCAGCAATGTGGTGCTGCCCCTTTGCCTGGAAGGAAAGTGAGCTGTAAAAGACAGGTTCTGAGATGGAGCTGGCTGTGGCAGGAGCTCGGCAGGTAGCAGTGGGAGTGAGCCGTGCCCCTCCTGGCTGCGTGCCGGGCAGGGCAGGGCTGTGCCCCAGATGGAGCAGCAGCAGGGCCAGCACGGGCTCCTGGGGCCCCCGGGGGTGCTGGGGCAGCTGCTGCTCCAGCCAGGGCGGGGACACCTGCGGACGGCACCTCACCTGTGCCAGCACTGGCACCTGCGAGCCGAGCCTCGGCGGGCAGGGCTCAGCCGAAAGGGGCACAGAGCCCCTGCTCGCAGAAGGGCACAGGTCGGGGCAGACCCCGGGCACGGGTCAGAAATGCTGCCGCAGATACTCCTCACTGCATGAGCAGGAGGGAAGAAGGAGCACATCGTGGGGCAGGAATCCTTCAGCGGTGGTGCTCACCTGAGTGGAAGCCTCTGCAGTTTTAAGACGGTTGGCTGGGTTCTCAATTGGTGTAAACATCCAGTGCTTTTGATTTACTCGTAGTTAAGTTGTTTTGCAGTGCCTGAGAATCTTGCTTACACATCTGAATCAAGACCGAGGAGCTGGAGCCGCTGAGGGATTCCTATGGAAACTCAGAGGTTAATTAGCATATGGTGTTAAAAGCAGATGTAGTTTAAGTGAGCAGTGCTTCAATGCTCTTATCTCGAGAGGTGTTTGATCTTGATTCTGTAGAAGAAAAATGAGCTGGCAAGTTGCTGCTCAACTGTGACAAAGTCCAACCCCAAAATAAGGAGATTAAAAATAAATATAAAAACCTTTAAATTAACCATTTCTCAGGGGCATCAGTGAAGTTCTTAAGAATCTACATTTCTGTGAAAGCGTATACACTGACACATGCTTGTTAAAATATATTCATTATAAGTGTACATCAGAACCAACCTGAAACCTTTGAAAGGTCCAGGGAATAATGCAGTCAGGGAAAAGAAACTGCCCACCAATGGATCATAGAAGAATAGCAAATATTTGAAATAATGTTTTTATGTGACTAAAATATGTTTCTGCTATACTTGTGAGAGGCAGATTTTCACATGCATAGAAGGAAAAGAGGCACCCAGCTTCCACTGAAACCTATCTTCCCTATTTATTTAGTATTTTCTTCAATTATTTTTTTCATTAAAAAGATACACTGATGAAACTGAGTCATCTCATAGATTATCTGTAAATGGTAGCATGAGACTTTTAGTCACCACAACATGTACAGTAATTGGCTGCACTGAAAATCTGCCTTGTAAATACAAGATCGTAGTTGATTTGTTGTGTAATGAATTGGGTTTTTTGCCTGCAATGCCAAAAGCTGTTGCCATGAACACAACAAAGTGATGATTTGCTTGCTGTCAAGTCACTGTGGGTATTTACTATCCTGAAATCCTCGCCTCTCAGTCCCTCTCCTTTGCACACAAAGTGAGGAATCTGAGAAGTGGGAGCGTTGTTTTCTTTCCCCAGAGGTGAGAGCTGTGTGAGTGAAACTGATTGTCACGGCAGCCGTCAGAGGAATCCACAGAATGGGGCGTAGCAGCTGAAGGTGTTGTGAAGCGCTGGGCTGGCTGCCCTCTGTGCAGGACTGACCTGCCCGTGTCCTGTGAGGTGTTGGGACGCAGGGTGTCTCTTCAGCTCCCGGGAGAGCAGCCAGTGCTTCTGCTCTCTGGCTGCATCAGGGGGCCATCTGGAGCACACCCGAATCCTCTGTGCTCCTGCCCTCTTGGAAGGGGGTGGTGGCCTCCGGATGGATGTGAGGTACAGGTGCAGTGAAATAGCTCCTTTCCCCCCAGGGGCTCTCCTTTCCTTTGCAGGCACAGTTATGACCTGTGTGGTTGTCTTGTTGGTCCTGTGGTTTCATGACAGCTCAGAATATTGTAACAGTAGCAATGCCTGTTCAGAGTTTCCCCCTTGTAAGATCCTTAGTTAAAATCCTCACCATCAAGCAGTCTACTTAGCTAATTGTCAGAGCTTGTCATGCCATGTAATTAAGTTTCGGACAGCATTCAGATGCCTCTTCAGGAGTAAGGGTGTGTGTGGAACTGCATCTCTTCTTCCCTGTTACCACAGAAAATGAGTCACACTTCTGGCTGGCTCAGACAGAGCTGCAGACACCATCGCAGTAGGCTGGGTGGAGGATTTAAGATTAGGAGCTTCTGTAACCTGATCCCGCAGAAAAACCCCGGCCAGCCTTGCTGCTGGTGCAGGGATTTGTTCACAACTGGCTGGGGATGACCAAGGGGATTCTTTTAATCTCATCAGCCTGCTGAGGGGAGTTTGCTTATTATAGCCTAATAACTCTGTCCTGGAAGCATGGGCAGCCCTCAAATTAAGATCTCTATGTTGGGTAGGAAGGATAAGGCTTCAGCATCATGGATTTGAGAGAGCCTTGCTGTTTGCTACTTGTGATGCACACACACACTTCAGGTAATCAAACTGCTTCTCAAATGTTCATGCACTGCTCAGACTAGCCTGTCTCTGCCTCTGACTGAGGTGGGAATAAACCCCAGAGCTTCATTGATCTTGGAAAAAAAACCAAACCAGTGCGTATATACACAGGTATATATTTCTTTTCCTGGGAAAAATGCCAACATGCTGCTTCAAATGTTGAGACATTGCCATCCTGGGTACACTCTATCGAATTTTGGGGTGGTTTTGGTTTTAGAGCCATGTTATAGAAATTAATGTCAACGTGAAAAGTGTTTCTGTCTTTTGTTTAGATCATAATAACAAAAAATAATCTTTGCAGTCCCTTGAATGCTGAGACATTATTGCAGCATCTGTGCTGTCCTGATTCATCCTAAGATTTTCAATTGCAGCCTAGTGGAAGTAGAATAAAGCACTGCCCTCACTGGAACCTCTCTTCTGTCAGAACTCAGCATGGTCAAAAATATAAACTTAAATCATGGAAAGCTGTTGGAGCTAATTCCTTCGTGCTACTATCAGACTGGGAGGAAACAGTCCTGTAATATACACAAAAAATCTTCATCTGCTTTTATGGTACTCTAAAAAGGGTAGACGAGCAGTGATCCGGGATAGAAATGTTTCTGTTAGAGGGATACAGTCTCCATCGACCAAGTCCTTGTGTGGACGATTAAAATGAGATTAAAGCATGCCAGGAGCAGGTTGCCTGCCCAGCCATTTCTGTCTGTTGTGTATATCTCTTACTAAATAGTGGCTCTGTGCCCATAACCGTTTGCCTTTCTCTGCAGCCCCTTTCAGGACTGGGGAGGCCCAGGTGAGATGGCTGCTGGGTTACACACTCTGCTCATCATTTCTGGGAACAAGAGCTGCAGGTCTTGGGATTACATTGTCTTTGTAGCAAGCAACCTCCTTTCTCTTGATTGCTCTCCAGCAACTTTAGATTGACCATAGCTCAGATATACCCAGAGATTCTTGCAGCTGTCTCTTCTGCTTTTGATTTAAGAGGGCCCTTGTAAGTGCAGTTCATCTTTCCAGGTGCTAAGTAAAAAGGGGAGATGGAAGCAGGCTGTGCCCTGAAAAGTGCAAAATCTGAATAGAAGAGGCAGAGGGAAAAATGCTTTCCTCCTTGCTAAAAGCTGGGCCGTGGAGAGATTTGCAGCTATGCTCTACAGTTCCCCGTGGAGTCTGGCAGGGGGCTGGCTGCATTTCCACAGAAGCTCCCACTGATCTGAGGCTCCAGATCTGCCTACCAGCAACAGCCTGTTCTTGTTTCCAACAGGCAATGCTCTACCCTTCCTCACTGCTTAGTGGCTTTCAGTGGCTCCAGCCCCACGTAGATCACTTCCCAGCCAGATTTCCCTGCCATTTGTGCTACTCTGGGATTTCTTATGGGACATCATGGCCTCACTGCTGTCTTAGCTGTCGGTAAGAGCTGAAACAGACTCTAAGGTTTGATGCCAAATAGCATCAGAGCATTGATAGGTGGGACCAGATAATCTTGACATAATCCCTTTGACAGGGTGGGTAAGTCCCACCTGGTGTTTGGCAGGAGCAGAGGGAAGCCTGCAGCTTGGTATTTCCCTGCTGGGGAAAGCAGCCAGAAGGGAACGTTGCCAGGCTGTGCTCAGACCAGTTGTCATTTTATTGAGAACCTCTGGGAGTCCAGGAAGAAAAGGGGATGCTTTTGAAGTCAAGTCTGTGTGTTTATGAGCTTCACTAAGCAGCAGAGACCAGAGTGTCCCGAGGGCCAGGGAGAGGGGTACCTCTTGTGTAATTCCTCTGATCTCTAGGTTTTGCTATGTGGATTTTGTGTTCTGTAGTTTAGGACTAAAAAGACCAAAGACCATTTAAGTATGGATTTCATTCTACTGATTGTGTCATCGTCCACAGATGTGGAGCCAGCCAGAGAGTATCAGACCCTTCATCAACTAATTAACTTGAGTTGTCAAGCTGCAATCAGTGAGCTGCTCTCATGCTAAAATGATAATGATGAATTCCTCTCATCTGAAGCTGTCAGCTTCCAGCTGCAAGAGGCTTGAGTTTGCAGGGTCTGTAACTTACTCCATGAAGGAAAATGAGATTTGCACCTCTGTCTTGCCAAAAGCAGCTTTGGCTTGGTTCCCTTTCTAGCAGAGTTTGCTGTTGGAGCAGCACCTAAGGCCAGGCCAGGATTACTCTGGGTTTGTAGCAGGACTAAAGCTGCCATCAGAGTGCCACTGCAGCACTGTGAGTGCCACCCATTTCCAAGGGACCTTCTAGTTTTGCTTACTGAGGAGCTGATTTGGTTTCTTTTTGGGTTGCACTTTAAAAAATTTGTCTGTAAAGGGTGTGTTTCTCTTGAAATTGTTCCCGTTGTTGTTTTGTTAGGCAAGAAAGGTGCTGCACGTTTTGCTGTAGGACAGGGTCTCAGACCTGTCTGAGGGAAAAGGTGTCCAGGATGCCTTTGGGACTGCTTGTCTGCCCCCCAGAGCTGGCAGGCCAGCAGGGAGCCCTTTCAGGCTCTGGTGGGGATGTCAGCCCTTCTTTCCTCCCAGTTTTCTGAGCTTTAATGCCCTGTCACATCTGTCCTGTCATACTTGTCACACCTGTGCTGTCTTAAACTGACCAATAAAGAAATCCCAGTCCACAGTGGTAAAAGGAGGCTTGGACTCAATTCTCCTCTCTCTATTTTGCATAAAAAATTGAATGCCACCTCCTCTGACTATGACCACTCATAGAAATGAATTTATTTTTGTTTTAGTGACTGGCTGCATAAGAATTCCAAGCAAAATGAAAGCAAACAAAAATTACCTGTTTAGTTTTCCAAATGGACTTGGACCAAGGAATTTGTGTAGCCTTCTAAGAAATAGAAGAATAACTTTTACTGTAATGAATCTCTTAGCACAGTATAAACACCACAAATAGAAATTAAAAGTACAGTTTACCCTACAGCATAGGTTTGGGTGACACTTATAAAAGGCTATAAAGCATCTTAATTAAAGTTTTACAGGCTCATAATCATGTGTTGCTTGAGATAAATATCATTAAGCAATACCAGAGCTATGCAGGAGCTTAATATGCTTTAGATATCTGTAAAATGTGTATGATATGTGTAAAATAAATATTTTTCTAAGGAGGTCTTCTTTCCCCATCAAATTAGAAATCCTCTTTAAAGGCAGGAATGCAGAATACAGAAATCAGGAGGCCTGGATTTTCTTTGTACATTCCCTGTCATTTCTGAAAACCATCATGGAACAGATACCCTTTTTCTGTGGAAAAGCTCCTTTTCAGATGGCTTCTTGGTGATTTGATGCAGAATAATTTTTGGTGTATAAATCTGCCTTCATAAACATCCTCATAAATATAACACAACAAACAAACTGCTTGGAGGTCAGACTGCAGAAGAGTTGACCTTGCATTTTTAGCAGTTTAGTGTATGCTAGAGCTTAGATTTAGCAGGATTAAATTTTGCAAAGGTCCTGTGACAAGTGTTTCTTACAGAGTGGGAATATCTGAAAGCCTGCTACAGACTGACAGGAAACACTGAGCACAAATGCTCAGGTGCAATTTAGGCACAAATTTGGAGTTGATTAAATGGAGCATCTTAGCCAGTATACAAAATAGGTGATGACTTTAAAGACTAAACAGATACTTTGGCAGTGCCTTTGCAAAGAGCATCTTAATTCAGGCACCGATTATCTTTCATTCTGTATCACTAAAACTCTAAGTTATATCCTTATTTCTGTCCAAACAAAACCTCCAGGATGTAAGTTAAATAGCATTAAGCACCTTAATAAATAGGGATGAGTTTCTTTTTTTTTCCCCCCCAGACATCTTGAGTTTGCTGAACTAGAGCTTCTGTATTATGTTTTGGTAATGGAATTTAGGTATGTTTTGCAGAAAGGATATAACACCTGTGCTGCCTTAAAATACAGGTGCCTCTTCTTTTTGTGTAGATATACCCTTAGGAACATGAGTTTACTTACAGATTTTGACAGTGACATATAAAAAGAGCTGGATTGTGGTGATGTGAAGTAAGTACTAATATATGGTTTCTAGTGCAGGTGATACTTTTCATTCCAAAAGGACATTTTTATTTTAAGCATTATCACTATTGTACTCACTAATATGCCCATTAGGACTGTAGATCCTAGGCTATTGTTTTAAATTGTTTACTTGTATGAGTTGTCTGTTCAAATATGTATTTAAGTGTGTGTCTGCTGCTAGCAGTCCTCAAGTTATTTTTGGCTGTTCACTGTTACAAATACTCAGAATAGCAAATCAGAAAGCCAAAGCTTGTGCTCTTGCCCAGAATTATTTTATTTTTTTATTTTTTAATATCAGAAGCTTCTTTATTTTTGCTTGAATGGTTACAGAGATGTCAAGGATAAGAGATCCACTGCTGTTTACTTTTACTAGGTGGGATGATATAACTCTGGTGATTCCATACAGTATTAAGAAAAGAAACAATAGCTGTTAATCTAATCTGTGTAAGAAGATATATGGCCACTTGCATTTTCTTTGCATAAGTTCATTACATTTTAATCTCGATACATAATTATCACATAGTTATTTTGTTTATTATTCCCTTTCAAATACTCCTTTAATTTGTTGGAGGCTCTTTTATATTTCAGTTTTTAAATTTTAAGCTCCCTCTGACACACCTTTGGATTTTGGAAGGGGATCCTAAGGGAGCTGTGAGCCAGTGGAGGGGTTTTGGCTGTGAGGAGAAGGATGCAGGCCAGCAGAGCAGCAGCAGAGATCACTTCTGGCCAGCCCTGGGGTCCTGGCGTGCTCGCTCACAGCTGCTGACTGAGTTGTTGGGAGGAGAGCCCCGTGCCCCATTTCACACCCTGTTCTTCTGGCTGGAGGCCCCTGCCAGCCAGCAGCTGTGTGGATCAGCAGCCTCAAAGGTGTGTGCTGCTGGAGGAACTGCTGCTGCTGCAGCACGGGCACAGTGCAGCTCAGCTGAAGCCTCTGAAAGCTGCGTGTCTCCTGCTTGTGTCCAGGCCACTCGAGAGAGCACTGCGTGTCTGCTTTCTCTTCTAGGGCATGAATGTCTCAAAGCACTGAAGCTGTGGACATGGGCCCTCTGTGACCTGATTCTCAGATGTGCTGGGGTGCCTGTGAGGTCAGGGAGCGCTCTGGGCACTCATTGCTCTGGAAATGGAGCTGAAAGATGCTTGTATGAACTTGGCTTCATGCTCATCTGCCTGCAAAACCTTAGTCCTGTTTTTAAGGATGGAAGACAAGGAGAGAATCCATTTTGAGTCTCCAAGGGAAAAAATCCATAAAGATGTTAAAAGGCAGACACTAGTTAGTGAACATTATTGAATCCTCAAGTTTTTCTAAGTCATTGTTTTGATTTGTTTTCTTCTGCTTTCACAATAACTTTCTCCTTTCATTGGAACTGTGCAGTTTAAAGATTTTCATGCCTGATTACTTTACATTTGACAGAAAGATCCTGAGTACCATGTGTGTTTGAAGTAGTGTTTCTTTGAACATCAGCTGATCTCACAGGTTAGAGAAAGTAACCTGATTTTAAGAAAACTGGCACATAAATTGCATCTGTGCTGCTAGGATCTGCTGACATGGCAAAGATAGGTCTTGACAAAAGTTTTGTTTGGGCTACAACTCTTCTTGTACAGCATGTCAGATGAGTTCTTTATTTCTGCACTTTCATTCTTTATTACCAAGGACATTAGTAGGGAAATGGGCTTTCTGCTTCCTCAGGAATTTGCAGACTGGCACTGCTTGTCTTTCATCTGCAGCAATAATCCTCTCTGTGTAGGGCTCAAATATGCAGAATTTCCTGGGGAAACTAGGCATCTCCTTACTCTAAATTTTTTACTATTGGGCAAAAGAAATAATTAGCAATGAACAGGACGACAAAAGCCCAGAAAGCACAAATAGCGAGGGAGCTCTGTGGTGCACAGAGTTTTGGGGATCAACACCAGATAATTTTTAGGAGATTTTATTTGTTTAACACTTGGCAGCAGCTATTCTGTGTGTGTGTACACTCTCAGCACTGTTTGAACACACAGATGCTCCAGTATGGGTGAAGGAAGTGCCCTTAGTGTGAGTCATGCACGTAGGAATAGCAGCGAGGCTGAATGCACAGGCAGAGGCAATGGCAGCAGTTATGCAGATGAGAGCACATAAAAAGGAATGAGGTTTCTGCAAAGTTACTTGTGTACAGGCTTAAATAAAGAGCAGTGCAAATCATACCTAGAATATTTTCTCTATGTCTACGTTATTTCCATAGCAACTAATTGTGCCATAAACCAAAGATCATGACTTCAGGTGACATGTGAGCAGAAGGAGATGAGCTATTAAGTATTGAAGATTTTTTTTTTAATGCATATTTCCTTATTTGTAAAGAAAATAAGGAAAGAACATGAAAAAAACAACCAAACAACAAACCAACCAACCCTGAAGTCTGCTATATAAGTGAAATTGCTTGTGACTGAAATGTGTTTTTAAAGTTTTGTTGGAAGCATCAGTAAATATTTCAAGTAGTAGGTACAACTGTGAATATCAACAGATTTTTGTATTAGCTGAGAAAGTCTCTAAAATGTCTGGCTGTCTTCTCCTGTCCATGAAATCCAGGGCTCAACCTCTTTCCAGCAACTATAACCTTTTACAGATAGTGAAATTGCTAATGGACAAGCAGGGACCCTGGAAATAAAAGGGAAGGTCTGGGTTCCTGGGTATGGGATAAGTTTGAGGTTGAAGTGAAGCATACTATCTTCTGCTTCACTTATTAAAAACATTCCTATTTCTTTCCAAACCAAAAGATTCTAGAGATATCCTCAGCTTTCAGTGCCATGGTCATACTCTTTGAGCTGAAGAACTTGCAGGCCAGAGTGGAACTGATGAGCTTGATTTCCCAGTTTCTTAGGGGGCTGCTTTAACATGTCTGGTGTTTGGTTTGGGAGCTGGCTTTATGGCTCCACTCTGGACCCGCCTGCACCTTGCTTAAAGTCTGGCAGCATGTGCAGACCCATGGCATCATGTGAATTTTTAGGAGAGAGCAGGATTTAGGGAGGGAACCTAAACTGCCTCTTGAATTGACCTTGAATGTTTCCAGGGATGGGGCATCTACAACCTCTTTGGGCAAATTCCTCCAGTATTTCATCATCTCATTGTAAAAAATATTTTCCTTATATGTAGTCTGAATCTCCCCTCTTCTAGTTTAAAAACATTACCCCATATCCCATGGCTACAGGTCCTATTCAAAAGCCTGTCCCCATCTCTCTTTGTGCCCCATTTAGGCACTGACAGGCTGCAATGAGGTCTCCCTGGAGCCTCCTCCAGGCTGAACAACCTGAACTCTTTCAGCTTTCCCCATTAGGGAAGGTGTTCCAGCCCTCTGATGGCTTTTGTGGCCCTCCTGCAGACCCATTCCCAACAGGTCCATGTGTTCCTTGAGCTGAGGACTCCAGAGCTGGCTGTACTATCCACATGGGCTCTCACCAGAGCAGAGGGGCAATAACCCCCCTCTGGCCAGTACCCCAGGTCCCTCTGGCCAGGGCTGCTCTCAGCCCTTCAGCCCCAGCCTGTGCTGATGCTGGAAGTTGCCCAAGCCAGCGTCAGTACCTTGCCCTTGGCCTTGCTGAACCTCATGAGGTTTCCGTGGGCCACTCTGGGGGCTTGTCCAGGCCCCTGTGGGTGGCATCCCGTCCCTCAGGTGGGGTAACTGCACCACTCAGCTTGGTGGCATCTGCACTCTTGGTGAGGTTCTATGGTATCCCATTATGTCACTTAGGAAGACACTAAACAGTCCTGGGCAGGGTTGAGCAGAGACTGAAAACCTGTGGCCGCGTGAGGCTGTCAGGTTAAAAATCATATTCTTACTCTCTTTGCTTTGCTCTCTTATTCATTTATATTCATGCAAAATGAATATAGAAAAGCAAACAAATCAAAGACTCCATCACAAGGCTTTTTTTCCTCCTAGCTGAAACAGCTAGCTTGGCCCTGAACTTCGGTTGACCCTCCAGTCAGAAGAGATAATGCTTAGACTTTTGGAAGAGGTACAGTTTTTATAAAACCTGCAGCACTGAATCAAACATAACCAAACAGTAGCTGCGAAGAGTGCACTGGGTGAGGAAGCAAGGGATTTCTCTCCAGGCATGTTGCTGAAGGAAAGGACAGGCAGGGCGTGACAGGTTTGATTAACACTTTTCTGTGGTGATCTCTGTATGTACATGAAATTAAAAAATGGAGCATTTGGAGTGTATTCATCAATTGATTACCCTTAGCTGATTCCAGTGCTGTGGTGTGAAGCAAAGGTAGTAACTCAGGAAAAGATCCCACTCTTGTAGTAATGTTAGATCTCAGTCATGTCGTTCACTGAAGCTCCTGGGAATGACTGTCACCTGTCACGTGCATGCCTTTGCACACCCCTCTGTCCAGAACAGGAGCAGCTGTCACATCCATACCCTGTTTTATAGAGGGTATTTCACTAATACCTTCTAGCAGGCTTCTTAAAAATTTTATTTTGTGGATCACTTCTTAACAAAGTCTACTGAGGTTAATTCAAAGTGGATTGTTTCATCAGGAGGATGGAGTAGGTATGCAGAATTTTAAAGACAGTGACAAGAGGCATTAGTGTGGGGAAACCAGTGCAACCATTAAAGGACTTAGGAGACTAAGTTAATGAGAAGGTGAACTAGTGCAGCATTTTGTGTGAGCTGCAGGGGCTAGTGTCTTGTGGCTGTGAGTTAAATCATGGAGGAAGACGAGAAAGCAGTATTCAGAATAATAAGGGGGTGGGAGCATGGTGTGGGGTCGGTGGTGGCTGCAGCTCAGGGTGAGGTGCAAAGTGTGGGCTGAGCGAGTAGCTGTGTGTCCTCAGGTGAAAGCTGAGGCTGTCAGAGAAAGGATAACACAGTTAAGAGCTCTGCCCCTGATGCCCGAACCTTTTACAGTTTGTTGCCTGGAGTTCACCTGATGCCATTGGAGTGAGACTGCTGCCTCTTCCCTTTCAGGGCCTGGGGTTTGGCTGAGACAGGCAGGGGTTACCAGCCCTCCTCTCAAAGTGGCAGGGACAGAGTTGTTATAACCTAAATGGTGGCGTGCCACCTGAATCAATACAAATTGAACCTCTGCTGGCAAGACTGCACAGTGCTTGCTTTCTTGTTCAGAGGAATCAATACGAATTGGCCACAGGATGGGAATACAGAGATGCAGCTGGGGAGAGAAAAAACAGATGTTAAGCAGAGGTGAACAGAGGTCACTAGGTCCATCCTGTGGTTTTAGGCTCAGTCATTAACAAAAGGTTTTGTGAAAGCTCTAATTCACCTGCCCTTTGGATCGCCCTTTAGACACAATGGCCCAGTGACACAGTGCTTTCAAGGTTTATTCTTCTTGGTCCATGCATTACTTTTAGTGAAACAGCCTAAATGTCAGTGTGGTCCCATCGTGCCCCTTCCATTCCCTTTTCCCTGGGCATGGGCTGGGCTGCAGTACCCCAGCCCTTCTCCTCTGCTTGGTTCCCCAGCTGCCGTGCAGGGCGTCACTCCCTCGTGCAAGCGTGCCATCCCAGCTGCAGCTAGCCTGCTGCTGGTGCAGCACTGCTGTCTCGAGGGCTTCCCATTCGGGCTAGTGATTCTGACTGGGTTCCTGGTGTGGGAGATTGTATAACAGAGTGATTGTAATGTCTGTATCCCAGATGACTCTGTTTCTAATTAGCTGTTTGTACTGTCATGAGAAAGAACAGCAATGTACTTGAGAACTACGTTTTAAACTAAAGTGCCTATAAAAAGTTGTCATTTCCATGAGGGCTTCTACGGGATGATGAAGAAAAGAGGCTGGAGAAAAATTACCCTTTGTTGTAAGGGTTATGCAGGATCTCAGCCTTCCTCAAGCATTTTCTGCATCTTTCTGAAATATATCCACCGTGTGTTGATGATTGTTACTTTTTATTTAAAATAAACATTAAGAAACTCTTCCTGCTACCTTAGATCTTGGCTTTATGAATTATTCCACCCATATTAAGGACTTATCTTAAGAACTGATGATTTCTTACATTCAGGAATGTGAAAGCAAGTGATTTCTAACCCTTTTCTTACCCAGATAGCAATGAGCTGCCTGGGCTTCAGTTGTCTAGTTTATGGTAAATATGCCATTATGCACTACCATGGGCACCCTTGTTAAATAACAGTTATCGGACTTGTTGCTGTTTCAGCATAATTTGTGTGCTAAACTATACTCAGTTTTTCTTCCACCATTTATTATGATGCTCTGTGCATGGATATTTTTATATATTGACAGAAAATGTAGAAAATATTTGAATCATTTTTGGGTTTCTATTACCAAACTGGTCTAGTAGTAATACAGGTGAGGAGAAAGGTTGGAGGCAGAACTGTCTGGTACCACAGGAAAAATTATTAGTGTATTGGGAACTCTGACAGAGAAAAGATCTGCTTCCACTGGACCATTTTTATGTGCTAGGCAAGGAAGACTCCTTTAAGGGGGCAGAGTTCATATCGTGCAGGAAAGGGAGGGAAGTAGATTAGAAAACTCTAATTTTAGAGGTAGGGAAATCAAAAAGTGGAAAAGTTATAAGTCATCGAAGTAACTGAAACAGATGGTGCAGGAGTTACTACCTTTGTGTTTTGTGCTCAGGTTCTTTCTCTCTAAAGCTTGCAGCAGATATGGTCAGTGTATTTATAGTTTGTGGAGGAAATGAAGAGAAATAATTAGACTCCAAGTTTGCAGTTTGTAAATTAACAGAATTAGAGGATGGTTTGCAGGGGACAAACTGCTCAGGCTGTGTGCAAAACCAGCTCATTTTACTTTTACTAATTTGTTCTTTAATTAATTGGTGCCCGTGTCACTTGATTTATGCTGAGACTGGAAAGATGCTTCATGAAGGAAACGTGTTTTCATCTTGATTAACTCTCTGCTGGGCAGGCCTTTAAAAAAATGTTAGCCAGCTATCTTTTAACTCGGCGCCAGTAGGTTACAGTGAAAATCAAAGGGGAGGCAGAGGAGGAAGGCAGAGAGCAGGCAGACAAGGAGGTGGCACATACGGACACAAGTGAGTTACTTGCACAGGGAGTTTGGGGCAAAGATGGTAAATGAGTCTGGCTTTCCTGAGTGTTAATACTGTACTTGCCACAGTTTCAGTAAGATTTTTCCTGCCCGAAAAAGTTGTGGCACATTTTCACTTCCTCACTGCCTGTGGGAGCTGTCAGATTTTAGGGAAGCGCTCCCCAGCGTACGGGGCTTGATGCCGATCAGTGCGTTCTGACAGGGGGACAAATGAGCTGGCCGTGCCTTGTGCTGAGTGATGATTCCGTGGGGGCGAGCGGATTAGGAACACCCCGGTGATGGATCTGCAGCGGAACAAACGAGCCTTCCGAGAAGGGGAGCACGGCCTGTCCTGACCCCGCTCCCCGCGGAGCCTCCCCAGCGCTTTTGGTACGGAACCTTCACAGCGCTTACTTGGTCCCGTTCCTTTCGGCAGCGCCGCCCCTGTACCCGGGCAGCCGCGCAAAAGCCACCCGCCCTCAGGTTCGCTTCGGGCTCCGCGCGGGNGCGGCCGGGCGCCACGGCAGCTGCTCGCCTCTCGGATAGCTCCTGCCCCTGCCGCGGGTCTCGGGCAGCGGCACTCTCTTGGCTGTGTGTGTGGCATGTGGAGCCAGGGTTTTATATGGCATTTGCGAGCCCAGCGAGGTCACGTTTCCTTTTTTAAAAATTCTTTGCTCTGGGTACAGGATATCTCTCTCTGATTTTTCCTTCCCTGGAAGCGGGGTGGGCCGGGAGGGACGATCGTGACAGTGACGGGAATGTTTACTTGTGCAGAAGTCTTTCTCACGTGGAAGCACACTGCTCCCTAACTCCTGGCTAATAAGACTTCAGCTCACCAACTTTGCTGCCGCACAGCACACGTAACTCCTTGGCAGGATGGCAGACAAAAGAACAGCTGGTGCGAAGCATTAGGGGATTCCTAGTGAGGAGGAGGAGGAAGGAAGATCACCAGCCTTTCACCCGACGGCTGTCAGAGCAGCAGGAACGGGACAGCTGAAGCCACCATGCGCAGGTCCAGCACCGATGAGTCTACCTATCACAGGAGCCCTTCCCTGGACAGCAAGGATTACAGTTTCCCAAATGGCGCCTTCCGTCGATACAGCAGCATGTATGGTGGCCAGTTTGGGGCTGCCAGCAACTCTTTTTTTGGATTTCATACCAACCCAGGCCCGAAGGCCACCAAGGCTAAGTACACGACCCCCAAGGGAAACAAGTACGTTGTCTTTTACCTGGATCTCTCATTTATTTTTCTCCTAGAACTGAAGAGGTGCAGCATGGCTCACAACTGTCTGCAGTGTATCAAGTACCTAATGTTTGTTTTCAACCTTCTCTTCTGGGTGAGTACATGTCTGGAACCACCAGACGGTCGCGTTTGTGTCTGTTTATTGAGAGGGACAGTGAACTTGTTGCTGCTTTTAAACTTAGGAGTTGAACAAAGTGGTGTCTAGGCTACTGTTTTTGTGGACTCATTAATTTGTGTAGATAACCTGCTGAGGGTTTTCTTCATCCTCTCATTTCCTGGCCTTCAGCTACATTTCAAAACTGTGGTAGAAGAAAAAAGAATGTGTTTATAGAGGCTGGTTGCTTGAATGCTTCATCACTTTGTTCCAGTGAGAGCTGTATGCTTTTTTGTGCCCTGATCTTTCATCCTTATGTGTGTTTGCCTCAAAAGTTATGCATAGTCCTAGAGAAATCACTGAGGCCATTCCTGGTTGTAAGGTTGAGCACGTGCTCACATCCGTTGCTTTATTGCAGATGACACACTTGGTGTATCACAACATTAAAGCCTGTGTCAGGGATCTCTAGGTAGTCATTCTCTGTTACTGTCAGTGCTGGGTTCTGGCATTGCCATTCCCTGTTGAAGGTGTGGACAGAGAGAGAGCAGAGCACTCCTCTCTGCTTCTGGGGCTGCTACTCTGTGGCAGGAGCTTATCAAATCACTGTGAGGCATGCCTGTGTCATCATCTTGTTAATAAATGAGGTGGCTGTCAGTAGCAAGGGTGGCTGGGCACTGCACTCCCTTGTTTTGGAGTGTAGGCTGTAGCTGGAGACTAAAGAAGTGCAGTGGGGGAAACCCAGGTCACAAATGTTGTTAGTCCTGTAAAAAAGGGAGTAGCATGTTTGCTAGGGCAGGACAGGATTTCTAGTGTCAGTGTCTCTTGACCAGAATCGTATGTGGGAAGGTCTGTTAGAAGAGCCTCAGGAGGAGGTGCCTTTAAATGGCTCGTTCCTCCCAAGTGGCTTACTGACATGCCGAGGGCAACCAGGAGTGTTGTGAAGTGACACCCCTCCTGTGCCGGCGCTGCGGGAGGGGTGTGTTAGCTGGATGTGACCGTGTCCCTGTTCCTGACTGTGCTCTCCTGAGTTGGTGGAGGTGCTGGGAGGGAGATGAGAGAGCTGTTCTCTAGTGTGCGCTGCTGTACAGCTGTTCAAAGCCAGGCATGCTGCAGTGCATCAGAAAACACAAAGTGCAGGCAACTCCTGCTGACCTGGGGCATACCAAGAGTCAGGATGTGATAAAGCAGTGGAAGTCCCCTGAATTGGCACAGCACTAACCAGAGCTGTGAAACACAAGGAGGGTGCTCTCATTGCATCCTAGGTGAGCTGGGAGAAAGAGTGTTGTTGAAGCTGCATTCTGTCTTTCAAGGCTAGCTCTGGTTGCTTCTACTTCCCTAAAGATCATATAATATTTATTGCATACTCCAGAGCTTTCTGAAAAAGACAAACACTATCTTTCTTGGTTTTTTAAGTCTTGTGCCTCTGCTGACTGTCCCTGGTCACGATTATAGATAGCGCTGACAGTTAGTTGAAGTGTGAGCTAGAGAAAAGCAGTAGGATGCTGGCATTAATAGCTCTTTCCAGGACTGTGCACAGCACTGCCTCAGAGGATGCAGGCATTCTGATTTCTCTTGCACTGTTCATCTTCCACTGAAACACATCCATGTGATGAGAAAAGGTACTGCTGCAAGTAATGTGTGTGTATTTACAAAGGCAAGGTTGCACATAATAATGTATCTTTGGCATGCTTTTCAGTAGGGAAGCCTTAATGCTTTGGGAGAGAAAGAAAGGTTTCTGTCTCTCCCCTAAAACCATCAGAGCTGCTCCAAGTTATGCTTGGAGGGAGAGAAAAGGTGGGGGTCCCAAAAAGAGAATACCTGTGTGGCAGCTGGGCTCTTGGTGAACTGAAGCATGTGAGCAGGGGAGTGGGTAGTGTCAAGTACTGCAGCACGATCTCTGTTTTGTTTCCCTTTCACATGCTACCTGCACAGCAGGAGTGATGGATGATGATCATGTCCAAATGAGGTTTGCACAGCATGTAGTTATAATAGATGCAGCTCTTCACCTTCTCACAGTGAAGAAAGTAACTAAAAAGAGATGATTTTTAAAGGTACTGGCTAGCCTCTCCTTAGTAAAAGGAGAAAAAAATTCCATTTCTAGTGATCAGAAATCTTAGAATGATTACATGTTGATGCTGCTGTTGTTTTGTTTTTCATCTTGTTTTCAGTTATATGTCATATTTTACTTTTGAAATGAAAGAAAAAGCATCTTTGCAAGAAGATAGGATTTCTCTTTGCATACATGCTCACAGAAGTTTTGCTGGCTCCACCTTTCCTCTCCACCCTTCTCTAGGTAGCTGGTTAATAACAGGCAATAGTTTAGGTAGGAAGAGTAATTTATTTTTTATGTACTGAGAGCAGTCATTGCATTAAATGAATTAAATGCCTATTATAGCCTGTTCCTGCTCTTGGTTTTGTTTTGAGAAAATGCTTTGATTTCTGTCAGAAATCATATTTTCATCTTCTTCTTCCTGTTCCTATTCATTAACTCCAGTACATTTTGTGCATCCCTACACCCATTTCCCAGTACTTTCAGCTGTCTTTCACACAGTGTGGCAGAAAACAGTCCTCAGCCCTGTGCAACTCCAGTGGGATTTGTGCTGTATTTCTGAGGAAAAAGATCCTTTTCTTACAATACTAGTGAATTTATAGGAAATTCTCTGAGACCTTGATTTTAAATGGCCTTGGCAGGCTTTGTTGGATTGGGTGGTGCACTCATGCTGTAAAATTTTTAAAAGCTGTCATATAACTGTGCAAACAGAGCACATTTCTCATCCCCTTTCTGATGGTTAAAGGGGCACAAGGCTCCTTCACAAGTGTCCAAGGCTGGAGTTCCTTGTCAGTGTTGATGCTGGATCAGTCCATTGGTACAGCAGGCTAGCAGTTATTAATGTAGAGAAAAGAATGGGATACTCCTAAAATAGCTCATTTCTTCAATTGTGAGAAGTGTGCCAATTGCTCTTGGTGCATTTGCAGCTGCTCTGGGTATCAGGGTCCTGAAGCATGGGCAGCACAGAACAGAGAGCAGCACTGCTTCTCCAGTGGGAATGGCCATGCACAGGCCATTCCCTGGAGCAGTGCCAGGTGTGGCTGAGCCATCAGTGGATCACTGCACTCTCTGGTTTGTGAGCTCCCAGAAAAGCTTTTGTCACCTGATACAGAATACTTGCCTGCCTTCGTTCATTTTTATGGACTTTGATTTTCATTTGTTGAATTGCTGAACCCTTGAGACTGAAGATTACCTCAGACGATCACAGAGCAGAATATTTTAATTTCATAATGAAATATTTTTATTTCTCTGTGACATACCCAAGGAAGAACATTTGTTTTCCACATTCTCCTCCAGACATCCAGCACTTCTTCAGAGTCAGTAAAACAAACTTTTCTCTTTCTGCGCTTTTAATCCAAGGCTCTGGTGTCTTCTCTTTTTTTCTTCTTGTTTTTTTCTTTTTTTTTTTTTTTCTTTTTTGTGAAAATAGGTGGAATATATCCTAAAGGCTGAGAGAGCTCTGTAGAAAGAAAAGTGTCATTCCCTTAATCCCCTTGATTTACGCAGCATCCATACTTGCTTCAACTTCTAGCTCCCAAACCTCCAAAACTGAAAAAAGGAAATGTCCTCACTGTTCTTGTGTTGCCAGTGGTTTGTGCTTTCCTTAGATCATGTGCTAGGGAAAGCTACCTAGAGAGGTAGCAGTTTGCCCTTCAAATAACTGAATAACTACAGCTGACTCTTCATGTAATGCTTTAACAAATAGAGGAATTCAACAGCAAAATGCTGCTGTTAGAAATCTAGTTTTAAAGAGGGGATGGCAACAAAAAGAAAGGAGGCAGAGAAGTTTAGTATTTGTCAAACTTACCATTAGTTATTTCTGTGCATGTGCCTCCTTTCCATTGTTAAAACATACTACATTTGGATGCACTACAAAGCAGCCAAAGCTCTCGAGAAGTTTTGTGGAAGCTCTTAATTTCATCAGGTAGGCTCCTGGCAATGCAGGGGAATAGTCTCTGCTCTTTTGAACACTTGGGAGTTGCCATTTGCTGGATACACTGTGGCTGAAATGAGCAGCTGGAGCTCTGCTTTCCACCTCCCTGGGTGAAGAGGTGAGGCAAGGCACTTCGTTTTCTTTTGCCATTGGTCCTTATTAAATTCCCAGCTGATACAGCCCTGGAAATGCTTTATCTTGGCTTGTGAGACACAAAGTACAAATCTGAAATGTATGGAAACACAGAGCCAAGGAAGTGGTGGATAGCACTAGTGAATGCACCAGGATCTGTGTGGGAAAAATCCCAAGAACCTGTTTAATCTGATTCTAGGGTCCAGCTCTGGGTCTCTTCCTCTGTCTTTGTTGCTGTAGTTTGTGGACCACAGTTTGAGGAGCTCTGCACCACTGAGTACTCCTGGCCTGGTACACTCATGATACTGCCAACATTGCTCAGATTTAATTAGAAGGAGAGGAAGTAATAAAAATGAGACATCCCTCATTACTGGCATAATTTTACTTCTTTGCACTCCAGCAGCACAGGTTGTCTTGTAAGAACTATGCAAATGTTGATAATATGTGGAAGACTGACTGTACAGGACAGCTGGAGAAGGGAACAGCTTGGTCTGAAAATGCACCATGGGGTACTGGATCGTGTTCAAGTGATCCTGGCCAAATTTGGCCAGAGGGTCGAGCTAGAGGGGTCTCTTCATTTCACTGTACCTAGCTGGGAAACCATCTGACATTATTAGCTTGAGAAGAGCTGTTGGCTGGAAGGTGGAGAATTTTATAAGAGAAGAAGCTGATTTTGTTGAAGTGGGTTCCTTGTTCTTCATCGGCATCCTCCATCAGTCAGCTGAAAGAGATTGATGGTTAAAGCAGCCAGAAGCTCTACAGATTGTTAGTGGCTGAGGACAGCAATCATTTTGTGGTTATACTTGGCTGCAGCCTTAAGTTAGTGGAAAAAAAATTACCCGTGGAGCAGAAAGCCATTTTAAAAGCAGGCCCCCATTTCAGCATCATTATGTGCCCGTGTTGCTCTGAGGGGCAAGGGCTGCAGCCCTTTCCATGGAGCTGAGCTCACCCTGCAGCTGCTGGTGAGCTTCTGCACTCCTCAGTGCACACCCCTCCAGGTGGGTGCTGCCCCGAGAAGAAAGTTTGATTAGAAGAAAGGCTGTGTGTTTTCAAATGTGGGAAAGGTGGATGGTGACAAGAGCCTGATTAATCAGCAAAGCAGACTCTGCTTCTGTGTAACTAAAACATGGGAAGTCTACCCCAGAATGTAGTTTTCACTAGCTGCTCTGAGTTTCTGATTCTCCTTGTTACCTGCCCCTTCCAGAAAATGTCTGATTGACATCTTGCCTTTCTGAGGGTTCTCTGAGGAATGTATTGAGGAGCATTGTCTTTAAAGAAAGGAGAGTCATTTGATGTGGGAATTACAGACTTTTAAAAATGGCATTTCCTTGAGAAGTGGAACTATTGAGGGCTAATCTCAAGTGTGAGAGAGAGATGATTGTATTACCTGATGTCTGATTTGTATGGGCAGCAGTTAGAGCTTTATCCATGGTGGCACCATTCATACAGTCCCTTTGCTATGTGGATCCTGATGTCTAATAGGGATCCTGAGGATCATGCTGGAGTCATATCCCCTGGTGAAGGTATTGCTAAGGGCTTCATTTGCTATCTAAATGTATACCTTCTGAAAACTTTTAGGAAGCTAATGACTTTAGAAGAATGCATATTTGTCAGATCAGGCCAACAGTGGGAAATGGCTCATGAGAAATGGGATACTCAGCCAACACAGTTCTTTTTCATAATCTTTTTTTCCTTAGGAAACCAGGTTCAGAAGGCTGTTAATAGAGGGGAAAAAGTTACCTTAAAGTTTACCATCTAATAGATACAATTTTCAAATTGCTTACTGCTTCTGTTGCTCAAGACCAGAGCAGTGTCATGTCATTAGGTATGTTTGCTGTCATATTGATAAGCAGTGGATAGAGCCCACAGGATATGGCCATGTTGCAGGAATGGACAAACTGGCCTCTTTAAAGCAGTGAGTCAAAAGGCTGTGAACGTAATTCCCTCTTCTGGACAATGACAGCTACTAAATCTATTGCAGCCAACACTTTGACCTACACAGAGGAAGAAAAAGAGCAGGTGAGATAATTTTTGTCATTATTCCTCTTCCTTCTTTTCTTGGCTTGAAGACTTTCGAAGGCTAGCCAGTGCTTCTTTCTTACACTAAATTTCTCATCACTGGGGTATGATCAAAACTGGAATAACTGCTACAGCATATGCTGTCACCTCATAGTTCATTCTGCCCATGTGTTACATCCCTTTCACTGCCTTCAGGTCTTTAGTTCAGAAGAAGAAAAATCCTGACCTTTTGGCCAGGGGATTGTTTGCAAGTCTGTATTCACAGAGTTTATAGGAGGATAAAATCCCAGTCTCAGTGTGTCTCCAGACACTATTGGTTAAATCATTATAGCTGTTATTACTGCAGTGTGATTTATTTATTTAGAATGTAACTTTTGGCTAAGGTTGCAAATCTGTACAAGTTTGAATAATATACAGTGTCTATATAAAATTCTCTCTGATTCTTTAGTGTAACTGAGCATCCAGGGGTCAGAAATGAAATGTGGTGTTGGGTAGAATGGATTCTGCATATTCATGGAGACAGTAAATTGTGTTCTTACTACTGTCCTGTAATTGTTTCTCTGGAAAATGTTAAGCCATCATGAAATGCAACAGAAGTAAATGAAATTGAAATTGCAGCCTGTAATAAGACTGTCATACTGAAACACATCTTAAGTCTGTCTTCAGTATTAAAACCCAACACTCTCCAAGAAACCCTTCCCTCCTGTGTCAAGTGTGAATGCATGCAGAGCCTTATAACATGTTATAGCTGAGGCTGGTTCTAAAGATGCCATGCATTTGAAATAGTGGTTGAATGAGGCACAAGGTTTGGTATAAAATGACAAAGGACCAGAATTACTTGGTCTCTTAAGTTTTATTTACACACAGACCTTCTAAACTTTGGGATGTTTGTTTTGTTGGGCTTTTTGTTTGGTTAGTTGTGGGTTTTTTCTCCTGTTTGCTTTTCCAGATTGCTTATGTAGCCCTTTTTACTCTTTCCTTGGCCATAGCAACTTTATTTGTTCTCAGGTACTTTACATAGAGTGCAACTGCAGCAGGTATTGGTCTGTGTCATCTTCATGTTGGAGTCTCTCTGAGCTGTATGGCTTTGAGTGAGTCTTGCCCACTCAGACACACACACACACAGAGTTACACACTAGATGTGTGTAATTCTGCTGGGGCAGAATTAGGTAGTGGCTACAAGTTGTTTTAGACTTTCTCCTTCCTTCTTCAATTGCCAGTTTTGTCCTTGTTGTCTTCCACACTATTTAGAAGGGAGAGTGCCGAGGAAACATTATATTCTCAGTGAATGCATTCATTCACTACTCTATGAGCACCAAGACCAAGTTCCTCTTTGTGCTGCTCCTCTTGGAAATGCTCCATGGATTCCTCCATAGAAGGCAGTTCTGGGCTTCAGAGGTTCTCAGGGTTTTCCCCTCCTGTGCTGTGCTCCCCCATTAGTTGTACTTGCAGTTTCCAGTCTTGTTGCAGTTCCTGGGACAAGCTGGAAGTCACCCGTAGTAAGGTGCACATCTCCTTGGCAGTCACCATACATGAGTGGGTTTGGTTTTGTTGAACATTTGGATTCTTCTCTAGGTCACCTTGCTGTAGAGCATTTCTGTGACATTGCTGCCATTTGTACTCCCTCAGTATCCATCACTGGCTGTTTTGAAGGTGTATGCTGGGGCAGATGGACTTTTGGCTCTTTTATAAAACAAAAAGCAGAGCTCCAGTTTGTTGTGAATTGCTGAAGCATTCAAATAATTCCTTGGTTTTCTTTCAGTAGCAATTTTTAAATATCCTCTTATCCCTGGTAGAAGGCAAAACTTTAGATGTGGTTATTTGTGGCCTGTTTATTATATTACTTTTGTAATATAATGAAAGTCCCCCTACAAATTAATCTTCAGTTGTATGCTATCCACTACATTGCTCCTGACAAGTTGCTAAATGTTTGTAAACAGACTGCCTTCATATTGGCCAGTTGACCATTTTTACTCTTGTTTTGTAAGTGACATTCATCCAAGGTTGTAGGACAAATTGGTTATTTATGTCTCAATAAATCTTTACACTAATTTTTCCGTAACAGCCTGAGAAGGAGCTGAGGGTGACATATTTAATACCATTTTCTTGAACAAAATAACTGGAACTGGAATTGAGTTCCACTGCCACTTGCAATCTGTTACAAGTTCCAATCCTTGAAGGCCATAGTTTTAACACATCTACCATCTGCTTTGTACTTACTATTGCAAAATACTTGGTAGTTTTAGAATGACTTTGTAAACTAAAGAAAACAGGAATGGTCAAATGTGTCCTGTATACCTATACTGCCACTACCAAAAAATACACTGAAGCATCTTTGGACACAAAGAAGCAGACATTATTTCATTGTTTATTCACAGGTCATTTCAGGACCTCCAACCAGAAGACATTTTCACTTTTGCAGTGAACTACTGTTTTCCTGGTGTTTGCAAGCCCCAGAGTGTATAGTAGTAAAAGTCTGGTGCAAAAAAGGAGAGACCCTGAGAGCTTTATGGCTGCTTTTTCAGTGTAAAGAAAACCAGGAACAATTTGAGTGTGCATGAGCCCATTCATCTCAGCCATATTTATTATAACCAGTAAGAGCTTGTTTTCAGGTGTTTGTGGCTCCCTGCCCTTTGTCATGGGATCCCTTTTGAAGGGATTCAGTTTGTACCATGGAGCACATGCTGCCTGTGTCTCGTGCTGCTCTGGTGGCCCTGCCCTGCTCTCCCTGGCAGATGTGCTGAGGGGTCTCCATGTGCCTCTGGGCTGGGGTGTCAGAGCTCGGTGTCACGGCTGGAGCACGCAGCACTGCTGCTCTTCAGGCAGGCTTTTCCTGGTGCTGCCTACAGGGAAAGCTGAACCTAGGGGTGAACACCATCACAGTGGGTTTGGTAGCCAGACTGGAGTGTCTTCAGCGTTTCAGGCTGAACTCTTTCATCCCTTTTCCGTGTCAGCATTGTTGCATTCTGTAAAGGAGTAATAAAGTGGCAGCGAAACAATGCGTGTTTCAGGGGGATCACAGTGCAGATAAAATTACTGCTCCAGTGCCACTGGGAGCTCTCAGGTTCAACTCAGAGGCAAAGAAACAGTGTAGTAAGTTAGAGTCTGTTTATATGAATAAGCATCACTGAAATCCTGTGTGTAATTTATGATGACTTCCATTTTTATTACTTGGGTAAATTTGCAGAACCTGAAACATTTTTACCATACTCTCACCAGTCTGTCTCCTTGATTATGCTCTCGTGTGTTAATTACAACACTTACCCCTTCTCTTACTCCAATTTCCCTTTGTAAGTATGTTTTAGGTAGATAATTCTTGGAGAAAAATCGACTAACAGTCACTGAGAAAAACATCCTGTACCTAAGGAGAGCATGTGTCTCTACTTATGGTATTGGTTAAATTGTAATCCTGAAAAAACATGGGCTGAACAGTCCCAGTTTTTTTCCCACTGCTGACACTAAAGGGATGCTTTAGTAGTCCAGTAAAGCTGTAGATGAAATTCTTGCATTTTCGAAGTACTGACTTTCATTTCTCATCAAATACTCAGCAGGATTTCAAGATTAAGACACTGGTCTTTCGTCAAACACAGGTTTTGTTTTCCTTTGATTTCTTAGCTGCCCATACCTTTCTCTTAAGTTCCCCTTGCTCTACCCAGAAGTTACTATTTTGAGGCTGGAGCTTGGAATATTCTTTGTCACTGCAGTTGAAATTTCTCTCTCTAGAACAGTATCCAACCCAGTCAGTTCCTAGCTTAGTATTTTTAGCACAAGCTGCTGACAGTTACACGTCGGCTTTGCAGCGATCGCAGTGTGGATTTCCCTGTGCAACTGTTGGGAGTGCTCCCTTTGCAACCAAATCTGTTTTAGTAACTCAGTAATTCTCGTGTGAAATTATGAAAACAGCAGAGGGCCCTTCATTTGAAGTCTCACCCCACCTAGCTGGAGGAATATACATGTCTGTCTGTATGTAGTACTTTGTTGTCCCCTGGGCTTGGCACTTGTACCCTATTTTCCATGGGCTCCAAGTATAACTGGCCAACTGAGAAGTACAAAGTTCTCTGGCACGTTCTTCTTCAGCTGGTTGTACTTTCTCATGCCATTTAAATTACCTACAGGGCTTACCTTTGACCCGAGGTTCATTTATTCATGAAATCATTTGGCACTGCAAGCACACCATGACATTGTTCTGTTCATGGCATGCTTTTGTTCAGGAAACATTCAAGTGATGATACTGCAGCTCCCTGGCATAGACATAAAATGAAATTTTACTAAGCATAAGAAAGAAAATGCAAGTTGAAAGCAATAAGGGGTGTCATACTGTAAGCCATTTGGTGCAGCCTGTGCACTTGTCCTCATCACGTGGCTGAGCAGCTGCACAAATGCTCCATATTGCTGGTGAGATCCGAGCCAGCCCTTGATGCTTCAGAGTCACATTGGATGCCATCAGTACCTGGTTTTGCATTGCTTCCCTTTCCTTGCTGCTTGAGTTAATCCTGTGTGTGCGTCATCTCGTTTTGTCATAACTGGCAATGCTTTGTTAATTTGTTTTAATTTCAGCCATGTGTTGAGCTTTGGGGATGTTTCCCCCTCTTTTATTATGTCTATAAAAGTGGAAAGGCTCTGTGGCCTCACAGTGTCAGTGGGCTGGGAGCTCTGTAGGAGTCACATAGCCTTGGCACATGCTTTGCTCTCTGCTGGTATAACAGGAGCTGTTAGGTTGCACAGCAAGTTGGAGGCTTAAATTCCCAGTATGCTCAGTCAAACAACCATCTTTGTCTCATCACAGACATCATTACCTGTTATGGACTGTTTCAGTTGCTCAACAGAGGTGTCAAATCTTCCACTACCAAACAGGTCCATTTTCCCCAAATACCAGTCCAGTTTGACCTGTATTCTGACTGTGTGTCTGGTTGTTCACAGATGCAGTGCTGCACACAGTAGTTTTAGTTGGATTCTTGGTTGGCTCCTGCCTGCCCTATTGCCAAATGCTTTGTCCTTTCTTTCTAAGCAGTATTTGTTAAGTGGGGAAGCTGCAGGGGCACAGCTGGTTTCCCTACAGCTGTGCTGTGTTAATTAGCTCCAAACCTTTAAGCCTCAGCTACCCATGGACTCTACTGCAAGCTTTATGTGGCGTCTGCTGCCGAGGAGGGGCAGGCGGTGCCGGAGCAGCGGCTGTGCTCCCGGAGCTGTCCCTGTGCCGCCCGCAGCCCCTGCACGCCGGCGCTGGAGCAGTTCCTGCTGCGGGCTGTGCGGGCCAGAGCTCCAGCACTGCCCAGGGACGGGCTCCAGCGGGCGCCTCTCGGGCTGGGCACAGTCCCTGTGCCCGTCCAGACTGTGCCTCTGCCCCTGCCCCTGCCCCTGCCCGGGGAATGGCGAGAAGGAGAGGGAACAGAGCCTCTGGGGGCTGCAGTTACTGCCCTGCTGGGTTGGCATTGCTGTTACTGATGGCATCTGCATGCCAGGGTTTGCTGGGAGAGTGGAGAGGGGTACTGGGGTATGCCAGTGTTGTGGAATGAGGCTGGGCTCTAGTATATGAAGGGGTAGGGTTCTTCAGGAAAAGCTGAGCTTTATAAAAAAGGGCAGGAAGAAGATTTTACAAGTTTATTGAAGTCCCTGGACACAATACAATCTGAGATCTCCAGAGCCATCCAAAAGGTTTGAAAAAACTTTCTTGCTACAATTCTGCTGCTGCTGCTGATTTTGTCCTGACCTGGACAAGCAGATGCTTAGAAGAAATCCATAAAGAACTATAGGAAGCAAGAGCTGGATGTTCACCTCAGACATACTCGTGTTTTGTGTGAAATGTAGTATCATTTGTTTTAACTGAACCGTTCCATCACTGCATGGATGTGTGTGTGCATGTGTATGAGAGAGTGAGATACGAGTTTTTGTGAGTGGGTGTTCAGTTTTAGCTAACAAGATCCTGTTTCACTTAGAACTGGGAACAATTTGCAGCAGTGGAACTTAGAGATCTCTCAGGTTTGGAAGTTGCAATGATTATACCAAAACAGTAGGTGTATGTATTGGACAGGTGTGTTTTGTTCTAGGGGGGAAAATACACATTAAGTTATATGAATATTTAGGGATATTAAGAGAAGATCATATAAATTTTCATTAATTAAATAGTGCACGTTAGGAGATGAGAGTCACTGTGTATATATGAGAGGTATAATACAAAGTAATTACTCTACCAAGGTCCATAGATGGTGGAATAGGAAGTCTCAGTAGACTTTTTTGGCAGGTTACATTTTAGGGAAGGAATTCACCAACCAGGCTATTTACTTACTGCTACTTCTTTGAAACTCTTTTTGATAAAATAGAAGATTATCACTAACATTACTGGGGAAGTCTCAAAAGATTTAAAACAAACAATTTCCCTTTCTGTCCAAATAAAAACAATACCTGAGGCTTGAAAATAAATACCTTTGTTCTCAGAAAACCACTTGAGCAATATCATCAAAGAAAATCCTTGTTTCTATATAGCTGCTCTAAGATCAATACAGGGAGCTCAGTCTAGGCCTCTGCACAGCCACCCTCTCTGGGTTTGTACTGCAGGAGCCTGTGCTCACCTCCCTCACTGGAGAGTCATTCTGCTTGTGTCAGACAGCTTAACTGCAGGTCATTAGCTGTGAAACTGGACAGTTCTGTTGTCTAATTCAGACTTTGCTCTTAAAAATTTGAAGGAGATTAAATAAAAAACAGTAGTATTTTAGACTGGCTTTGCTTGCAAGGTTTTCTTAATTTACTTTTCTGCTTAAAATTGAATACATTATTTAAAAATAATTCTTATATATAAATGGGAAATGATTCAGGAGAGCAGAACTTTTAGTCTTTTGGGAAAAAAATCTCCTTACAAAGGCAATTATCTAATAGTAGCCATTCCAGGCTATTAGGTGGTCAATAGCTGTTCCAGAAGAGAAAAAAATTGTCAGCTGTTAGGGATGGAAGTGAAGGCATTCCAAGGAGTTGTGCTTTGGGTCTCTGTCATTTAGAGTGTGCAATTATATACATACCATAGAAGAAAGAAAAAAAGGAGATGTTTGAAGAGCCTGTGTGTTTCTTTAACTTCTTCAAGCTGTTGCCACTTTTGGGTCATTAATTACTGTATAATTTCTATGACTGGGGATGACTGAGTCATCCACACTGGGGAGATTTTATGATAGTGACAATTTTGAGTCTGGTGTTTTCAAAAGGACTAATAAGACTTAAATATCCATGTCCTGTTGAATTTCTATTACAGCTGAACATGGATTGAATCCTTTGAAGTTTTATTTCAAATTTCTCTCCTCTGCCTGCAGAAGACAGGAAGAGCTTTGCCCTTGAACAAAGCAACTGTGACATGAATTCGAGAAAGCAGGTCCTCACCTCTCTTATTTCAGACTCGTGTGGTTCTCTTAGCAAATGTCAAGCCTGAGCAGAAGTGTTAACCATGTTGTGTGTGGTGTCATATAATCCAGGATTTATGTGAAAGGCAGAAGGCTGGAGCAGTTTCAGTAGTCTTGGATGCTCTGCTTCTAATTGTCTGCTTAAATCCCTTTTTTCAAGTGAGAAAAGTCCTGAGAATGGCACAGCAAGACTGAGTTTTCTTGTAACACTGTGATAACCTTTTGTCAGATTGCATTTAATTTTCACCTCCTACCTTTGTGTGTGCTATTGCTGTAGCTCATACTGGGTTTGTTTTTATGAAAACTACAAAATAGGCTCTGCTTAAAAAGACAGCTGCAGAGGGTTTGGGCTTCTTGTCTCTTGAATAATTTTAGTAACTTTTGTAAACTGAGAAGAATATATCTGCAATCTTGCAATTACCTACAGAGAATAGTGCTGCTGCACTGCTTCTATGGGTGCTGCTCGGCTGGCAGGCATCCTTTTACCCTCCACAAGTCTCTGCTTTGGAACTTCCCCTTTCTTAACTCTGTTTTTGTGCTTTTGCCTCTGTTGGAGATTTACTCTGCAGGCACACACTAGTGGATTTGTTCTTTAGATGAATATTGCATGAATATTGTTGTGTAGACAATGTTGACAGGGATTTTCTGGTTTTGTTTTTTCTTACTTCATTCCTGTAGACTGTATTTTCCTGATTTTTGAGAAGAAGCACCTGGGACCGTTGAACTGGAGGACCTGTGTATCCCTAAGAAGATTTTATCACCTAGGAAATATTAATGAGCTGTGTCTTAGGTTTTCTGCTCTGCCCTGGTTGTTTGTCCCCAGTTGTTAGGTGCTGTCTTGTGGGAAGCTGAAACTTGCTGTCTGCTTCTTTTGAAAATGTTATTAATTGAGCAGGAAGTTTGAATACTAACTTGAACTTTATAGTTGCCCTTTACACTCCAGAGGGTTTGTGCAATGATCTAGATATTGTTTATACATGGCAGCCTTTTTTAATTACCTTTGATCCTAAGTTCTTAACTGTTCCTTCTAATCTACTACCTGTAAGCCTGGCAAAAGGATCATACAACTGGGAGAGTTTAATTCTTCTGTCAGGTAGAGCTGAATAAGCTATTAAAAATGTTTACTCATGAGTTAGTTGACCAGGTTCTTAAAACCTGAAAGCAACTCTAAAGAAACAATGTAAAATGTATCATGAATAAGCACCAGAATCCTGTGCCTGTGAGCAGGCTGTTTATCACAGAAACCAAGAGCTTTGCAAGGAGACAGCAGGCTGGAGGGCAGGGGGACAAGGAGGAAGAATTCTGCCAGGGTTGAAGGCTGCCCCTGCCCAGGCACAGCCCATGGTTCTGGAAGGGCAGGTGAAACCAATTATCTGCCATGGCTGGATTTCCAAAGAAATGATCTTTTAACTCAGTCTTTAACCTGAAAGGGAACATGGCCTTCGTGATTAGTGGGGAACAACAAAGACAAAGAATTGTTGGATTAAGTACTCTTAATCTTGCCCTTTTGGGATTAGGTCTGTGGTACTATGGAGTGCACTACAGCTCAGAAAATGACTCTTGCAGAGGAAACAGAGACATATTGATTCCCTGGCATTCCTGCAGACACTTAAGGTCTGTAATAAAGTTTAATGAATGTAATGAAGCAGAGAACAGTGCCTTTTCTCTAGAGAGCTGAGCAGCCCCACACCTTCCAGGTACCTTCAAAACTGCAGTACAAGCAATTTTCTTTCTCTCATCCCTGAATAGTTTCCAACTGGCAGGAAATACCAGGGTGTCAACAGTTGTTCACTGGTTAATTATGTACTTGGAAGGCATCATACATCCTACATCCTAAACACCTCCAAGAGTAATGTGAGAGCTTGTCGCCTTTACAGAAGATTTTCTGTCCTGGAAGTTAGATAACTTCCCAAAACTGCAGTCTGTACAGAATGATGTCACAGAAAATTTGTAAGCTACAGTTGGAATCACATTCCTGTAGCCTACAATACTTCTGATCCTTACAGGATCCAGATCAGCAGCAGTATTTGGCAGTATGGCTTTAACAAAATGAAGTGAGGCAAGGGCAATGGAAACACCACCAAAAATAAACACCACTAGATAAATAAATTACATTAAGGGATATCAGGGGAACATCCTTAGTAAGATGCTTCACATTCCCCTAGGCTGCTCTTTTTTATACACTGTGCCTTATCAAGGAGAATAAATTGGTTCAGATTACTTGCTAAAAATAGAACACATCAATAAAACTCCTTTCCAACCTCTTTAACCAGCTCATACTGCAGAAAATGTGCTGTTAGAGGAAGAATGTTTGAGCATGCCAGTCCATTTCCATTCCGTAGTCATGTGTACTCACACACACACACTGAAAACACAGGTGGTGTGTCTCTGCATGAAATCATTTAAAATAATATTGTTTCCCAAATGTGAGGGAACAACTAATTTGGAACAGAGCATCACTGCTTTCAGGACCACAAGAGCTGTGCATTTTACTAGGAATTCAGCTCCTCACACTCTGTGTCCAGATCTGAGGATTTTTTGCCAATTTCTTGAATAACAGGGATTTCGTTATTGCTGATTCCTCATCACAAAAAAGGAACAGAAGTCTTTGAAGTCTAAACTATTGTTTAATTCTGTAATCACTATAGGATAATAAGCATCTTTCAAGATTGAAAAAGGACTGGTAATTTGAAAAAAGTTATGCACCTAAAGATACACATAGACATGAAGACACCTACTTTGTATTCCGATTCCTCAACAACTTTGGAAACCTGGCTTTTTCTCCTGTAGGCATCCAGCAGAAAACTATCTGTAATCTTTTCTTTTTTCTTCCCATTTTTTAATGTCTTTTACAGAGCAATCTGATACCCTGGTGCCCAGCAGTGATATTAATCATTGAAACACTCCTCTGCTTCCTCAGTTTCTCTGTGAATCTGAGATTCTGTTATGTAAAAAGAGCAGTTGGCAAAGCACAGTTCTTACAGCTGCACTAATGCCAGACTGAGATGCTGCTGCAACCTTTTCCTTTTGCTACCCACTGCACCCACCAAGGAAAAATGATAAGCAGCACAAGGCAGCTGGGGAAAAGTGTATTTGTCTGGCAGTAGCAGTGCAATTTCTGAGGACAGTCACACAAGGGTGACACTTTTACTGAGGTGCTGGATGGGATNCCCTGTGCCCCTGCCGGTGTCCCGGTGGTTCCTCGGTGAGGGCTCTCAGCCGCTGGGCCCCTCCCGGAGCGGAGGATCCCGGCCGGCCCAGCCGCCCCCGCCCGCCGCCGCCTGCCGCAGTCAGAGGACAAAGGGCGCGACCCCCGGCATGCCTGTCCCTAAAGGGGGATCGGCAAAGGCGTATCCACCCCTTTCATTGGTGAAATCTTGTGTCAGTATCAGAAACTGGCTCCTTAGAGCCGGACACATGACAGCCAGCCACAGAAATCCTGTTGCTGGAAGCCTGACCCTGCTCAACTCCAAACACAATCTAAAAAGAGACCAAACATAGGCAGGGGAGTAATAGATGGATGGTGGTAAAACTAGTAGATCAATGTCAGGATGAGAGGGAAAGGAAAAAAAAAATTCAAAGTGGCGGAAAAAGAAGAGCTTTGAATTGGCCTTTATTTTATCCCTTAGGTAAACTCTGAATGCAGGAGCATCTCTGGTAGTAATTCCTATCTGCCAGGTACTGCCTAGACCTGTCCAGATCTGCAGCCAACATCAGATAAACTCTCTTCTAAATGGCTGATAAGGGAAAGGGATCTCAGGAAGTCGACACCAAAGAACTCTTTTTCACACTTTGTTCACTGTCTTTTCCCATTCCTTTGCTCCTGCTTGCTCTGGAATGGAAAGTGCCTACACCTCTGGAATGCCTCCAGCTGGCACCACTTCAGAAAGCCAACACCAAGGTGTGACAGCATGCAGTACCCTACCAGCCCTGGTACACTTTCTCTGTAGAAGAAGTAAAAACAAACATTTCATTAAGAGAGGCTTCCTAACAGTTTGCTGTAGCAGAGGAAAGTGCATGCTTACCTACAGCTGAAATGGAGCCCTGCTTGCATGTCCTCCATGGAACAAACAGCAGCACCACAAAAAGGACAGAAAATTCTGTATGCAGTTGGAAGAGAAAAGGATCCTGAAGCTGTGTCACACACAGAAATTCACCAGGGATCAAGATGATTCTTTTACTGAACGTCTATCACTTAAGATCTTTGTAGTGTTCTAAGATCATCTTGTCTTTTTGCCAAAGCCTTCAGTTCTGATGAAGTGTTTGTCTCCCAGCTGCCCAAGTGGACAGTTTATAGTGTCAGTCTCATGAGGATGCCTCTGCTCGTGGTATTTGATGCTTCATGGCTTCCCCCCAGCTACTCTAAAGTGGATTAAGTTCACTGGCCTGAGCAGCAGCAGACATGGTGCTGCTATTAAGTGAGATTTGGTAAATGTTTCTGTTAACACTGTTTTCACATAAAGCTCTGGGAGCAAGGTCGGGAAAAGGGAGAGAATGCAACTTTTCTCAGAATTCCAGTTAGGCACCCTGCACTGGGGGTTATTCACTTTAAACCAAGGGTTTGCCATCTGGTCTGTGCTCTAATTACAAAATAGAAACCAAATATAACTCGCTATTGAATCACAGAAAATAAGCTGTAGGAGATTTAAATTCATAGGGAAAGCTCTTTATTTAATGCAGAAAGCATCTGCAGAGTTTTTCTTATCTTTTAGGCCGTATAATCTAGAGAAAATGAGATTGCTTATCCAGGATCCTGAAAAACACATTTCTGGAAAACTGGATGAGTCCCTGGGGTGAGATGTTCAGTTTAGGAAAAATATGTTGCAGAGCAACTTCTGCATCAATTTATCTCTCTATCCAGAAGTAGAAGTATAACTATAATAGAAAGTTTAATACAGTCACAATAACACAAGGAGGCAATTGGAGCAGGAACATAGGAAAAAACCTGCCTTTATTGGAGTGATTGATAAAGTTTGCATAAAATTAATAATTAAAAAACCCCCTAAAAACTCCTCACGGACTAATTTTTTGCTATACAATTTATCATTCCTTTTTTTCTCCAACTACTACCAATTATAAAACTACAGTATTTTAGTCTGTTGAGGGACACACAGTCTCACTGTAATGGAAACACAGATAGAAGGAACAGCTGAAGACACCTAATTTTCCTACAAGCAGGTATCACTTGCATGGAAGAGCACCAAGAAAGGAGGAGACTGAGGCTTCTCTTTTATCCAGCCAGTTGTGGCTACAGGCAGCTCTGCCACCTGGGGTTGTACATACTGCAGAATTCTAGAGAACCTTTAACTCTCCAGAGCACTCTGACATGCAGTTTCATCCTAGACTGAAATATAAGGGGGACTGGTAGTGGCAAAGGGGAGCAGCCCTTCCATCCTCCCCATGGCAGCTAGCAAACAGCATCCTGACACAGTGGGCTGCTCCTGCCAGCCTGGCAGTCCTTGCACGACCTGGAACTCCACAGACTCACAGCATTTTGCTTAATCAGAAGCTCACTGCCTTACCAGATGAATGTGCCTAATTGCTATTTACTGAAGAGACACCTATCAGTGATACATTTAATGAAAGCAGAGATGTGAGAAAGGCAGAGAGGAAAATAAGGAACTGCCTTTGGATTCTGCACATTCACCATTGCCTAAACATGGCTCAATACCCAGCATATTTCTCTACAGCTGAGCCATTTAGTGAAACCATATTGGCTGATAACAGGGAAATTCTGACAATAAAAGCCTGCATGGACAAATGCCAGCAAGGACTTGCTGTCTTACACATAAGGAGCTACATACTGATCTCAAGCCCTGAGATAAAACCAGGAGCTGTGATCAGGCTAAAAGCACATGCCAGTCAGATCCACTGTGGACAATCCTGCCCAGCCCTCCTCTCCTGGGGCATCCTGGACTTGGGCTCTGTGTAAATCAGGAGAACAGGCTCTCCTTGGGAGTTGATAGAACTCCCCCTAGCACAGGCCCACTTTTAAGGGTTGAGCTGGTAAGATTTTGCATGAGGAGAGCATTCTCTGTCAAAACACCTACCATGCAGTGTTAAAGAAAAGACAATTTCTAGAGTTCTAAGCTAATAACCAAGAGATAACTGAAGACAAGGACAGAATATCCACAACTGAACTACAGGACAAACAGGCCAAAACAGAAGGGTACTTTCACGGTATTAGAGGTCTTGAATTTTAAAATATTAAGGAAAAAAGGGGGGAATGGGGAGGGGCTAAAAAGTTTACAAACCCAAAACTAGAAGCAGTAAGGGCCTGTTCATCAATATGAGAAGCTCCAGTGCTAAAAGAGATGAGTCAGAACAACTGCCAATAATGGAGGGCTTTGACAAGAGTCACTTCCTGAACGTGGCAGAGTGACAAAAATCAATGGGATGTGCCATTCAGGAAGGACAATAAGGACATAACCACTGGGGAAGTTACTCTACTGAAAAATCCCTGTAACCTACAAAGATAATATTGAGTGATCAGAGGAAACTGTACCTTTAAAACTACAGCTGTAGGAGTACATATCTTTGAGAAAAAACACTGTCTTAACCTTCAGAACAAGTGGAAAATGCCAGTGAAACCCAGATCTTACTGGAGACCATGGAATTTCTCACACCAGTTTCAAGAGAATTGAAACACCATTCTGGGTTTTGTATACACGTTCTTAACATCCCAGATTAGACAGCCACCAACAATCTGGAATAATTGCCCTTTTTAGGTTTTCTGCACCTTCTTCCAAGGTGTCTGACACAGGGTTCTGATAAGACAACACTTGTCCAACCAAGTGCAGTAATGCTTGTGTGATGAAAAATGAATGCCACAAAAATTAAAGGGTTGAGGATATGGCTGATGTGGTTTAGAACAATAATAATAACAACACTAAAAATCAGTTGCAATAAAATTATCCAAAGGAAATGTATAGGTTGATTCTTTCAGTGAAGAGAAGGGAGACTTTCAAATGAGCAGCCACTTTTGCAAAGGCAGAATCAGTAGCAAACCTTCTTTAGGATCTTTTCTCTAAAGAAATGAGGAGAAGCTGGAATCAGTAGGGAAACTGCTGGGTAGAAGTCACAGAATCAAGGCAGTTCAGAGCAGTAAGCAGATTACAACAGTGGCACTGGTTCTCCTCAGTGATGTGCTGAGAGGAAATCACAGTGCAAGCAAAAACTACGCTAAGTACTGTTGATTAAAGGTTTGAAAACAATAAATAAGAAGGGTGCTTTGTAAGACACACAAATCAAAGTTACACTTTTAAAGTGTGCATGATACATGCAAATTCAAAATCGGGTCATCAGCACTCCTGTCCTTCTCACTCCCTCAACACCTAAGCCTGGACATGCATGAGAGCTCCCTGCTGCTCACAAGGTTCTTCAGACAGTGAGTGATGGCTCCCAGAGCTCTGGCTGGTGATACAATTTCTCAATAACCAAAGTAGCATCATATGTGCAACTAAAGGAGTGTGTCTGGTACCACAGTCCATAGCACCTCCATTGGATATGACACCACTACACAGGAGCTGCCATGATTAACCCTTCAAAGGCAAATAATTTTCTCAACCAAATGATCCATAGCTTCTAAAAATTTTACAAATCCCATAGGAGGTGGAGTAAAAGACATCTCAGGCACATCACCAGCCACTTTGACTTGCAGAAAAAAAAAAAAGCACCTTCAATTCTGTTTATACCAAATGGTGCTAAGAGGTCAAAACTAGAAAGCTGTTAGAGACTCACTCAAAGTACAACAGTGCTGCTGCCCTGTCCCTGTGCCTCTGCTCTGCTCTTTAACAGGCACTGCCCCTCTCAAACCCAGCAAGTGCAGAGGTCCCTGCCCGTGGTGCTGTGACAGCACTGCCCGTGGCCGTGGCTGCTCTCCAGCCAGCACAGCTGGGGAGCAAGGCCCTGCTGGGGGAGGCATTTGCAGCCTGTGTTCCTGTGGCTAGAGAGGAGAGCACTGAGGAAAGGGTGCTCTTTGGGCTGGAATGATGGCACTGTGTAGGTGTCAGGGCTAAATAAGGCTGTGTAGGTTTGAATGTGTAACCACCTAACATGTGAGACTCGATATTCTGTTCAGGGAATTTTTACAGAGGAGTTGGAATCAGTTTTCTAGGACATGAGTATGTGAGGGTGTGAGTTTGGATAAGGATTCTAGGGCAAGCACTGGAATGAATTGAAGAGCTGTTTCCTTGGCATAGCTGACATGGTGTCTGTGGATGTGAACCTTGGAGAACACAACACTACATGTTCCTGGCATTCCTAGGCATTCATGTTCTAGGTGGCTGTAGTGATCCATTATGACCTTTACAAATCTCCGTGCTCACTGCTAGAACTGCTTATGGTACTGCTCAGCTGCTGTATGAGGAAGAGGAGCTAGAAAGCAGTGTTCCTCTCTGATGGATTAGCTTGTATTGATACTTTGATGCCATTGGATTGTTTCCATCTGGTAGAATCCTTGTGGAGGAAGAAAGTCTTTCAGTCCTCACACAAAGGTGTGTTCAGCACTGCTGCTTTTTTAGCTCATGCACTAATTCCCTTATTCCCCCAGACAGATCCTATCATGTTTGATGTGCTTGGATTTTCTTTTCCCAATACATTTTCTCTCTAAGCTGTTTCCTCTCTACTTACCCTGCTGTAAAACTTTATTGTTCCCTTAGGTTGTGATTGACTGTCTTGCTCAAGGTGATTTACAACACTTCACAATGAGCGTGTTACATAAAAATCAATTGTTCTATGGCTTGGGTGGGTTTTTTTTTGTTTGGTTCCAGCTTTCCATTCTTCCTTCACCTTCTAACCTCTTCTGTTGTACAAAAATAAAAACTAGTGTGAATGCATGTTATCCACTACAGATAAGATCTTGTGCACTTTCTTGTGGACTCTAGCAAACTATTTCTTTGTTCTGTGCAGTATGGATTGATTTTGTACTTGTCTCCCAGATTTTTTTCTTGACTTGGGGATCAATCTAATCTCTACCTTTTCTTGTACTCTGTTCAATTTTTCTTCAGTTCTTTGATTAGATCTGACTGGGGCATTGTTCTACAGTGACACACTGTAATTTCATACTCTCTTGTTTTTTATTTTTTTCCCCTCCTGAAACACAGAATAATTTTCTGTGAGGTCTTTACAAGTGGCTGCCATGCTGTGAACCAATAATTCAGCTGAAAATAAGAATGCCCTGGAGCTTCTTTAATGCATATTAATGCGTATTTTAACCAACACAGTCTCATGACATATCAGGAATTCACTAGAAAGTCATCAACTTTACCTCAGATTTTTTTTTTTTGTTTGTTTTTGTTGATTAAAGAGATTGGCATGTAAATATTTTCAAGTCCCCTGAATGCACTTTTCCTCTGTGATATTGCCAAAGAATGCACTTTGTATTACCATGCAGTAACTGGAAGCAGTCAGGACTGCCTGCCAGATTGCACAGGCTCTTTAAAGACTGTGCTGGGTAGGTTAAATGCACAGGCTCTCATCCTTTACCTGGCTGTGCAGTTTCAGGGAATGGGGAAGATCACAAGGACTGTATTTTATTTCATACCCTGCACCATTCATTGCAGAGCTGTTCTGAGCAGCTCTCCAACAGCTTGAGGCAGCTAGAGCAGAAATGTTTCCTCTCCAGTTGGCCATGCCTTGATTTCAGGTGGCAAAACAGTAGATAACAGTACAGGCCATTGGAGATTATCTTCTTTCTTTTTTGATTATATACAAAGCTTTGTCAAGGATGTCTTTGGGTTTGTTTGCCTTGTGTTTAAAACAATGGAGTTTTATTCTTGGTTGGTCCTCAAGGAACACTGTAATGATCCTGGTAATTAGGAATGGTAAGATTGAAAAGCTAAGCCTCATCAAAATCCAGTTAAAACAATTGGAAAGAACCTGACTTAATTGGATTTACAGCAGGCCCTTCTCCAAGACTGCCTATCCACTAAATAAGAAGCGGTAGGGAATAGCACTTATAAGTAATTTTGTTCTTTTCTCTCTTCTTTTTTTGTTCTGGACAATCATTTGCAAGTGCCTACCTGTCCCACCTGGATGTTTTGTCATTGCCACTTCCTTTCAGTGAGATTTACAAACCACACACAGTCTTGCAGGAGAGGTTCTGGTTTTCTTTCCCTCCTGCTGAAACTCAGCAAGTAAAGATAATGTAAACCACTATGTTCTCCATCTTTTACATGGCCCTTCCAAGGAACACAGTGAATACTTCAGAGACAATTGTTCTCCTCCATTTAATTGATTTTTTCATATATTCTAAAACTACTGGAACAAGTCCATTAAGGTTTTGGTGCTGCCAGTCAGTTAAACTGTCTGTGCTTGCACACTCTTGTAGGAGCCTGAAGAACTGTCAGGGCTGGTGAGAGAGCATCTCCCCTCCTGCAGGAAGCAAGGATTTGGTTTCTTGCACTGGGGTCTCAAGGAATTTATTTGGGGGCCTAGTGTTGCACCACTGAATTCAAGGATTTTTATTCCAGTGCTTCAGAGCGTGCACCATTGTGCATCACCTTTAGGTTTTGTTTTCCTGCACTTTGGAAATTACACTTTTCAGTGCCTCCAATTTTCACAGTGTAGTCTCCTCCTAAATAGTGAAAAAGGGCATGAGTGGGCATTTGGGGTTCTTTACCAACTCTTTAAGACCTTATGATCTCATTTTAAATGAGGCAGATCACATTTTAATACCAGGCATTTACTTGAGTAGGATTATTACAGGAGTAGGCTCATTTCATGGAAGTACACGTTTTGATGATTCCAGTGGGATGACATTTTTGTCTGCTGTGACAGTTTTGCTTACAAAATTGTATTTCTAATGTCTTTGTCATCAAAATTCAGCTAAGGAGTTGTCAGAAATTTGTAAGGCAGAAAGATCCAGTTGCTCTGCAAGCACTATATTTAGCTGTGCATTAATGCATGTAATGAATGAAGACTTGTTTGCATCCATGAAGGAGCTGAGATGCTTCAGAGATGTGCATGGAGCAAGCATATGGAATTGCTTATTGGAAGTTCAGTCCTGCTATTTTCAATAGCTCATGCAATAAATTACCTGAGAGTGTAAAGCAGATTTTTTTGATCCTCCAAAAGCATGCTATGTATCTTTTTAGATATGAAACTGGATAAACAGAGCTCCAGGTGAACATTTTTCCACACAAAAACAGGGACTGGAAAGTTTCAATTGCTGATAGCAAGTTGACTCTTCTCATCAATATTTAGTCTTTATCAGAGGAAAGACATATTTCCAATATTTCATGTTTTGACCTTGTAGTGGATATATGTGCAGTCTCTGTGTGTTTGAATTGTCATCACTGACTGGATCCTAGAGCAGAGGAAACTGAAAAGTCATTGAATTAGAGTGAGCAGTACTTAACAACAACTAAAATACCAGTTTCTTATCAATATTGTTTTCATCCTAAATGCAAAACACAACATTGTACCAGCTACTACAAATAAAAGTAACTCCCAGTCCAAACAAGGACACAGCTGAATGAAAAGAGGACTCTCTAGAAATGGATCTGTTAGGTCACCCAAGATCTGCTTCACCTTAGTGTCTGCAGAAAGAGCATCCCTAACAGAAATGGGGAGAACAAGCCTAAGTTCTTGGCATAGCAGGTTCAAGAGCACTGATTTGTAGGAAGGGATGTTGGTACCCAGCCCTGGCAGGCACTGCCCAGGAGGAAGGTTGTGCCAGGGCAGCCTAGAGCACTTGCAGTGCTTCACAAAGGGCTGGGATGGCCAAGACTGTTTTCACATGAAGAGAGCAAGCCTCATCTGACTGCTTTAAGAAAATAAATCATGGTCCTGTCAGAGACTTATTGGTGGAATCTAATTAAAGTACTGCAGAAAAGGAACTAAAAAATTCCCCATAAGTGCATTTGTTTGCTGGCAATTTGGTATGAAATCAGGAGACTAGGAACAGATGATTAGGCTCTTTTTTTTTTTTTTGGTGTGTGTGTGTGTTTAGTTTTAAGAGATTAGGAACTACAAAACGCATATTACAGACTTCTGGCATCATTAGCAATTCCTCCAGCTTTATTTTCCCTGTCACTCTGTAATGAGTAATGAACTAAGCTGGTACTAAAGCCAGCTTAACAAGCTATTGCTTTTTAAATTGCAAGACTCCCAGTATGCCTTTCTCCTTTTTATTAATTTTAAGTAACTCTTTTTTTTGTTGCTGTATTTCTGTTCCTAGTGAATTTTGCATAATGTTTTCATTCAGATCCCCTCAGTCCTCCCAGTAAAGATGCAGTGATTAGATACAGCTCTCTCTCACCAGCTGCTGAGACATAGAACAAAGGATGATCCTAGGCAATGAAAAGTCAAAAAACTATGATCAAAGTCAGAAATCTACTTTAGGGGCAAGAAAGTCTCAGAAATCCACTACTGCATTGAAGTTGCTGAAATTCCTGAAAGGCACTTAAAATTTCATGTCCATTAACATCAGTTGTAATTGAGCTGCTGAGAGTAGTGATGAGGCAAGCCAGAAATTTATCTTCCTTGAAAGCCATCTCTGGCCACTTGGCTATAAGGAAGATGAGGTCGCATCACTGGTGCTGTTCAACTCAAATGCTCAAAGAGAGCATTCTTGATGAATAATGAGGATTATTGAGATCAAAAGACATTCTGGTATGTGAAGAATTCAATGTAGTTTAATCAAAGCATGTGTGGTAAATGTAGGGCAGAATGATGAATGCAATAGCATGTGCTCCAGTTTGCCATTTCCCATAAAGTAAGAATAGATGATATCCAGCAAATGTGGAAGTTCAATTTTTCAATGACAAAGGAAAATACTTGGAAATTAACCTACTTGTCCTTATTGTCCTAATGAAGATAGAAAACCAATTTGTAAATGTGAATTTTGGGAACTTGTATTCGTCTTCTTTTTCCATTGGCATTGAGGTTAGTTGGGTTTCTTGAGTCCTCTTCAATTCCTGGACATAATAAAAGCCATATTAGTGTGTTAAGAATTAAAACACTTACAGGTTTTGGAAGATGTTTTCTAAATTATATCACTGTGTGCTCTACAATTTACTTTGCCTTCTCTGAAGTGTTTGACCCTGTCAGAGATAAGAATAGGTGAATTACTGGTCTAATTTGAAGTTTTCATTTCTAAGTACGTAGTGAAGCTAGCAGTGAAAAAAAAGTGTCTTTCTATCAATACAGCTGAATTAAAGGCCAAGACTTTTGAAAACACAGTTATTTTGGATGCTTCTTTTTTGTTGTGCTTAACCTATGGGCCTCCTTTGATGGACATTGATGTCTCAAAAATAAGACACTTTTATCTTGAACGTTGCATAAAGTTCTAGTGCCTCTCACCTCAGAAAAACCCTCAACCAACTATAAAATGTGCAGAGAGGTGATTCAGGAGGATCAGAGACAGGGAGTGAGTTCCTGAAGCAGGATAGTTCCATGGACTGGATCCCTTCAGTCTAAGGAACTGGGACTTGACAGAATCTGTAAGCATTACATTAGGGGTTGATGGAAAAGGGTGAATGAGGAATGCTTTCTTGAAGAGTATATGGCTAAGCCTATAGATGTTGTCACAGAGCATGCTGTGGGCAGCACAAGCTCAAAAAGGAGAAAACCAGGAATGAAAATTCTCCTGTGAAATAAGAAGACTCTTAGAATCAGAGGGTGCCCAAGAGCTGAGCGTGAGGCAGGACTCTGGGCAAGTGTCCCTGTGTGTTGGCTCTGTCCTTCCCTCTTCTCTTTCCTGTGGTGTAAGGTGTGCTTAGAGAGTCACTGTTGCTCTTGATGGAAGATTGTCCTGACTTGCAGCCATCTCTGAGTAAAATATCAGCCTCTTGAGGAAAAGGCTGTGTAAAAACGTTGCCATTTAGGCACAAAAAAATTGATTGGTTTCAAATCCCTCTCTTCACTTCAGGACCTAAAATGCCAGTTTTTAGAACATTAATTGTAAAGAATGTAAAGAGTACCACCTTGCTCTGTGCCTCACCTCAGAAATACGGCATAGCTTGTTGATTAAGGTATTATTTGCTGCAGGAAGAAGGATTGAAATTTAGCCATTTATTTGTGCAAAGAGAATACTTTGTGCCAAGTGACAGTGTTAGGTGAGTGATGCCATCTTATTTCTTGTTCTGAATGTAAGTGTAATCCCATCTAAATATGGTTCTGCAGGATGGAGTTAACGATTTCAGAGGGGAGTCATTACAGACAATCAAGTAAATAGAGTGTATGTAGAAAGAAAAAAACTCACCAGCTTGAAGAGTTATTTACCCAGTGGCTTAGTGCATGTGGGCAGAGGAGTGGTTATTCTGTCAGGCTTCCCTGTACCTGTCAGAGTGTTTTCTGCCCTGCAGATACATATTTATACTGTATGATTGAAGAGTCATATGCGAAGGAGCTATTGCCAGCTGAGATATGTATGTGCTCTCTCATGACAGGAATATCTTTTTAAATTGGAAAGCAACTCCTTTAAAATATGCAAGGCACATTCTTATCTTTCACACCTGTGATGGATTGACCTGGGTTGTATGCCACGTGCCCACCAAGCTGCTCTGTTAGTCCCCTCCACAGCTGGACAGGGGACAGAAAGTATAATTAATGAAAGGCTGGTGGATGGGCTGATGGGCTCGGCCCTGTCCAGTGCTGGGTCCACCTTGGAGCTGGCTGGCATTGCCTCTGTGGCACATGGAGGAAGCTTCCAGCAGCTTGTCCTGTACAGTCATCCCCACAGCCCCCTGGCTGCCAAAGCCTTACCTCACCAGCTCTGTACAAGACCTTTAGGCAAGCATGACAAAGGAGATGGGAAGTGGAGAGGGAGGGTTACTTTAGCAGTTCTTGGGAGATCTGCCAGTTCTGTTCACTCTGGTTTGCCCTCAGGCTAACAGAGCTTTCCCTGTAGAGCACCCAACAGCCAAAATGCTCAGAGTGTCAGTCTGCCAGCAGCACCTGCTCAGGAGAGGGAGCCTTGGACTGTTTTCTTGCTCAAGGATTCTGGTTCTCACCCAGCCCTGTGAGGTTAAATAACTTGCCTAAGTATCAAACAGGGAGCATGCTCCAAAGACAGCTTTCATACAGGATTTGAGCACAATGAACAGGCAAGTGCTTGTTTCATGTTTGCTGTTGGATGTAGGCAGAGTGACCTCGGTACAGCAGAACTGCTGACATTGGAGATCAGAGTACTGACATTGATCCCAAAGGCTTAACGAGTGCTTGGCATGGCATCTCTCCTTGCATCACTCTTCTGCACTTTCCTTAGGTCATTTGACAGGTTGATCTGAGTCACAGCCTCTGCTGCAAAGAACCTGAAGTGGTAGGAAGAGTTGTGAATCTGCACAGCGTGTTGTCAGCAGGGTTTTTACAGACCTGCATAAACCCTTCTCCCTGTCCCTCCTGGGTACAGACACTCTCTGTGGCCTCAGACTGCACAGAGAACTGAAATTCATTCCCATGCAGAAAAATACACAAGTGAAAAAAACACCTACTTATCCATAAGACAGCTCAACAGAGGGCATCAGTAATAACAATTTAGCTTTGCTGTGATGCTGGCAGAAGCAATCTCTATCTCCAGCCTGGATCAGAGTGAATTTGGAGGCACGGGGCCGTGCTGTGGGTGACAGTGACAGCAATCTGCTGCCTGGGCAGCCTGGTTGCAAAAGCAGCCTCAGAGGTATGCATGCTGTGTCCAGACTGGCTCTGGCCAGTTTTCCCACCTGCCACTGCTTCCTGTTATTGCAGGGTTGTGTTAATATTTGTATTTACTGACTTTATGTCCAGATATTTAGATACTGCTACAGACTCTCCTCAGTGCTGCTATTTCTGATGAGTTACTTGCTATATTTCAATGACTTTTAGAGCCAGAGAATATATATTTTAAAGTGTGCTTTTGATCAGGGAAGCAACTAAGTAAAAATAACTCCATTCTGATTTCAGAATGGTTCCCTAGTGGATTTTCAAGACACTTGATTATTTTGACAAATAGAAATCTTTATGCTGTTTCTCCCTGCAGACCTTATAAAACTATGGAAGAGTGGCCTGAAGTCTTTTCTGCCAAAAGCATCTGATACTTTAACTCCTAGGCACAGTCCTGAATATGCAATTCAGAGTCTTTATTACCTGTGCTGCTGTTAGAGACAGGAGAAATGTAGCATGATTTTTCCAGCCTGGAAACGATATTTCTGAACTGTCAGGGGAGAAAGAGCCCATCACTGAGTTGTAAACTGAGCAATAACAGAATGAGTGTGGGCTCTGTGCTGTTTCTCTAAGCTGACTGCTCTGGTGGTGGGCTCCTACTGGCAGCAGAGCAGGAAGCTTTACACTCTGCATTTTTTTCACTGCTGCCACACTGCTTAGGCATGCTGAGGCTTAGCTGCTGCATTGCTGATTCGAGATGGAGCTGAAATATAAAATCTCAATATCAGCCTGGATTTCAAGCCCCATGAACCTGAGACTGCTTTGATATGAAGGGTTTTGTTTGAAATCCTACCACAGTGAGACACAGCTGTAATATCCAAAGGCCTTCTGAGTCTCAGTCTTGGTGTGACCCTTCTGGCTCTCTATGCTGAGAGGCACTTGTGTCTTATTGGCAGCAAACCTGAGTCTAAAACTTCCTGAAACTGTTAATAAGTGCTCCTTTAATGTGTCTCTGGTAGCAGAAGTTTGGGGGTTTTTTTCCACTACTGATTGAACAAGTTGTTTCTGAAAATTTTGCAGGAGCTGGGGGAAAGGCAGGGCTGTGAATCCTGCTGTGGATTGGGCCAACTCAACAGTCAAACCAGAGCAAAATGCTGTGAAGTAGATGTGGGGAGGAACTGTTTGCTTTAATTTTATCTTCTGTGTTGCCCCTAAAGTGACCTCAGAAGCTGGTTCATCAACATTTGGACATCACAGAAAGGATCAATGCCTCTTGCACCATCCATACTCCTTCTTAAGCAGCATTTCTATACCTTTAATAGGAAATCAGTCCTTAACTCAAAAGAGTTTGCAATAAAAGTGTCAGAGGAGAGAAAACCAACAAAAATGACAGATGGAAGAGTGTGCAAAGAAACAGCAAGCTAATTAAGATTAGCATAATAAGCAATGCAATGGGGTTATTGTAATGCTCAGTAATTACAGACAAGTAAGAAACTGATGGGTGGTGAATTTCTTATTTTCTGCTTGAAAGTAATTGAATTCTTTCCTGCTGTTCTCTCTGTGTGCAGGAGTGTAGTCTCAAAGCCTCTGTCTGCTTTTTGGAATGGTAACTTCACTACCTGAGTGTGTTTCCTTGGGTTTCCAGATACCTGGTTTGATGGAAGCTGGACCTGGATCATGGGTGCTCTCAGTGTGTAGCAAGCATTTCCCAGTATGATTTCATGTAGCCTTTTGAGGCTTCTGTTTCAGCCTTTGTGTATTTTGCCTACTTACGGTCAGCATTAGTGAACATACAAAGAACCTGTTACTGTTGGGAGAGGAGTGAAATACCTGGAAGTGAGGATGCAGAGAGAAATGCTGCCTACTCTGAATGCAGCCCTCGTTTCATAGTTGCAGTTGGGGGTGTGATCTGCCAGAGCAGTGTTCTGCTCACAAGGCAGCAGGTCCAAGAAGGGAAGCCTGTCCAGTAAATGAGGCCAGGCATGTGAGCGACTGCAATCAAAACATGCTCTTTACTCCACAGACAGGAGGACAGATGGCTCTGAAGTTTATGAAATCAGGTAATAGTCTCTTGTTGAGAGAAGCACATTAAATGTGTCAATCAGCCACAACTTGGAAAGCCCCCATTTGACTACTTGAATAATCAGGGCAGGTTCTCCCAGGGCTGAGAAGTTGAAAATCTGTCATTGTTTTCTCCAGGGAGTGTGAAGTACATGGTAGTAACAAACTAAGAGGGCATGTTTTTAGGAAGGAAATGATAGTCCTTTCAGTATGGATTGAATGTTCCTGGATTGAATGTCCTTATGTCTGCATGCTCTGCTGTGGACCCAGCACAGCCCGACCCCTGAAATCTCAAGTTCCTGCATTTTGGTTTTAAGTTGACCTTACTTCTTTTGAAGTAAGATTGATCTGCATTGGTTTAGTGTCTTCCTAGTCTCCATGGCTGTTTTGGTTTAGTTTTGCCAATTTTAAAGGTTCTAATTAAGAGCAAAGCAGGCTTAAGTTTAAAAGTAATAATACTTTATTAACTAACACTAAAAGAAAGAAAAACAACAAGAATGAGGATGGAACTTTCAAAAACACTCTTCCTCCCTCCCCACAACCTGTTTTTTCTTCTTAGCTAACAATGTAAAGACAACAACACTTAGAAATCTCAGTCAGTTTTTCACCTCTACAAATAGTCTTTTTTTGGTTCATTTAGAGAGAAAAGTATTTTTTGCTAATGCTATGGAAAGCTCTCTATAAGAAAAGAATTCTTGTGGCTTCATTTTTCTCACAAACCGCAGGTGCCCGAGATCTGCCTTTGTGAAGTCCTTCCCATCTTTCACAGTTTTTCCTCACGACTGTGCTTTCAGTCCATGTCAGCTTATTGGGGTGCATTTTTTAAGGCTGAGCCGTTCCATTTCCTCTCCCCCACCTCTGGAACAGAGCTCTTCCCCTTTTATCCCCGGGCCGAGGTTTCTCATCAAGCTGCTAACACTGGTGCCTCTGCTCAGGATTGTGGCTACAACGCTGCCACCCCCCAGAGCATTCCATGAATTACTGGGGAAAACCCAAAGTCTGATGGAGCAAG
>VXBS01002758.1:227022-270506 GCA_013400255.1 Sitta europaea | reverse complement strand
CCCCGAGGGCAGCCCAGGCCCGGCCGCCCCCCGCCCGCCGCCGCCTTCCCCTCAGCCCCGGCCAGGGCCGAGAGAGGACAGAGATGTGTCTTCCCTGGCAGCGGGAAGGAAAGAGGCCATCCCGGGCTTCGTTCAAAGGTAAGAAGAACTAGAAAATGCTTTTCTATTGGTCTAATAAAATGCCTACTTCTTTGGGCTGGTCAAACTAGGACAGTGGCTAAGCAAACTGTGCAGTTTTTGGCTGTGTGCTGGAAGAGCTTCTATTTTTTAATTTTTTTTTGAGAGAGAGAAGTAAGCCTGTTATCCTCTAATTTTGGTTGTATTTTTGTACATCTACCTGGTAAGTCCCAGCTCATTCAGTTATTCCATCAGAGACCTCCACAGCTGGAACCTGTGCCAGCTGCTAAGCTGCTGCTCTTCACAAACAGGGACATTGTCTGTAGTTCAGCAGAGTCACCGATAGAACAGCAGCTCTCAAATGAAGCCTCATTGTCTCCAAGGCAGGAGTAATTTTCTTTCATGCCACAGCATGGTTGATTTCAGTGAGGTCATGACGGTACAAATCACAATAGCCTTATAGGTCTTTTTAGCTCTGTGTTGCATGTCGGATGGCATGGTGGGGAACAGATAAAGATCTTTATTATTGTGGAGCAGTTGCAAGAGTCTGTCAGGCAGAACAATTTCCTGCATTGTTATCAGTTGGATTAAAAATTGTTGGGAGAAATGCAGGTAAGTGCTAATAAGCAGAAACTTGTATGACTTAGGTCTGTTGTTTTCCATTAAGTTTTTCTATTTTCTTAATAAATAATTTGTATTATTTGATATCTGGAAGAGTATTATTTGTCAGTTCCATTAAGTATTTGGACAAAATTATAAGGAAGACAGAAGTTCTGAGGTCCATTCGATAGTAAGGAAGATAAAGAAATATTTTAAAGAAACTTGGAAGGGTGAATGGGAATAAGAATGAGAATGAAATTATTCATGGCAGAATCCAAATGCATATGTCTGATAAAATAATTTGCATTGATGTTTGAAGGAAACAAGTAATTTCAGAAGTGGAAAACAGGATAAATTAGGTGGTACATGTCTACAGCATGGTAATAGATGGCAGTAGAAAGCACAGGGAGTGGAGGTGGGTTGTGTTGAATAAATAATGATTATTTTGTTATTTATAATAAATATATTAATTTATTATTTATAATAATTGATTTGTTGAATAAGTAATCCCATAATTAAGCAATCATGACCTCCTTTATCTGCCTTTCAAGTAAGATCTGTCAAATCTGGTGCTGAGCTCTCTGATACTACTGGGCTTTCATATACTGCATCTAAAATTATGGGAGAGGAACTGGAGGGTCAGAAAAATTCTTGTGGTAGTTGTGAGCAGCATGGTTTAAGATCTGGTGGAATACAGTGAAGGAAAACAGGTATGGTAATATGAAGGGTAAAATTCGAGAAGGGGGAAAGGAATTCTTTAAGCATAAATGAATGAGTTTGAGAAAGAATGAGTTACTGGGGAAAACTCCTTTTCACCTGCAGAATTCTTGGTGGTGCCATCATGGTGAAATGAAGCTGGATGACTGAGAGGTAAAGTGTCTTTAACAATTCTGCAGCCCCTGGGAAGTCACTTAGGGTGAATTAAATAGTTTGTGCAAAGTGAGTCCAATGGCAAAGTTCAAAATGAAGGCAGTAGGTAAGGCTCAGAGAAGGGTAAACAAATGTAAGACGTGTGCCTTGCCATCTACACACAGGAACTGGTTCCAAATTGAGTCTTTGTTTCTGGCTTTTGACTTGAGGGCACTGGGTCTTGCCTTTCCATGAAGTGGCAAAAATAATTGCAGATCATTTTCCAGTCTGGAACACTGTGACCTACCTTCTATAGATTTGGTAACTTAAAATAACTTCCAGCTCATTACGAGCACTTCAGTGCTGTCCCAGCCTGAGAACACTTCTTGGTGTCCCCAAACTCCAGAGAGGTACTTGCTGCTGTATTAAAAACATCACATTGGCACTTGGCATTTATCCTGAGTTCTCATGAATTTTCATGCACTGAAAAATGTCTGGGAGGTGTCAGTCTACTAAAAGTATAAATATTTTCTACTGAAACCAGATGATGTGTTACAGCTTTGCTTCACATAAACTCTTCATCTACATTCTTTATGTAGTGTGGTTCAAAATGAGCATGAAAGGGACTAAGAGAATCATCCACCTATTCTCCATGGTTTCTGCATTTAATCTTTCTGTTTATAATACTAATCATTAAGTTTCTTGCCCATGCAGAAGGTTCAGAATACTAGTTTTTTGCTCTGTCAGACAAAATGTATGTGTAAGAAACCTGAAGTTTAGGATCATAATTTAGGCACTATATATAAATTATTTAATTTCGCATGTTGGACTTCATTCTGCCTTATGCCTGTGAGATTTTTGTATAGCTATTTTTTATTTGTCCACCCAACTTTTCAAAAATTGTTTTGTCATTTTATTCAGCATTTGTCATTTTCATTTCAGCACATTTCTTAGTCTTTCATATTTAGGGAGCCAGATCTGTGTCCAACTGAATTCTGTGTGAGGCACTGAATGACTCCATCAGAATCCAACTTAAAGAATGGAGGCACACTCAGGCACAAATGACATTCCCCTGCCTAAAGAGTTGCATTGCCACTCTGGAGCTGATTGTTGGAGGAAGAAGTGCTCTCAGCTGCCTTGGGCTGCAGAAGAACAGTAAGATAATCAGTTACAGAACTGCAGCTGGATTCAGAAGGATCTCTGGTGGTTGTGTAGGTGAACTGAAAGCAGGTCTTAGTGGATGACGTTATTCCCATGCTTGTCCAGTCAGGTTTTAAGTATCTTCAAAGATGGAGCTCAGGCTCTCTGTGAGCCTCTTCCTGTGGTTGACCACTCTCCAACAAATTAATTTGTCTTTATTCTGTCAATACCTGACTGCAAAAAGAATGGTGCAGAGGAAAAGCTTGGTCTGAGGCATTTGAAAATCTAATGAAAACAGAATGGCTCTCTTGCTCTTCTCATTCCCTGCTGTAAACCAGTAGTAACAAACTGGCTATGAGGCAGTGGGAAATGTCACAATATTCACAGTGTCTCCATTAATTCATTGCTGCAAAATGGTCTCTTTTTTTCCATCACCATTTATCTGGATGAAGGAGTTGAGAAAAGGTCTTGGATGATTTTTGCAGTCAGTATTTTTTCCCCATCCATACTACACAATCATATAAGGGTTAAGAGAGGGGAAGAAAGCTCTTGCAGCTTATACCTACCTGTTGAGACAGGATCAGCAAAAGCAAAGTATTCTCCACACGATGAGAACCTTCCCCATGATTATGGGCAAATCACTTGGATTTGATGTCTTAGCCTTTTCATGGGTGCTTGGGGTTCATTTGAAGTAGTTGTTGTTGTCTTTATATCTCCTGACATAGAAAACAAACAGCGGCCATCTGATCTGATCACCTGTATATCCCATCTTGAGAACTTCACCAAGGAGCTCGTGCTATTGTAAGTTAGCTGTGAAGTGTCTGAGGCAACTGGCTTCTAGATGGCTTGCACTGGCAGTTCCTCAGTGGCCCTCAGGAGCAGGTCTAATGCTTGATCTAATGCTCTCAGTCAATTGCATTTTTTTACTGTTCTTGTTCAGCCATTTCGGCAACTCAGTGTTCTCTTTCCTTTGCAGCCTCTTGGGCAAATCCTGAAGTCTCTGGCTTTCACTTACATCTCCATTTTACATTAAATGGCCTTTCTTTTCACACAACTTAAAAACGATCTGCTTTCAAACCTGATTAATTATTTTACTTGTTAAGCCTGATTAATTGTATCTTTATCTTGTGGAATTATTAGGTTTTTGTTCTCATGTACATGACCATGACTTCATTAGCATTCACCATTTTGTCTGAAAAGTGTTAAGCCTGCATTATTAAGGAGAATGGTCCGTGTTGATTTTATATGTGATTCTGTACAGCATAAAATGTTCCTGGTTAAGATGGAGACTTGAAACCCACAGCCAGAGATGAGAGAAAAAACCTGAGGATGAACCTTATCAATACTGAAAACCAGTGCTTAGGGGGCAGGTTACTTGCTGGCTGATGGGAAGGGGGAAAGGAACCATGTGAGTAGAAAACATGAAGAATCTTTAATTAAAGCCAAATAAAAAAAACAACCAAGCAAAAATCCTTGAGCTGTTATCTCTGATCTCTATATATGCTTTCTCTTTATTTTGTTTCTAGGATTTGCCTACTGCCCTTACTCCTTCTGCAAGATTTGTTTTTTTCCTGAGATTTGCATTTAGAATTAAATTTTCTTTCCTTCTCCCATGTGCATGCAGGAAAGAAAACATTTTTATTGCTATAGCTGGTGATATCTGCTCATCAGCAGGATGTGAAAGGCCTTTCATATTTGGTTTGCTATTTTTTGTTTCCCCTGCTACCTCTCCTCTGTGAATGTCAGATTTTCAGCTGCCAGAGTGCACTGGTGGAAGAGTCTGCTTGAGGGAATTGTGATATGGATTAGGATTGAATTCTGCATGCTAAAAACTATCCTGCAGCCCTGGAAAAAAATCTCTCCAGGTCATTTGCAGTGCTGGCATCCCTTCCCTTCTCTACTGGCCAGAGCAGTGCTGGAGGAGATGGTGTAGCCGATAAACCCGGTGTGTTCTCCAACTCGTAGAGCATTTTGAAATTGGTGGCACATGCTGGAAAACAGCTCTGTAAAAGGGACATGACTGTATACATGACTGTATTTCTTGGACTGTGTTGCTTGTGGCAGCAGAATTTGAGGGGCTGAATACAAAGATACATTCTTTTCTTACTCATCTTAGGTAGCAAAATGGCAATGTTTTCCTCATGGAATATTCTTGTAGTACTTGCAGTATTTGCTATTTTTCCATAAGATCCTGACTTTTACATGTTAATCTTTCAGAATATTAGTTTGGGGTTTTTTTTCAGTGAGTACATTTTAAACTTTGTTTTCCAGAGGAAAAGGTGTCACTCAAATGTCACACTTTCTAAAGTCTCTCAAAAGTATTCTGGAATATTCAGACTCCCAACATTCAACAAAAGAAATGCATCCTGAATTTAAATCCAGCCTCACAGTTTTAGGAGTTTGATTTCTGATTTTTCTGTGTAAAAGATTAAAAGTATTTAATTGAGCTGGATTTTGTTTCTTTTGTATCTACAGCAGACTAGAAATCTAGTGAGCTGCCTCAACCAAAGTCAGTTATATATCAGAAGAGACTGTGGGAGGTGGTGAGGTTGCCCAAAGATCGTTTCAGGTATAATGGGAAGTTGTCAGGGCTGTCTTGTTACCACTTGGGGTCAGCTGCATGACTGATAATGTGAAGGATGATTGGAAGGTGCTATATATTCTTAAAGCTTCAAGAAGAAAGTGTCCAATCTTCCAGAATCAATTACCAACTGTCCTCTGGATTCAGAGAAGTTGAGACAAGTGGGGGTAATGTTGTGTCAGTTTTGTGACATTGTATTTCCTGACACAGGAGCAGGATGACAAATCCTGTAACCCACTCCAGGCAGGGTAATGGTTGGAGTCAGTAAATTCAAGGAAGCCCTTAGTTGACACTGAACTTTTTAACATGAATAAATATTTTAAGCAGAGGACCTGGGTCTGAAGTGAAATGACCAGATGCTTTGCTGTGTGTTTGTACATGCTGGTTTTATCTTTCTGTAGCCACCTTGCATAGAATAATGTAACAATTCTTTGCCTGCTTATTTTCTTTTCCTGTGTGATCTCTGGCTTAGACCCAACTGTTTCAGAGATTTGTTTGATCTCCACTATAGTGGTTGGGATCCCTGAAAGTCGTTAGGCCAAATTCATCTCTTGGATTACCCACATGCCTTGTTGCTTTTGTCCTGCCTTCACTAACAAGTTTTGACAAGTAAATTATCAGATCAATAGCCCTTGTCAGATGAGGCTGATGGAGAAAACGGGAAGCAGCTTCAAAGCACAAGTGGTTTATTGTCTCAAGAAACATAGCAGATCTTCAGGGATGTTGAACCCAATTATCTATATCCTCCTTGGATAATGCTAAGCTGTTTCAAGCTAATTACCCAGAGTTTACACCAATCTGGATATGAATTTCATCTAGTTCTAATGAACTTTTATTCTTTGCCGTGCTCATCTCAACTGAAGTGAATTTCACTTTTGAGTTAATGTTAGTTTTGTTTTAATTACATTGCAGCAGACTAATTGGATGGCTCGGGACTAGATGCTTAATAACTTGATATTGCATATTATTAGTGCTGTCATTTAATATTAGAGGATGAAAGAAAGTTATTACTAAGTACAGAGGTTTTGGAGGTTATTCTTCCAGGAGAAGCATCCTGGGTTTTTCCACTACTTGGTTTGCTCTCCTTTGACTTAGTGGCTGATAGAGCTCTCAGTAAGGTCTATAAAAAGATTCCCATTGATTTGAATGAAGCTTTTATAGATGCTGATTTAGGTCTCAATTTAGAAAAGTACTTTAGCAGGTGAATAAATAAGTTTTCCTATCAACAGAACTTAAGTACATGTTCCAAAAAAAAGCACTGAAGCATGAATCAAGACTTAAAAGGGTAATTTATTCAGAAATGCTTACCTTCCAACTTACTAGAAGAAAATACTAAATCATTTTAAGGGTAGGCTAACCTTTCTCTTTTAATTTTTACCTTATAGTCATGACTGATTTATCTTTCATATTTTTACTCTGAGAAATTAGGGAGAAACCTCAAAACTTATTTCCAGTCTGTCTGCTGCTTCATTCACCAACAACTTGTGCTTTTCAACTCTGCTGCTGTTCTCCCTTACTTCTTTTGATGTTGGTTGAGTGGCATTTGATCTTTCTAAACTGAGTGGGAGCATTACTGCTTAATTCACCAATTAAGAGATTTGTACCTCCCAGCTTGAGCGAGACAGCTCGTGCTACACAGCTTGAAGTGAGCCCAGAATCCAGTTTGGGGTGCTGGGCCTCCATCTGAGCTCAGGCTTGCATTTAGCAAAGCCTGGCAGTGAAGTTTGTTTGGGAATTACCAGGGAGGTCAGTGGGACTGCTCATCTCCATCAGTTTTAACATGCAGAGAGGTTTTTAAATATGCTATCGTCTTTATAGAACAGGACTGTATTCAGTGCCTGATTTTTGCATCTTCCAGATAATTTCATGTCTTCTAATGATATTCCAGTGTTTACTGCCTCTGGAAAAGCACATAATTATGTGCCTAACTATTCCAGTTGCTACTTCAGCATCTCTGTGCAAAGTGCAGATGGTCTGAAGGGAAGGAAGCAAGTGAGAAGACTAAGAATTGCACATTACTATGCTCTCATCTTTTTTTCTTTAAATTTTAGGTGGAACTTGCATGGTTTAAATGGAAGCTCTTATATTAGATCCTTTTTATTAGTTATTTTGTTTAAACTCAGGCTTTGGAATGACTGCATTACTAGCAGCCATGAAGATATTGTTGTAAAAAACTATAATAAAAGAATTGCTCAATGCTCTGCTTTCTGAACTTCTCTTAGTCTAAGATAATGAAATCTAATGGGTCTGTTATGATTTTTGTGACTCACTAGATCAGCACAGTGCAATTTATTTAGTGTTCTGGAAATAGATGGTATTTTGAAAAAAATCTATGGTCATCTGGAGGAAAAAGAGTAATACTTTTAGTCATGTGAACTTTAATAACACTTCTCTTGAGTTCCCATCTGCATCTCAGAACTTGCAATGCATGTTGAAACACGAAGATACAGTTAAGTGGAACTTCAGGTCCTTCTTTACTTCTCAGCTTTATGGAATTTACATTTTGCCAAGGTTGATCACAAGCTTACATTGCAGTTTCTTTAACTGAGGGTGATGAGCGAAGGCTCAGCTTATCTGGTGAGTCAAACATTCCAGTCTCTAGCTAGAAAACAGTAAGACACAAGAGTGCTCTTGTTCTTACTTTGTTAGGTCTAAAGTCTTGTTTAGCAGTTCTTTGAAACCATCCACTGTGAGTAATTTTTATTGTTAGCAGAGATTGCTGTTACCTATGACTCTAGGAGCTAGAACTGTAAAGAGAAACACTAAACAGCAAATCAGAGTTTTTGACAGTCTAATTGCAGTAATAATGCTGATAAGCTGCAAGTGTTACAACTTATTAGAAACAGTGGAATTTGTAGTTTTACACAGATAGTGCTGTGTCAGCCATACATCATGTTTCCACTTTCCATCATCTTTATTACATGTGACTCTGTTACTGTTGCAGTGTTTTCTGCTAGCCATGTCATCTGTACCTAAGAGAGAATCTGAATCTGTAATTCTAGACTTACTTGAAATCGTTGTTGTTTGGATGCAGTAACACAATGGAAATGTGAATAAAACATCATGTGGACCCTTGCCTTTTCAAGTTTAGGTGCAGTTAGATTAAGAAAGATTTGCATGCCCCAGAGCTGTGACTGAATAGCAGACAGCTATTTAAATGTTCTGAAGAAAATTTAAAAAAATCTCACAGGCATCAGCTAACTAGTTTAAATGAGATAAAATGCTGCACTGCAGAGTTATTTCAAACAGGAGGAAATATGAAATACTGAAAGGTAATAGCACATCTCCAGAATGTTCTCTCTTAGAGATTCTTGTCAGGTAACACACTGAATAGAATGCAAATAAATCTGGTTTTAATAGTAATCAATAGATAATTGTGTGGGTGTAGAAGAAATCCACTGTTTGGATGCCACATGGTGATTCTGTACTAAGTACCCATTGCTCTTCTTCTGCAGAGTCCCATTTCTGTGGGAAGCCCCAAGATCTGCACACAAATGTCTGTTGAAGTCACACCCAACATGCAGCTTGACATATGGATGTATTGCAATCTTTGCAATCCATGTTACTGCAAACCCAGTGCTTTTTAGCAGTGTCTCCTCGATGGCAGCTAGTGCTGGGAAATCCTTTTTGATTTGAAGTGAGCCAAGTGAGTGCCCGTTGGTGGCAGCCCCTGTGTGCAGGCAGCACTGGTCTGAGAGCTGCCTGGGACCCCGTGGGGCCCACAGGTCACCAGGCAGGGCTGCTCCTCACTCAGCCCGTGGGGCTGTGCCTGTGCCTGGGTGTGCCAGCCTGGGAGCACACACCTGAGCACACTGCTGCCCTTCCTTTGGCAGGGGAGGGCCCTGCTGCAGGGAGGCTCAGGTGAGTCGGGCCACCTTTCGTACGAATGCTCAGTAAGGATGAAAGAAGAGTAAGGTAGAAGATAAATAATTAGGAAATTCTATATCCAGCAAAGCACAGGAAATACATAACAATCAAGTATTGAGCCCTAGTTTTAATTTTCTGAGTCCCCAGGCCAGTTCTTTTTAGCCACAAAATAATATTAATTTCACCACAACTAGTTTTTTACAAGATTGACAATATTAGAAATTTCTCTTGTGTAGCACATTATAGCATGAATAATAGTGAAGCCTCTAAGACCTTTTTTAATATGTCTTTCAAAACATAATGGGAGCAAAGGTAATTTTCCAAGAAATTGTATATTCACTGCTGTTACTTTACTTTTCTTTCAACTGTTATTACTACTGAATTGAAGGAGATCAAGTCTATTCTCTGCCTTTTTTTCTTTTTACATTATAAAGCAGCAGTAGCTATAAAATATGTGCACTAGTATGAAAAAACACCCCAATGTTTAAAACAGCCAGCAAGGAATCATGAACTGGAATGCAAGTTTTGTATTTCTAAGAAAGCAGCTATTGTAAATTAAGTGAGGTTTATTTATGAGACTTATTAATGTGAAATATAGACTCGGTCCATGTACTGTGGTTTTCACAGACAGCTACTCTCTTAAGAGACAGGGTAATTATGGTCATAAATATTGTGTGTAATCGTGATGGTTAGAAAGAGGAGGAAAGGTTAGAAAGGAAAGGCTGTGAAAGGATTTTGAGAGGGCGTGCTGCTGCCAGCAGGGGTTTAACACTCTGTTTGGAAACTTGATTAGAGGTATGAATGCAAGAAAATCTGCATCACCAGCAGTTTATTATTACAGACTTCTTAAACATTGCAGTGTTTGGGGGTGAAAATGGTGTTTGAAATGGGTCTGCCCCAAATGAAGGCAGGGTCAAAGCTGTGTTTTTGTCCAGGGTTCCCAGTGGAGGCTGGCAGAGCACTCAGGACCCGGCCAGAGCCTGGGGCACAGTGTGGGCTCACAGGGGCACAGCAGTGCTGGGGCCCTGCACGTGTCAAACCCTGCTCAGGGAAGCACACAGGCTCGTTCAGACCTGCCTGAAGGCAGTGAGGACAATTAGGGAGCCCCTAACCCAGTATCTTCAGTCTGGTCCTGCTGCTGCTCTTTTCTCCTGCTCTAAACAGGCCGCTCTCAGTCTGTGTGCCAAACACGGGGGGAAGCTTTTGAAATAACTCCCTGGCATATGCTGTAGGTAGTTCAGAACCAAGCTGCTCCACCTGCTCCCAGGCATTTTGGTGGGCACAGGGCACCAGGAGGCTCTGCTGGCCCTGCCCAGCCCCTGCTGCAGTGGGAGCACCAAACCACCTTTGCTGTGCTCAGTAATGTCATCCTGCAGAAACAGGTGAGAATGGAGCCTGGCAGGAGTTCTGTCTGTGGGTGCCTGTGTATATCTGTATCCCTGAGCTGTGACCTTTCTGTGCTCTCCAGGTGTGGGCACAGCTCTTGTGTTCAGGTGTTGCCTCAGGTACCTGTCAACAATCAGTGTCGCTGTTGCAGCATCAAATGTGCTCAGTGCTGAAAGCCTCCCTTTGTGGCTGTCATGTTGTTTACCTCTACTGCCTGCTCCACAACAACTGCACAGATGCTTTCAGGAGATGCATTTTTCCTAGGGTTTGTCAGACCGTGTACTGGGGAGGAATGGGGGCTACAAATACAGCAGAATATGCAGGAGAAAGGGCATTGTAAAGTAGAAGTCTTTCTATGAGAAAGTAGTCACACAGGAGGTGCTGTAATTCTGACTTACAAAGAGAAAAACCCAGAAATTTTAGTAGCCCTCAAAGTTCCCCACAGTAATGCTGCCTCTTCCAGAAGGAGGTTGTTTTCTGCCTTGTTCTGCTGGTGGGATGGCTTTAGTATAGTTGGCCCATGGTGGTGTGATGCTCCCCATGTGCTTTATCCTTACATTAGTGCTGCTTTTGGACAGGCATTTATTTGGCTGTAAGTAAGTGCTCCTTACAGTATGATTTATTTACACAGCATGTTACTTAAAAACTACCAAACAACCTTCAGGGGATAGCAGAGACTTGCTGCTGCTTTAGACTCAGGATTTGGTTTGAACTGGTAACCTGCAGGTGAGTGGCTCCTGTGTTTATCAGCCTTTTTCCCAGCTTTTCAGAAAGGGTGGGGGAGAGTGAGAGCCACCGTGGGCTCCTGCTAGTTGACTGCCTCCCGTTTCAGTTTGTTGCTTCTCCATTCCTCTCACGGCCCCTGTGATACCATTGCATGGTCGGTGTTTTCTCTCCAGAGGAGCATTGGTCAGTGTGGCACAGCTGGGTTGTGACACATGAGGAAATGCAGGTAGGGGAGCAGTACTGTTTCTTGAGGGGCTTCCTGAGCAGAGCCTGGCAGCAAAACACGCAGGGAGGAACCTGCCACACAGCCATTAAAATCCCAAAGAGGAAACTTCTCCAGTCAGAAGAAAAATCCTCCCTAACCTGCTGGCCGTGTGACAGGTTGTTAATGGCACTGTCCCCGATGGTGCAAACGGGTACAAAAGTGCAAACCACAGCACAATAAATACTTCAGGGTGTAGTCTGATTAACAGCTGGGATCAAGCTGAGCTTTCTCACAGGTTATTATTACAAAGGCTTGTTTGACACAAGAGAATGCAACAGTGGCTGACTCAGCAGGCTGACACTGGCGTGAGTGCCATGGGGATGCAGGAATAAGGAGGAGTTAACCTCATACACCTCATAATGGAAGAAGAGAGCTGGGTTCCTGGTTGTGGCAGTCATGATGGGGTGATCTGTTTGGCTTTTTGCTCTGGCAGTTATCACAGACATTAGCAAGGGAATTCTTGGAAAGAAGGGATGGGTAGCAGATGAAAGGCCCGACTCATTAGCCTGAGCTTGCCTTGTGTTCTGCCAAATACACAAAACAATGGCAAAATCTGTTCAGCTTGCAGAGTTTGCCTATATATTACACAGGTAGCATGTCCACATGGAACTGAAGGGGCCTGGAGTGCTCCTGTGATGGTATTTGTGGAAGGGACTATGAGGACATCAGTTATCTTTGATCCTTTTCACCTCACTTTTCTGTACCTACCAAGGGAGATTAAAATGCCTCATCACTTCCAAATCCACCCAGGACAGCAATTTCAAGGTGAGGCATGACTTCATGAGGATAGAAAGCTTTCTAGAACATGGGACTAAACACTGCAAAACTGAAACTTAAATGAGCATCTAAATAGCAGCTGTCCAAGTTTCACTGAAGGCACTCACGTTTCAGAAAATTGAGGCTTTTATAATGAAAAAAATCATAGGAGAAGGGCAAATTACTGTCCTTACACACCACTTAGTTTTGCCTTTGAAATTAGAGGAGGGAATTAGCTGTGATTATAGCTAGGCAAAATTTGAAGTTTCCATCACAGTGGGAATGCCTACATTTCAATATTTGAGTTTGGTCCAGGTTGGTGCTAAAATGTGAAACAGGACATTTTAACATTGTGGTAATTCCAAAACTCTCCATTTGAGTTTTCTTTAATTAAAATTAAATAATTTAACACTTTTCAGGTTGAAAATGCTTAATTTCTATAATTGTTTGGCTCTGCAGTATTTAATTTTGAGCCTGTTTAGTATTTCAGCTACATACAAGATGAGGATTTTAGTTAAGAGGCATGATGTGTTTTCCATTCTCCCTTTTGGGTTGGCCTGCTTTTCTGGACTGTGTCTCCAGGGATTATTCAAAATTATGCAGTTTCTATAATATATCATACAGATCCCTCAGAGGAAGATGTGTATTGCACTATAGGAAATGTAATATTCTGAGCCACTCAGTTTATGCTAGGAAATGTGGGCCCATACCTTAATTCAGAAAAATCAACATGCTGTTAGCAAAATGCAGTTTGGTAACTCCTTAATGCAAGTTCAAAGAAACATTTTTGGTTAGATCACACTAAAAACTACAAACACCCTTTGTGGTAAGGAAGTCTGAATGAGGTCTTTTACCTGAAATTTCCTTTGATGGTGGTAGTAATAATGATTAATGGTTTTCAGTGGTAAATACTGGGTTGGGAAGTTGCATATTGATTAGCAAGCTCTAGTGTTCCTAAAATTTCTATTTCTAGAAGTTTTGTTCGCTGACTGAATGAATAAACCCCGAGGACTTCCCTCTGCTGATGGCTGTACAAATATACCAGTCAGACACTATGAAATTTTGCCCTAGAGATTCTCTAAGTACCATCAGTTTGCTGTTGCCTTCCAAGGGGTTACAGGTCACTCAGATTCAGTCCTGGTTTGGTTTGCAGCTGGCAAACCAGGGAAGGTGAAATCTGAAATAAGCTGCTGGACAGAGTGCAGGGCTAGTGCTGAACTGCTCTGGGTTTAAAGCAGTGAGTGCCCCTGGGATGGGGTAGGGAGAGCTGTGCAGAGAACAGCTGCCATCTGATAGGGATCTGGTATTCTCTAGTTCATGTTAGCCTTGTTAAGCAGCTTAGCTTAGGTATTAGTGTAGTCAAGCTAATGAATGTATAATGAGAAGCATTTGGGGATGTCTTTAAAATTTTTTCCCTTCTTTTCTTTGTACTTTTTGGGGGTTTTTTGTTCTTTTGTTTTGCCTGTGAGTTGTCTTTAAACAAGGCACTGGCTGACAGACACCGGGGATGGTGGATAAAATAATCCTAACAGCTTTTCAGAGTGGCATAAGTAATTGGCATGAGGTTTCCCTTAACTAACTGCAGTCCAGTATTCTTTGTTTCAAGTTGTCTTTGACTGTTGTGCTGACACCAGTTTTCAGATGAGATTAAAGAGGGCTTTAATTTGAAATGAAATGTGGTTGTCACTGCCTGTGTTGGCAGAGGATTTCCTTCTCTTTCAGTTTCTTCTGTCTTTTAAAAGTGTTAAGTCTGAGGAATTTCTTTCCCCCACCGTTATGTTGCAGATAGCTTGTACTTCATGTGGTAACTTTCCCTGAGGGTTGTCCAAGGTCACTGCTCCACAAGACAAACAAAACCCTACTGCTTCCCTCTCTGTGTTTAGGGAAGGATGAGGGATGCTTTGCAAGCTTCCTTGTGTTAGGATAATAATAGGAGACAATGGTGTGTTAATGCAGCCTTTGCCATATTGAATTAGCTCACTGCCTCCTGTGGTGTATTAGCACAGCGCCTGCACAGTGATGGAGCTGGATCAAGGTGACCCACAGCTCCTGCCAGGAATTTATCTCATCAACTGGGCAGTAATTTACTTAGGCTTGAAAAGGCAGAGGAGTTACTTCATGACCTTTGTATCTATCAGTTCATACTCCAAAGTGTGATTTTTTTTTTTTTACTACCTGTTTTTATGTGAAGTTGCATAATGATAACACCCGGTCCTTCTTGAAATTCATTCCCTGCACCCATCTTTAACAAATTCTAGCAATTTTGTATTCCATGAACTCCCTCTGTGTTGCCTTAAGAAGTCTGCCTTTGTATTGATTTTTAATTCGCTGCCCTTTAGCTTTATTGATGAACCTAAATATTTCAAAATATAGAAATGCAGATTGTACCATCCAAGCATACATAAACCTTATGGCACTGCCTGAGAGCACTCGTGTGTCAAATTTATTCAGACAAAATAAACAAGTGTAACTCTGGTGAGTACAAAGGCTGGGCCTGGCAATTGCATTAAAGTCATCTTAATGCATGAAAATGTTCTGAATAAAAGCCCTATTTAACTATTTCTTCACCTTCAAATTAGCAAAGTAATAATTTTCCAGACTTCATTAAGATTCTAGATGCCACCACTCATGCAAGTGTCATTAATCAGCTATTGTAGCTACCTGGGCAAGTTCTGAGGTTGGCTTATTAAAATAAGGGCAGTTCATGGACGGAATAAGAAGTTTTAAGAACATATTCCTCACAGTGAAGAGGACTAGCACTGTGTGTTTATCTGTTCTCTCCTCCCAAGCATAAAAAACTGCTAATGAGACAAAATAGTCTAATTTGGACACAACACATAATCCCTTGGCAGGAGTTATGGGTGCTGTCCCAGTACACTGCACCATCTGAGAAAAGGACAAACAATAGTTTATCCTGTAAAATCCTGGCAATAGTTTATCTTGTAAGGAGTCATATTGAGTCGCTGGAGAGGGCAAAGCAAAACTGCATGGATTCAGAGATCTGGTGCTCCCTCACAAGTACAGCTCTTAAAAATTGTTGTTCAGAGTTCTTCAAAAGCACAGAAAGGCCCATTCTTCAGGTCTGCCAGGTCAGGTCCTCTGTTGCCTGGCAAACAGGATATAAGTGAGATTTTGCCCCCTTAATCACATCAGGATAATAAAAATGATAGGCTAGTCTAGACAGAAACAGAAGTTAGCCAGTGAAGAGTAACCACTGCCCAAGCTTTTATAAAGCCATTCTACTTAATCAGAATGTTTTAAGGGTGTTATTGAGCCTCTTTAATCTCTCCTTACCACCATGTCCAGAGGGGAATGGCTGTGGACCTGTGTGTAAATACAGATGATGAGACACTTAAAAACAAGTGCTGGGAGACTAGAGAGTGTACATCTTGGAAGAAGGCTGAGTCTCTTGGCTTGGGAAGTGCTGTGTGCCCCAGCTCCTGGCTTTTCATTACCTTTCTGCCCTCCAATGTATTTATAGTAAGTGAAAATGGGAAACAAAGTTGGTAAGCAAAAGAATGCCTTTGTTACAAAGTGTCTCTGTCTTCGGGCTGTATTACCACAACCTTGCCACTCAAGCGTTTCATTAACATGAACGCTTTTGCTTTGTGACTTTTGAGAGGGTGCAGAAGCTGCCATAACCCCGAAGAGCTGTGCCTGGGCAGTTGTGCTCGGTGTCTGTTTCTGAGCTGCTCAGAGGCACCAGGCACTCTCTGGCAGTGATGTAGTGTGGTGCATCCCTTAACACCTTCATTTTCACTTCAGACACGCTCCCACTCTCCCATTATGGCTGGCTCCAGCAGTTTTTGTTATGATCAGCATTAGCACCTCATTTCCTCCTGGCCTCTCCACCTCCCTTCAAGGCTCCATAAAATCCATCTCATGTCTGGTACCTGACAGATATTTCTGGGCACCTTGAAGCACCCTGTTGTGAGAGGCAAGCAAGGCTCAGGTGTGTCTTCCTCTGTAAACCAGCTAAGGGCAGCATTAACTCCATTTAAATCCCTCTGTCCCTCCCTCCAATTCTCTGTGTTCTTCAATATTTTGTCCTTTCATTGCTGATGGGTTTTACCTTGCTTATGGAGCCTCTTAAGAGGTTTCTCCTTTATGCAGTCGGCAGGTGGCTCAGTCTTTATGCTGCAGAACTTTCTAACACTTTTCCTGCACATCTCTCAGCTTATTCCTTTCCTGCTGTTCCAAAAACGTCTGTATTATTACTGTAATTACTTATTTTTATGGTGTTAGTGCCTGGAGATGTGCAGATAGTGTTAAATTGGGCTACAAATGTTAGCAAATGTGGGCTTGTAGAGTAAGTGTTTATTTCTACCCAAACAGGTTTGCAAGCTGATATATATTAGGACTCATTCTATAATATCTCGGCCTATGAAGAAGCCTTTTTACTTAGGGTGTGCTTCCTTTTGCTCACTGTAAGACCCATCAGGTACAATACGGGTCATTTATTTATGGCCTTAGTTATTCTCTCCAACATTATTCATGTGTAGATAGCCAGTAAAATCGTTGCTATCTATTCTGCTGAACTGTTTCAGCAAGCAGATTTACATTTTGTGTTTCCAGTTCCAGAGGAAGAAGAGGAATCTTTTATTAAATGGTGGGCCTGTATTAAATACTGTAATAAGTTGCTATGTACAGGTATCCTTTGGATTTCATACTGGGACAAGGTTGAGGGGGTTCTGTGATTCTAAATTAGATCTGAAAATGTGTAAGTGTTGATTAAAATATGATATGACTAACTGGCTTTCCTCTGTAGTCTGGATCACTCAAAGTGAGGAGCCTCCAGCAGACAATTTAGAGTAGTAAATCAAAGTATGTTTGGAGATTTGCAGTTTGCTTTTGTCTGCTGTTAGGTATGGCTGGTCAAAAGTAACATATCCGTGGTCAAAAGACACGGTTTAGTGTAAAGATAAGTGAGGACATTTCCACCCTTCAGGTATCCTAGAATTTTAGTTACCTTACATGGGAGACAGTGTGGCTCTCTCGTAGGCTGTTTTAGATCCAGCCTTGTCAACTAATCCCATGAAAATGAAAGGTGTGCAGCTCTTACAGATCATCAGTGACTTTTGGACACTTGGTTCTCCTCATCCCCCTTGGAAATCTCTGCCAATTGCAAAGGAATTTTCAAACTCTGCTGTGAGAGGTGTGAATTAATACCCCTTTGTGCATTTTGGTTGGTGGTTTTATTTGTAGAGATTCAGATAATTGTGCATTGTGTGAGCTACATTTGCTGTAAACTGAACTTCAGAAGTAGGATAGCTTTTAGGGGAGCAGATTGGGTGCATGCCCTTCTCTGCATGACCTTTTAAAAAGCAGCCAAGCGTCCAACCCACCCTCCTAGTGCCACACGTGAATTATGAAGAATATATTTTTCAATTCTTTAATGCTGAAAACTCATTTGTCTTCTCTGTCCTTAATCAGACCTACAGAAAAAGAGATATAACTTAAGTGATTTACTTTGCAGAATGAGGCACTGGCAATTTACTTGATTAATGACATGTACTAGCTTTTGCTCTGAATTTGAAATCCCACAAAAATCATTTGACCTCTTTTTACAAGTAGCTCTATAGTGACAAAGGAAGCCAAGCCAAAAAAATGTGGTCAGGGTTTCTGAGAGTGCCAAGGGTTTCAAGGAAGCTTCCTGTTTCTGCCCAAGATAGCTGCTGGGTCCTGTTGAGCCAGGCATATTTCTGCTCAGTGGTTGCCTTTTTTACTGTGGTTTCTTTTAAGATTGCAATCATCTTAGCCATTAAAAACCAAAGTTGAGATGTTGTTTGAATTTGTCTTCATTTGTTAGGTCTGTGACAAAGCCTGAAAGAGCTGTGTTTTATCTGTTACTAAGCTCCTATTTCAGCACGCTGTTTTGTGCCAGAAACTTCATAATCTAATTAATTGAATGTAAACAGAGCAGAAGTATTATTTTAAATTAATTAACAGGAAGCTAAAAATTAGTGTGCATGAAAAATGCTCCAGGAGGTTTGGGCAGAGTGAGGTCTTGTCGAGGTTTTCAGGGGTTCACAGTTACTGGTTTGGAGCAGTGGTTTGGCTGGTGGGCTGAGGTGCAATAGGGGACTGATGGTGCTGTGTTGTGTTCTGCTGTTTTCTCACTTAGGGAATAGGCAGGTCCTGCATTGAAGGAGACTGCTCTAAAAGAAAACAGCTTCAGTTTACAGAAAATGACATTGTGGAGACAATCAAACTCTCTGTTTTTCACAGAAAGCTTTGTTAGAGCTGTTGTGCACCACAGCCAGAGGAAGATCTCTAAGGCCTGGTGCTTCTGACCAGGGAATCCAGTTTGCAGCTCTTTCTGCTTTTCTCCCTCAAATTCTGACTTGCTGGTCTGTAATCTGCCTTAGGATTACCTCTGATTGTTTCCAGCATGCTTGTTTTCCCTGTCATATTTGTTCATTTCAGCATATGGGCTCTAACTTAAGTAATTCAATTAATGGTATTAAATTATCTATGAATCTAATTGGGGCAGGTTAGGAATTAAGACACTAGATCACTAGTTTTAGAAATTTAGTAGGTTTAGTTGTCTTTGAAGGGCTAGAGTATCTTCCAGCTTGGAAGTCACTTGGGCCTTATGCTCTGCCTAATTTTTAAGTATCAATAAAAATGGCTAAGGAAAGCCCTGTAAAAGTAGTAGTGAATAAGGGGAGGAGTTTTAAAACCAGGTAACTACATATTTCCCAAAACATCAACTATGAGGGTTGTTGGGTTGGATTTTATTGTGTCACTCATTTTAATGACAAAATGTCCTTTCTGTAAAGTAAGGAGAACTAAGTGCCTCCACTTGGATAATCAATAGCAAATCACAAATCTCATCAGCAAGCACACAAGAGGCTGCTGTAGCTCAAATCACTTTTATTTTCACCTTTAATTAGGTAGAAAGTTGTTCAGTTGATAACTGTGCCCTGGCCTTTTCCCAGTAATTGACCTGGACTGCTGGGCCGTGCCTTCAAAAATCTGTTGTATAAAAGGAGGGGGAGCTCAGGAGAGGCCCAGTGAGATTTGTCTAGACTTGTCTTACAGCTCTGTGTTTCCTCATTAGCTCTGAACAAGTTTGTAATCATAGCATAAAACCAACCCGAGTACAGTTTGACTTGACTTCTGGAAGAGAGTTTTGCCTTTGCCAGAATTGCTGTAAGTGCAGGGCAGCAGTGATGGCCTTGCTGAGGATACAGTGAGTGTCCTTGTCCTTCCTGATGGCACTGTTCATGAGGGGACTGCTGTCTGGCTGCTCTGGAAGCTCTCTTTATCTGTAGGGGAAGAAAGAGTCACAGGTGTTTGGCTTGCTTGGAGCTGCCCAGATGTCAGGACAGAGCACTGTTTGTGTGCTGGGAAGGTGGCATTTGTCCCTGCCCCTTGAGCCAGCTGCCTGCTGGGCCTGGCCTGCACACAGCTTCACTGCCTCCCTCCCTGAGCTCAGGTGTCTCCCTGCTTCCAGCTGTGATCTCAAGCTCCCTGCATCAAACCAGAATGGCTTCCATTGCCACACTTTTCCTGCTTAACATTGTCCATTGGGTGGCATCAAAAAGCACAATCTTTCCTGTCCTTTAACAGCAAGAAATGTTTCTTCCCTGGAGCTTGGCCATTAGTCAACTGTAGGTGTATTTCCATCATAAAAAAACCCAAATGAGACCTGCTGTAAAACCACAGGGTTTGGTGGGATGTTTTAGATGTTGATTCCATTTGAAAAGCATGTTTGTAACTGAACCACTTTAATAATTCATATTCCTTTGGATATTATCTGCTCTGTTTGGGAGATCTTTGTTAAAAAGTGCTTCTTTGAGGACAAAGGATACATAGGAATATTTAACCCAGCCTCTCCTTTTCAAAATAAGCCATGTCTCCATAATGAACTATTAGTCAGTGTCTGCATAGATAGATTCAAGTGCTGAATTGTCAGTGTATTGCAGGTGTGTATATGCACATGGGTAACCATAACAGTACTCAGAACTGCTAAGAGCTGTCCTAAGAGTGACTGTGGGGAAGAGGAGACTCCAAGCCTCTCTACAAGTTAGTGAATTGTTTTGTTGTTTTGTTTTTGTTTTTTTTTAAATAATGCATGAAAAGCGATTTCAGAACGTGACATTGTTATTGTTCCACACCTTCTGCTCTTATAGCTTTCAGCAGCTGCATCTTTCTCTTTGGCTCTAGGTGTAAAAACTGTAAATGCTCGAGTACATGAGGCTGGCATGCTGAAGGAATTGAGTGTCAGGCATCAGCAGATGAGCTGCAGATAAGTCAGAGTAGCCAGTTTTCCCATTTTATAAATATTTGAGTAAAAACTCAATTTTTATTTTATTTTATTTTTGGTGAATATTCCCTGTCTCAGAATAAAAGCAAACAGGATGCTTTCATACTGCCATAAAACTGTGCATAAATACCATCAGTCTCTGTGTCTGTTTATGTGCCAAAAAAACCCCAAAGGAATCTTAATAAAACTGCAAAGTGCTTTAGAATTAGGAAACATCAGAACTGGAGTAAATCCAGTTTGACTTTTTCTGTGTTAAATAACTTATGGTAGAGATTTAGTAGTTACATCCTCTAATAGTGGAAATCCTATCACATCTTACTGAGGAAGATGCTTCACGTTCATTGATTTTCTACTAATTTTGTTAATGGACTAACTGAAGTATCAGTAGCTTGGGGTTTTTAATGGAAATAGGAATAAGACACACATCTTTTAATATGTTGCAAAGCTATTAACTAACAGGAAGGGTATTTCTGAAATGCTGAGATTCAAATTTTAGATTCCATTCCAAGCTTTGGAGGTCCACAGCTTTTTTTAGCATATATAAAAATTTCCTTATCTCGTCTTCATAAACTTGGAAACTCCTCTGCTTTTGCTTCAGAGCACCTTCCTGTGCCGTTTCCCCACCCAGTCAGAGCCTGGGGAGAAACAAGAAACTGGTTATGTGCTTTTTGTGCTGAGGCTGAGAGAGGAATCTGCATCTGTAGGAAAGCCTTGGCTGCCTTCACACAGCCCTGGCTGCAGCCTGCTCAGGGGAAATGGAGTTTTCAGCAGAGTCAGCTGCAGCAAACTTCAGTAACTTTCCTGAGGAGCACCTGGCTCCAGTTCGTCTGGTGGCTTGTGAGTTGTTACTCTTCCTTGCCAGGCTGCACTTCCACACTGTACGTGTAGAGCTTCTTAAAGAAAATAGCATTTTTCTTTGGTTTTTAAACATAAGCAAAACAGCATGGATTTCTCTAACCTGCTCCTGGGAAATGGCTGAACTGTCAAGTCTGAAATTTTCCAAAGGGGCATAGCTAGAGGCATGCTCCTGGTATGGCAGAGTCTCTGGGATTGGAAGGGCTTCTCCTTTGGTCCTGGGGACAGTCCTGTCCCATGCAGGGTACCCTTTAAAAACATCACAGCATCAGCTTGTCCTGCTGCATTGTCTGTCAGAAATCAACTTGGCAGGGCAGATTTTGTTTAGTTGAAGTTGTTACTGATGCTGCTGTATACCTTTATAAATATGTAAGGCTAAATGGCACATTGGCCTTTTATCATTTTGACCTTAATGGGTTCTTTATTCCCCAAGACAACAGAGCAGAGGTCTTGCAGAGACATAAGCAGTCAGTCTGAAATTAAAAAGTAGCTTCCTGACCAGAGTACATAATTCACAGTGGAATCAACAGATGTTATTAGATAAAGAATCTCCAAGTAAGAGAGGACAGTCATAACCCTTCATAAATAATTTCATGTTTCCATCATCCTTACATATATTTGTTCTAGGTCCTGATTTCTTTATTGCAGTGTGTTTCTTTTGCAGAGATTCTCCTCTGTGTCTTTTCTGCTTGAATTCTTCAGCTTTACCATTTACTGGAATCTGATAGTTCTTCCAGCTTGCAGAGTGACAGTGCTTATTTTTACCTTAGGATTCGTAGTTCTGTTGTTTTGGGGTTTTTATCATATCAGTACTGATTTTCATATGTGAACTACAAAATTTACCTTTTTTTAAATAAAATACTCTCATGCTTTCCTTTGAAAGGAGCTACTGGAGTGTAAGTGAGGAGTTGTGCTTGTGGGAGTATTCAGAAGGAGAAATTATTAATGATGAGCATACTTCAGGAAGAGAGTCCATTTTCATTCTGTCTCCCCAACAAGTCCTGTGTATCTCTCTGTGAGGCATTATTACACAAGAGGAAAGAGTGATGTTACAGTTTCCTTCTACACATCTCTGATTGTGCAGCTGTATTTTTAACATTTTGTGGTATGCATTGGAAAAGTTAAAATAACAATATAGGTTCATCCTGCTAGCCTTTAACCAGTCAGTGAAACAAATTGCAAGGTCGTTAAATCAGTTTTAATAGTAAATCCATGAAATTCAGCTGAGTAAAATATTCTTGTTTATAGTAATTACAGCTCTGCCCCCAACTTCTGTCTGTTCAGTGAAAGCCTACATAGGAAAAGAAGTTGTATGAGCACCTATAAAGATACTTAATTTGTCCTATAGATGCATTTTTAAGTACATTGCTCTGAAGCTTCAATGGAGCCCTGTCAAGTAAAGTGAAATTTAATTATGTTCCACAGACAGGAATGGATTCACAGAAGGACAGATTGCTCCTAAGATGGCCCTGCTGTGGTGGCCTTAGTGTTTACTCTGCTGCAGGTTTTCCTCCCCTAAGCCTTTCTCAGAGCTTTTCCAAAGTGTAACACATCAATTCTGTGCAGGACTGATTTTTTTCACCCTTCAGGAGAGGGTTTGATCCTTGATCAGCAGGTACAGCCAGTTGCTGAAAAGTGATATTTTAAGTTGCACATCTGTACATTGGTAGCAACAAAACTCTCTGTCCATTAAAAGGTGAAGTAGAGTAATAAATTGGTAGTCACTTACTAAATTTTGTTAAGCATCAGGAGCTGTCCTGGAATATTGGAATGTGTTGGTGGTTATTAGGTTATTAATATTATTGGGTTAGTTTTATAATTAGTTTAATATTATATATATATTTGATAATAATAATAGTTAATATTATATATATGTAGTTAGTTGTTAGTTTAATATTATTAGGTTATTAATATTATTAGGTTAGTTTTTATTCAGTTTTCTTAGAGCTGGTGGAGCTGGTGTGCTCTAGTGATGAGTGGGTTTTTTAGTCCAGATCTTGGTTAGCATATGTGAAGTGTTTATAATTACTATCTCAGTGTATCCACTTTTGGTTATTTTAACAACACTCTCTACAAGCAATTTACTTGCTTAGATTAACCCTCATATTTATTTGTTTAATGAAATCTATTTTATTTACGAATGTGTACATCCAGAGATCACAGGTATGCCATTAAACTGAGGAAGGCTGTTGGCAGTTGCATTTAGCTTTGACTTCACCTTGCAAGGTGATGAATGAACAATTCCTTTGAACATGGAAACAGTGGAATTGCCCATTTCAAGTGGTTCCTTCTTCAGCAGGAGAGTTGCAGTCTTTAGAAAATGAGATCAGTTTCTGTCCAGAGGCCACTGGAGCCGTGCTTGTGTGACAGCAGCCCGTGCCTGGCTCTCTAACCCCCACGGTGGTTACAACAGTGCTCTGCATTATGAGCTTTGTTCCCAAATCTGGGCAGCTTTTGGGACAGAGGAGTGGGAGGAGCAGTGTGTGCCACCCCAGCTGAGGTCCTTGGTGGTTCTCCAGCCACCAGGGTCTTTCCCGACTCACCTGGGGAATCACTAAATTCTGAACCTGGAGGACCTACACCTGACACACCCGAGCAGCCTGACAACCTGACACAACCAAAGGAAAGCAGAATAAAATCGATTCTGTCCTACAGCATAAGTTACCTCAACATTTGTCCCTCCTCTGCTTCATCTGCCAGGATCCTTCATTCTCTGTTTCTCTCACCCTGCCTCTTTGGCAAGAAACACATCATCATTTCTGAATCACCATAACCTTGTCTGACTGGTGAGGACAGAAGAGCTTAATATTTTCTCCTCCTTGGTATGCTCCAGCCTGACATTTACTGAAAGCATAGCTCTTGGGGGAGAAAACTGGGATGCTTCTACAGTGAGGAAATCTTGCTCTAATGGGACTGCATCAGCACTTCTAGTGCATTAATATTTTTATTAGACTGTATAGCAGATACTGGAAGTAAATGCATTAGTGTGGATCAGCATTTCTGAGCTATGGGTGTGTTTTATCGAGGCTATCAACAAGACAGTGCATTTGAAAGCTTTGTTGGTCTGGATCAACAATTCACTGTATTAGTGATTCATGCAAATACTGAGTCCCTGTGGCCCAGGGAGAACAGAGATGTGTTGCTGTGTGTCACTAATTCAAGGATTATTAGCCTTTGACTTGAAGCTGAAGTTCACAATTTGATGGATATTGATTATCATGTGAAAACTTTCTTGTTGATGAATTTATTTCACAGTGAAAATGGGGGAATGTGCATGGCAGTAAGTAATTATTTTTGCCTTTGAAATTTAATTTATTAAATCTTTTTGGGGGAAGATAAAATTCAATTCTAATAGCAGCTATAAAAATCCACTCAGCTCTTAATGACTGTATATGGCTTACTATCAAATGGAGGCAGAACCAAAAATTTAAAAAGAAATGTTTCCATTACATTGAAACAGCAATACAGACCTGATGGAATCTCTAGTCTTCCATGTCTTGTCCCTGACCCCGCTTTTTGGTCTCCTGGTTGTCCATGTGAGGGCCCTTGAGGAGCTCAGACCTCTGCTGCTTGCTTTCTGAGGTTTTGGTCTCTAACCTGATGGGTTTCCATATCTCCTGGTCATCACTCCCTTTGGATTGTAACTATGTTGGAACTAGAACAGCAGCAGTGGAAACCGGGGGGAGCTGCGCTTTGGCCTTGAAGAGGGAAGAAAAGTAACCAAGCAGCACAGTTAATGTGGGGGAAGGAGGAACTGAAGTGAGGTGATTGTTAAGGTCCAGAACTGAGGGACTGGGCCCTTGAGTTTTGTTTGTCTAGGAGAGACAAGATGCAGAAAGGAGCAAAGGCTCAGTAAACAGCAGGGTAGAGGGGAGGAGGTAGAGGTGAATCCTGTCCAAAAAGAGACTGATTTTAATTCACAATATTTATTTATTATACAGTTTAATTGTTCACATCATGTAACAAGTCATTTTACAAAGTATATCTACAATCTTTCTTTCTTCTGTAACCAAGAAATGTGGTCACAGAGGAGTGGGTACTTGGGACCAAGAGAAACTCATAATTTCTCTTTCCTGATGTGGTGCACTCTTAGGGATTCAGGGATGCATTGCACTGTTCTCTCCCTGGGCATGGATGTGAAGGCCCCAGTAATGGGGACAGTTTTGTTCATATCCAAAATTATTTACTGGTTTTTAAGAAGTGCAGCATTTTCTTCTGCTTTTCCTAATGGCTTTGACATACTCAGTCCCTGTGAGCATCACACTGGCAGAATGTGATGTGAAAGAGAATAAAGTCCACTGGGAGTGACTGCTAAAGATCCCTCACTCTTTGCCTGCCCAGATGAGAGATGATGCACCTGCAATTTCAGAACAGATTTTCGGCACAGGAGAAAAAGTAGAGGAAATAATTTCCATTTCATTATTTTCCTCTTTCTTCAGTCAGTTCTAAAGGTGACTTTGCTGTATTCTATGAGTTCTTCAGAATTGCAATAGTTTCACCTAAACTCCATTTCAGCTTGTGTTGAAGTCCTGGTAGCGTCACAGGACATCAGTGTGAGTTGTAATTTGAATGTGCACACATTGTCTGCTCTGGCTCCCTTTATCAACTCTATTATTTAATAGCTGCCTATTACATTATTTCTACCCTTCCTTTCAACACACAGGTTGGCTTGTACTCTGTCCATATTCTGGTAGCATAAGAAAGTGCATGAGCTTTAAGTTCTTTTAAAACTTTTAAGTTCTTAGCATACAAGGGCAATGAAAATGTGTCAGTGCTGTGAAGAAGACATCTGGGCAGTCAGGCTGAAGTGGCTCCATGAATATTGCTGATTTTGCTCATAATCTGATCCTGCTGGCTACAGATTCCCTTTGTGGGTAAAACCTGCCTAGCACAGGTTACTGGCAGAGGATGTGGGCAGTGCTCTCTCAGGTGCCCATTCTGGGCACAGAAATCTAGATGTTTTGCTGCTTTGTGGAAAACAGAGAGCTGATCTGATGGGCTTGGCTCTGAGACAGCTGTCATCTGCTTATGCTTTTTCATGACACCAATCAGATTAAGCAGCAGAAATGGCCAGAGCAGCAGCAACACTGTCACTTAGGCTGTTTATTTCTCCTGAGCTCCTTTTACTGGGCTTTTGGGATATAATTTTCAGATGCATATTGGATATCTAGAGAAAGCTATTCAGAAACAGCATGTTGTTGGCATGCTGTTCCCAGCCATAGAATGAACTCCTGCACTGGCTCCCAGGTGTCTGTGTGTGCACATTGCCTGCCTCTGTGTTACTAAGTTCTGAACAAAATCAGAAGTGTTCTCTGTTGTGTTTTGCAGCCCCATGGAAGGCTCTGGTTGCAATGTTTATGGTTTTAATGTGCAGACTGAGAGACTCTGTGCCCCCCTCCCTCTGCTGGGTCCCTTCTCTTTGGGCATCTCTGTGTGCAGAGAGTCTGGGGAGCAGGACACAGGCAATTTAAGGGTACACAGTGGTGATTTATTACCTAATGCAGGTAGCAGTCAACAGGGATTAAAGTGCTGCTTTGGTATCAATGTGCCCTCCACTGCAGATGCAGGGACTTAGTGGGTGCTGGGTTAATTGGCAGATTGGCATCAGTCAGTTGGGAAAGGACTCTCTCCTTTACTGCTCAAGCTATTCAATGTGCTACATTGCTGTCTTTTAATTTTCCTTTTTTTTTCTCCTTAGGGTTTTCGAGCTTCTTTTGTCACTGTTTTTTGTCTTGAACCACTGACTGGAACCATCTTAATAGTTTAATTTCTGTCTGCATTTTTTTCTTGCTTTTTCTTCAGCTTATGGGTTGTCTCACAACTCAATAACCATTTCTGTAGAACAAAGCTGAGCCAGATTCTCATGGCTGTTCTGCAGCATGCCAGGTGTCAGACAGCTGAACCCCAGGGATGTGCTTGGTCTTTGGGGAAATGCCAATAATCATCTGTGATAGTGCAACTTTTATTTGGGAAGGGGAGACACAAGTGAGGTAGAACAAATTTTCTCCCTGGCCTAATTTTAATGTTTTGGTAGAATGGAGTTAAAACTCTTTCCTGAAACCGGGGATGTGGATGAAGTGAGCTTTTGGTGTTGTACCTGCCTGTGCAAAACACAGCTTCTGCTCTCCAACCTGACTAAGAAAACAATTGACTGTCTACTTCCTGCTGCTATCTCAAAGCATTAGAATGTTACAAGTGTCCTTTTTCTGGGTGGGTGTGGGTGTTTGATTTGGGGTTTTTGTTTGTTTGTTTTTTCCCCCATGTGATCTGTTTGGCAATATTTGGCTCATAGTGTTCTTGTAGTCATTGAGGTTTTTTCCTGGTAAGTGTATTCTTGTTCTTCTTCTAAGTGAACTAAATCATCAAAACCCTGCTGGTCTGTGTGGGAGATCTGGGATCAGTCTCCAGAAGGAACAAACAGGTGGAGATAAATGGCATGAATATCAATAAAGAGAATGAAAGAGCAAAGTTCGGCAGATCATGGGCACACATAAAAAGGAGTGCTTTAAAGTGTGCCTCGAGCAGTGGGACTGGAGAAAGCCTTTGAGCATCTCTGCAAGAAACCATTAGAAGACTTGAAAAGGGAAAAACACTTGAGGTCCTGTGTTTGCAGGAGAGAATCTGTGTGAAAAGTCTGAGTGAAGGGCCTCCAAGTACAGAAATCAGAATCAAGCCTTACTTGTGTCTTCTGGGTTTTGCCTCTCATATCTACTGGTGTATTTTAAGAATGAAAAAATACAGCGTCTCTTGAGGCTGGAGGTGACCCTGAACACTTAAGCTCTTTAGCATTCTAGTTTATCTTCACCATCACCCACACCTTGAAATGAATCTCCCAGATTTAATTCTTTATTGAAGCAGGATTTGAATCTTTTGAGCCAGGATTCCCTGAAAAGCTGCCCATCTTTTCATGTGTTTTCTTTTTCGTCCCTGTACTGTGACACTGATGAGTGCAGCCTGCTCTTTCACACTCTGGAAATGTCAGCTTTGCAAAGGCAGCTTTCTGGGGTCTCCACAAGTGAGAGCATTCCTGGTGCTGCTTAACTTAGGGGAAATTGCCAGTCAGTCCCAAGGGAAATGATGAGACAGAATGGTCATAGAATCCCAGAATGGGCTGGATTGGAAGGGAGCTTGAAAGTCCTCCCTGCTGTGGGCAGGGGCACCTTCTACTAGAGCAGGGTACCCAGAGACCACTGCCCATCCAGCCTGGCCTTGAACACTTCTGGGCAAGGGGCTTTCTTCTGGGCTTCCTTTAGATACTCAGGGGCTCTGAGGTCTCCCTGGAGCCTGTTCTTCCCCAGGCTGAACAAGCCCATGTTCTCTGCAGTCTGAGCAGTTCTGGCCCTGGAAGGCAGCCTGTGCTGAGCTGAGTGGGGCTGGAAGAGCTGTCTGCTTTGCTCTATGCCTAGAGCAGGGCTCCTCAGCAGCTGGCTTAGGTGAGGCTTAGCTGGTTGTCCTCTGTTTCTTCTGTGACAAACGTAGAGATTAAAGGATAGAAAAATAAAGCAACACACATCATAAGTCAATAAAGAGAAACTGCACTTGCATGATGCTTGGTAATGCTGTCTTACAGGATATGTATGGGCCTTTTCAAAAGATAGATGAAATAATGGGGAAATAGTTGGGATGAAAAGTCAAACTCATTTGCAAATCAAATATTTAAAGGTTTAACAGATAGGAAAATTAATCGCTGCTCAAATTGACTTACCCAAAGCTGTAAGCATCATTTATGCAATGCTGACACATGGCTGGAATCAGTGATGAAGCAGAGATGTAGTTGGCCAGATTTAATATCAACACTGAGCAAAAAAAATATTCTGTGCTAAGAATTTTTTTATGTGCTCATTATTTTACAGTAAGATAGAATGGTCATGGGTGTACTGTAAAGCACTGGCTGGCTGAGGCAGATCACACTTACCTCACAATTTTGAAGCAGGGAACAGGAGGCATATATAGGTTTTGCCAAGCCCCCACATCCTCAGGTGTTTACCATGCCATCCAGTGTTTGTGGTTTTCTGCTATAGGTGAATTCCACCTGTGGAGCTGAGGCAGGAATTTTGGTTCATTGTCTTTGCAGTCTTAACTCGCCCTCTCTCTGCTCATGCACTATGCCAGAGGCTTGACTTAGGTGCTGACATTCTGTTTTGTTCCTCATACACCACAGCTGTAGGAGTCTGCAGGGATTGAGTCTGCTAAGGGGGAGCCCTTCTCTTGTTTGGAGACTGCAGTGAGTGTGGGATTGCTGGCAGGCAGTGGATGTCCAGTGTGCAGTGCCAGACTACTCTGAGCACAGGCTGCACGTTCCTGATTGTGCAGGTAGATGTAACCAGTGTTAGGCCAGGCTGGCATCAATGCTGAGCATTGCCAGCTGCCCGAATGAGGCTTGGATCTGTGCTCTGCATGTGTGGGGTGCCAGAAAAATGGACAGGACTTTGGAAATATCACACTCCAGGGGACTCAAGTTTGTTCCTTAAATGGAGAGTTTTAGCTGCTTCGGCTTTGCTCATGCCTAGCTTTAGTTTCATGTCTGCCAGGAAAACATTGTAATAATGCCAAATTTTTCAAGAATATTGAGGAAAAAAAATAATTCTGGTGCTAGCTAGTGTAAAAAATAAGGGCTGATAGTGTAATGCAGTTGTTTAGGGTTTATGGGTGTACAGAAACAAGCTGTGGTGCAGTGAATGTGGAGGTTGAGCAGAACTACCAAGTAACTATAGAATCACAAAATGAGCTATGATTCCTATAGAAATATGGGGGTTTTGCAGTGCATCCCAGTGTGTGTGCACTGCAGAGGAACCTGAAGTGCAACAGGCAGCTTGTTATTGTGTGATGTGTTGGAGGGCTTTCTGGTTTGTTTTTCAGTTTTGATAAAAATATGTCACTTCCCCAGCTATTTGTTTGATGGGCAGTGAAGACATCTGAGCCATTACTGCCTGAGGCAGGCCAGGTGTGTCTGTGGAAGGAGGTCCTTCTCTGTGAGCCTAATGAGTCATTCAGGGAGATGACTGTACACTGTCACTCCACCACTGCTGACGCCCCATGGAATTAATAATACTATTGACATCAATAAGATGAGCAGCAGATAGATTGGTGTTATTAATGGTATCATTAGCAACCAGGAGTTTGTATCAGTGGTGTGTAGTACCTTCTATGTTAGCAGGTCATACAAGCTATCACTGATAGGAAGGATGTGTCAGGTGCTGAGTCAATGAAATGCCTGCTTGCACATAATTGTAATTTGAGCAGCCACACTTACCTTGGTGAGTGTAATCTTTTCTCTCTCTCGGGCTTACCATAATGCCATGGATAGCAAAAATAGCACCAGAAATTGGAAGCATCTAGTCAAGCTCCAGGGGTTGTGCAAGTCTTCTCAATACATCTTACCCACTAGTATTGATTTTACCTGTTCTTGAATATTTGCAGTAATGGTTCCTAGCCAACATCCCTGGAGGTGCCATTCACTTCCCAGTTATTCTTTTCCTTACACTGCCAACTTACCTACCAACTTCTGAGGCTGAACAATTCCCATCTTTCATTTATACATTTATGTTATTGCCTTGAAGATATTTATAGATTGTGATTGTCTTCCCCATGAGTCATCTCTTTGCTAAACTATTAGTTCCTCCAGCATTCCTGTATGTGTGACCTGTTTTTCTAATTTTCTGGGTCACTGATGGGAAGGGGAGCTGCCAACAGTTTGTAAATAGGGTGTGGGTCAAAGGGGAAAAGACTATCAGAATTCATACCTGAACTTCCTATCCCAAACCTTTTTATTCAGTCCCTGCTGAAATTATTGTAAATTTAACTTGGTGTCTGCTGGTTCACACTCCTGGTTCTCAATACAGCAAAGTCAAACATTAGATGAACTTCAGTCATTTAAGTTCATCTGTATTGAAACAGTTGTCCACAGACATACTGAATTCACTGAAATGGTGTACTGCAGATAAACCACTGTAAAATTAGCTCATCACCTGCTCAGGACTCTAATTCATGAATTAACTTTGAACATCTGCCTGTTGGGCTGAGAGTGTTTTATGCTTTGTAGATATAATGTAGTATAGCTGGTAGGTACCAGATCAGGCTTCTATTACTTAGCTTGTATGCCAGCTGCAGAGGATCTCAGCACACTTAAATTCTTCTGGAGTGAAGGTACACTGAACATACATATATGTACACACACATTACACTGTAGCTGACTTGATGTTAGCACAGAATGGTTTGCTGAAAATAAATGCTAGCTATCCTATGTAAATAAAATGTGCAAAGGAAAGAGTAAGATCAGTTGCCTTGGAAAACTCAAATTTTAAGGGTATGTTTTAATGTTTCAGGATGTAGTAATTTACTCTGGCATCCTGTCATTGTGTCTTCACTGTATGAATTCACCATGTTCCAAATAAGATCAAAGAAAAGCAAATCCCTATCATCCTTCAGTTAAATAAATATTTCATTTGAAAAGAATAGGACAAACAGTGCATTAAGCATGTCATTCAGCCTGAATCTGATGACCTGACCTAGTTCCTTGTTTGTACAAAGTTCTACTTATGGAGCATCCTAAATTACAAATACTCTTCACTTGAGAAAACTCTTCAGCACAGAATCATGTTCAGTACAACAAAATAATACAGCTCATATGAGGTGAAAGTGTCTTCAGGGACTCATAGAACAATGTCTGCCATAACAGTGATGTATTTTATGGACTCCCTGCACTTCCTTTAGTTCTAAGCTGCTCTTGCAAATAGCTTGCAGGACATTCAAGTGTTTGTGTACCAGCCAAGTTAAGTTACAACCTCTATTTACAGCTGGCTCTTTCAAAACGCTTGCTTCAGCTCATGCATCTTTATTTTAGAAGATTCTCCAAGTGATATTTTCTTCATATTTATAGCAGAATATAAAGTAACTTTTCCAGCTGTGGCTGTATAACATATTTCCTGTGTGGTAGAAAAGCTGTCTCTCTTGTGCAGTGATCAGCACTGGGCATTCCAGAGTGTCATAATCCTGGCACTTGCCGTGTCTCTCAGCAGTAACAGCCATGGCTGTCAAAACCAGTCTGAATCCACAGTATGTACAGAGAAGACCAAATGGCTGGTAACTGCCCCATAAATTTGATGTTGATTGTCTTTATGTTACTGTTTAACATAAAGGGAAAAGCTCAGAGTACTGGAAGGAGAGTTTTGCATTTGTCAGTCACTTATTCTAGCACTTAGAGCTTCCATATTGTTTCTAGAAAAGCTTTTGCTTGAGTCTGGGGTCAGACCTGGATTCTGGCTTTGTATCGACTTTGCAATTGGCATTTCTTACAGGCTAGTGCAAGAGAGAGGAAAGAGCCCAGTGAGGGCAATGTCAGTGTAGCAATGCTGTTTGTCAATCACCGAGGGGACCTTTGGGGATCAGCAGCAGGGAGTAAAGAGAAGTGCTTGGTTAAACAGCACTGTAACTGGAGAAACTTTTGATTCATTAATCGATGTACGAGCAGTGTCCACTTTCACATAGGTGAGACAGTAAAATATTGGAGCCAAGAAATTCAAACTGCATCACCGGAATGCTTCCATAAATAAAATATTGCAAAGAACAATTGCTTTAGAGTCTCCTGAAAAAATCTATGAATAGGATTTGCTTTTAACTGAAGCATCGATCTTCATTTCTTTAGGGATGAATTGTGACAGCCTAAAAGTACATGTAAGTGTGCAGTGTGTATAACAAGAGATACAAAACATACATCAAAACCAAGTGCTGTATCCACCCTAGATCTTACCTGTTGTCTGCTAACTTCTTTGGTCTGTTACTGCTATTTGTGTCCTGATTATGGGTGCAACCTCATAGAGATTCTTACATAGGTTAGGATCAGTGAGTGAGCAGACTCCATGGAAAAACTGCTCGCACCACCAAAGCAAATTATAGCTAGCTTCCAGTTGCTTCCACTACCCTCAGAGGCAGAGTAACATCAGAAAGTGTGGCCTGCTTCTGCGAATGTTATTCATAGAAAAATATCACAACTTTTCACACTGTGTTACATTCTGTGTATGAAAACATACATATTTTAATTTAGATTTTCTCCTCCATCCTCCATCAAAGGAAAACTAGATTTTTGACAGCCTCCTCTTTTTACCGACTTATTAAAATACTTTAGCAAACTTGAACACTGGTGTAAGCAAACTCATTTAGGCCTGTCTTCCCCTGATAAGGATTAACACAAGCCAGACATTCTTCCTCTGTTTGCAGCTTCCTGAGAAAGTCGTCTTTGTGGCAGACCTGTGAACCAGTGATTCCGGCTGCAGTGTGCTGTATCTCCCACTGCATTCTCTGGGATTCAAGGCTATAAACCCACTCCTGCTTATGCAGAACCATACAGAATATTGCCTTTATATTTTTCAAGAACAAAGTGGATTTATCAGCAGCCCAAACCAATAGAAAAAAAAATACTGAATGAATGAATCCAAGCAGAGCATAATTATCTGGAAGGCAGCACAAAAATCCAGGGACCTGAAGGTGTCTGTGTGTATGTACATATGTATCTGTCTGTCTATCTAATCTATCTGTCTATCTAATCTATCTGTCTGTCTTATCTGTCTGTCTGCCTCCCTGTCTGTCTATCTTACCTGTCTGTCTGTCTGTCTGTCTGTGTGTCTCTGCAGAAACATTCAAGGTGGCTCCCTCTGAAGGAGGGGAAGCTGTGGAATGCCTCCATGTGCAGCACATTGCAGTGCTCAGGCTGAGGAGGTTGGGGCTCTCCTTGGAGAGGGAAGGTTGTGTGGACAACAGCAATGTTCCAGCACCTGGAGGGGAGCCTGCAGGGAAGCTGGAGAGGGGTTCTTTGTTAGGAACTGTAGAGATAGGACAGGGAGTAATGGGTTCAAACTGGAAGGGGAGATTCAGGCTAAGGGTGGTGAGGCCCTGAACAGGTTGCCCAGAGAAGTTTTGGGTGCCCCATCCTTGGCAGTGTTCAAGTCTAGCATGGGTAAGACATTGAGCAGCCTGGTCTGGTGGGAACTTCTCTGCCCATGGCAGGGGGGATGGAACTGAAGGATGTTTAAAGTCCATTCCAACTTACTAACTGTGAGCAAGAAAACTGCATTGCATTTGTATGCTGCCAGACCCACATGTCTTCAGTACCAACCTTTGGGGTTTTTTTTTGTTTTTAATCTTAAGAAGTAAGGTCACTAGGAGCCTTCTCTAAGGTGTCTTTGTGGAGTTTTTCAATACTTTGAAGTCTCTAACAGGCTCTTCAAGCCACTCTAGAGATGCATCAGAGAAAGTACAAAACCAGGAAAACAAGGAGGAAAAACCTGGATCTGATTAGAAGTTGTAGTGAGAAGGTAACAGGCCTACATTACATTCTGTCCATAACTGCTTTTATCCAGAGCAGACATCCTCTCAGAAAGTGCAGATTCCAGAGATAAATTGTGTAGGACAGGCTGAAGCAAAGGTTCTCTTGCTGTTTTACACTTTCAAGAACTGTGTGATAAGTTGTTGATCTGAGAGGAGAGCGAAATGGCTAGAACCAAATTCTCAAATCCTAAGTAATACCTTCTGACCACTGTTTCCTTTTGGTGCACTGGAGCAGCACCTTCTCTGGGGCAAGTTGCCAAGGGGCTAGAGCAAGTCAAAACAGCTGAGATGCCTCGTGCACAGGCTAAGGGACAAGGAGCATGGAGGCCACCAAAGGTCAGCACTGCTAAGCAGCATTGTGCCACATGGCCCCTTACAAATGCCAGGAAGATTCCTTACTCACTGCTGACAGCAGAAGGCATAAATTGAGGCATGAAAGCCTCTTTATTCACTGAGCAGATGGAAATGTTTGGCCACTTTGTGGATTTCTTCTTGCAGTCTGGACTGGAATTACCCTTGTTTTTGTACTATCCAGCGTTAATGTTTCCCAGAGTTGCCCCTTAAACAAAGCAAAAATACTCTACAGCATATTAACAGCTTGAGCATATCCCAGTAAATGGTTTTACATGTAATGCAGCCTGGTGATTAGCCAGTTGTGCCCATAAAGCCCCGAGTGGAGGCAGCAGGGTGTGGAGCAGGTTCTCAGCTCCCAGGGCATCAGGCACCGAGCGCGGGCGGGCGGCTGCTGCAATGGAGAGTGCTTTTCCATCTGCAGGAGTCATCCTTCTCCAGGGGATTTTACAGCTCTGCAAAGTGCCTGTAAGCCATGGGCTAGCTCAGTGAGAACAAACTAATTACACAGCAGGCAGTAACTCCTCTCTGATAATCATAGATCTGTTGGCCAGGCGAAGTTTGAAGCCTTCCTAAATTACCGCCAGTCAGATTTGGACAGGTTTATGTCTTGTGATGTACCACAGTTAGGAACATCTCACACTGGCCTAATGTCTGAATCTACCTGCACACCATATTCCTGTATTTCTGTGTAGTTAGAGAAAGAGAAAATATTTGACAATATAGCATGGAAGATTTTTATTAGCAAAAGTTAATGGCCACAAGTTTTATTGGCTGTAGTTTTATATCCACACCAAGTTACATATGTCATCCTTAACAAGGGCAAATAATACTTGCATATTGTGCCACATACACTGTCATGTATTCAGAACATGCCTCAGGACCGTTTCTGTTGAAGTGTCTGCATTGCCTCTTCGACAGGAGAAGCACAAAGAAATGGGCCTGATGGGCCTGAAAGCTCCACTGCTGAAAACAAACCAGAGTGCTTCTTTGTGCTTCTTTCTTTTAAGGAATACAAGTGATTTGCCTTTCCCAATTGTCAGAGCTTGTGCAGTGCAAGTGAGAGAAGAGAACTCCAGATTTCTGGAACATTTGAATCCTAGACTTCAGCCTAGTGTGAGACAAAGAGGGAGTTTCCTACCCTCTGCTATGCAAGTGCAATTACTTTCACACCTGAGCTGCAGTGGAGTTGAGCTCCGTGGAGTATTTAAGTTTATCTCAAGCAAATGCTTCTCTTTGTCTTGAGGGGAAAAAAACCCTTGGAACAGCAGTTTCATGTCAGTCTCTGAGACACCTATGCTGTATGAGATCACTGTAAGAGGGAGAAGAAAACAAAGCAGGAGCTGGCTCAGAGAGAGATTCAGCAAACATCAGCAAGCTGCCAAGTGATCATTTTAGTGCTGCAGTTGTTTGCCTCTGCAACATTTCAAGGACGCCCATCAGAAAAGCTTGATGGGGAAAAATCCTGTTAAAAAGGGGAATTCTGTGGTGGCAGTTTCATTTGGAAGAGAGAGACAATGCAGTATTTCTTTCATAGGACAGAAAAAAAGCAGATTTGATAATAAACAGTTCCTATATTTACTTTGCTACTATTACATTACCTTTTATAAAGCTCTCCCATTTACTGCTATCTCCTATCAGTATGTGCCTAAAAACTCTATAGGAGCCTGAGATGGAGTTTGCTGTGTATTCACTGTGTTTCTGTATCAGTTCTCTCTTCCCTTGAAAAGATACTGACAGTAGTGAGCAGCTTTACAGTAGGAAAGCTGTTGTGCTTTCTCACTGTAATGGCAATATAGGAAAAGCATACCAGAGGGGTAAAACAAATGGTCTTTTTTATTTAAAGGGCAGTGAAAACATTCCCCTGTATCAGTGGTAACAGGTACTGCTTAGAGAGTTTGCTAGTTGAATGGAACATTGCCAAAGGACATGAATATGACTGAGTTGTAACCCAGTGTTCCCCAAAAACTTTCAGCCCACAGGGTTTGCATTACTCTTTCTGTTTTGTCCTATAATACCTCTCCTTTTCCTAAAATCAATGAACTGTTATGTTCTTATATAACAATGTCCCTGAAATTGTCTGACCAACCAAATATTTGTGGCAGAACCATTTAATTTCAAAGAACTTGTACACAGTGTCATAATTCAGCCCTGGTTCACTTGTGTTTTGGCTGAGCAAGGGCTTTTCTCCAAGCACCAAGTGATAGGAACTTTGCTTCCCTCACTTGTGCTCTTTTAAGGTATTTGTTCTGATGCTGTCATCTCTGCATTAGCTAGTGAGTGCTGAAATAGAGCAGAAATAATGTGGTGCTTTACTGTGGCAACTGTACATATAAATAACTCACAATTGGAGAGTTATTCCTTGACCTTATACACTCAGGTGGATTGTAAGTATATGCTCTTGGACACTTTTCCACAGCAGTTCTGATGGGAGTGGGGTAATGGTACTTTGGTTTGGTTTGTTTATTTTTCCTTCAGATATGGAATTTACATAATGGAACTATTACAAAGAGTAGTAGTGGAGTTTTTCAGATACCAGAGCTACACATTCTTGGGTTTGCTTGCACTTATGGGAAGGGAGTTGCAAATCTTCAAGTTTTGTAGTGCTGGGGCCAAGACTACAAAAGATTTGATTTGTGTTGTGAAGAGTGCAGTCTTTGCTATTGATCTTGGTGCAATGTCCTTGTTGGCAAACCAAGAGAGTATAAAACCCCATCTCTCTTAAAGAAGGCCCTGGGTTGGGTTAGGTCTGCTTAGGATCACTGGATGATAGTTCACAATCAAACATCTTGTACACCTGATGTTGCAGAGTACAGGCATTGGCTTGCTACTGCTCGGCTGGTTAATCATAGATGAGTAAAAATCTGGACAAGTGAGCTTCCAGAGCCATCCTATTTTATACCTGTGGACTTCTCCTGATGCTGGAGAAGGAACAAAGTCTCCTGTCAGGACAGCAGAGGGATCAGCTGCTTTTATCTGTAAATTCTGGGACTTCTCCTCTTCAGACCTGGTCTATGCCCCATCACAGTACACTCATTTTTCTGCACCACATTTGCCTGGGCAGCTACTTCAGTGTGCAGTAGCTGTCTCCATCCTGCTCTTCATCCCTGTCAACATGACCAGCCTTCTCCTCAAACCTAATTCAAACCTGATTTCAAGGGTTAGGAGCTGCTGCTGAAAGATCCTTTCACAATCTTCGATACCCCCCTGTTGGAGCTCACTGTACTGACAGCATAGCCGGGGGTTTTGCACACTGAGCTTGCTGAGATAGCCGAGCAGAGATTCTGGGGCACCGTGTGGCACTGATAGCACTGGTGGCTGCAGATAGCTTTGACTCCCTGTCAGGCCCTGTGCAGGGCAGGTGGTTAGGAGTTTTCAGGCAATATTCAGCTGAAAAAGGAAAAGATGGTCATCCTGATTTCTGTTAGTGTACCACAGTTTGGGAACAGTTCACACAGCCACAGGCACACAAACACTTCATCACAGGTCCTTGAGACTTGGATTGGCAGAGGCTTGATTGCAAAAAGAGAATTACAATTTGTCCCCAAAAATATTTCCTTGGTAAGTCAGTCTACTAACTTTCACAGAATTTTTCCTTGCTGCCACAGTACTGTATTATTGAAAATATCCCAGAACAGCTTTATTTTATATCTCTGCACCCCAGCTCTCAGCTCCAGTTTGGTACAGGCATAGACTGCTAATTCACAGCATTATTGCCAGATGTGTGCAGGCCCAGAGTCATCAGTGAGGAGGGTGTGAAACAAAGCAATCAGGCAGATTTTAAATTCTGTAAAAAAAAAGGAAATCATGTGGGGTTTTCTTTCTTCCATTATAGTATTCTACATAAATTTTAATTACTCCCTTTTCTTTCTTTCCACATCAGTTTCAGTAATGTAGTAGGGATGAACTTCTCTGCCAGAATGCTATGCTGGAAAAGGATGGGGTTATTAAGAAAACAGATTAATTGAAGCATCTGGTCATTGGAACAGTTGTTATTGTAACCAGAGTGAAAACCCTGAAGTACCATCTTTTTAAATAATCAGAAAACTTATTGAAGTGCTAAAAAGTGTCCTGTGCCTGAGATGAAGTTCTTTGTATTTGATGAAAGGCTGAATCAAATTGGGCTGTGATGGTGTCTTAGTTCCTTTGCTGGCTTTAAGAGTAAACTTTAATCTTGTTTATCCAGACCATTTATACTTTGCTTAGGAGTGTGTTTGGCTGACCCCTCGCTGTCCCTTGTGCTAAAGCAATGCTTATTAAATCAAGTGTGGTTTTATTAGAACAAGAATATTTAGACAGAATGACCCTTGACATTAATGTTCCTTTTCATATGGAGACTGCTTATTAATTTTGATTGATGTGTAGACACTCTTAAAAATTTTGTCTCTATTCTTCTCCTGGTATGGGGCTAGTGAGGAGAGAAAGAACATTATTTGCTTTCCTGTACAAGACAAGTATTTTTGAAGATGTAGAGAAAACTATGCAGTTACTCTTTTTTTAACATGAGCTGTTGGAAACGAGAGGCCTTTTCCACAAACTCTTGAACAGTCACAAAATACATGGATGCTTTTCCTCAATAGTGAATTAAACATTGGTAATATCTGTCTCAAGAGCAGATTTTCATCTGGAGATAAGACTTGAAGGAGCAGTTAATGCCAAATACACCTTTAAATCTTATTTTACAAGACTGAGGAGGGTAGAAAAACGGGCTGAGACCAAAAAGGTAGTCAGCTGTTTCTGAAATCTTGCTGGTTGTGGTTTCTCTCAATTTAAAATGTTTCTTTTTTGTAATCTTGGGGGTTTTTTCCTGATAAATTATTGACTTTATTATCAAATCTTTATGAAGAACAAGAATTATCTGATATTTACAATAGAAATTGAGAAGAATTTACTTTAGTGTAGTTGAAGAGGTTTTGTATAATTTCATAACATGAAACAGGTTGCTAGATGTTTCTTGCTCTGTATTTTGTGGACAGCTCAGTAAAACGTTTCCATGCATTACATTGCATTGTTTCCTGCCCCTGGCATCTCAGGGCTTAACAGAGCCTTCCAACCCCATGGGACAGCCTGCAGTGCTCTCAGGTCAGGCTGCAGAGAATGACCAGACCTGGGGGAGAGGAGATCCACAGCAAAATGGTGAAGACATGTCAAAATGCAATCTCAGTTTTAAATCCTACACATGTAAGACTGCGAATCTTTGGGCTGAAGTAGTTTTTGGACAGCTGTTATCTAGAAGCAGGTCCAGTGCAAAACAAGATCCAAATCATGGTTCCTAGTTGACACCCTGTTGAATTTTGTGTTTCCTTTTGGTGTGTTCCTACTGTGATGTAAGGAAAATGTTTTTAGAAAAAAGTCTAAGGATGTGGCTGCCTTTTTTTCATATTTCAGGATACATCTCCTGTCTAGTTCAAGTCGATGTAATTTACTCAATGCAATACAGTAATCTCTGTTTCTGTCAGGCTGAGAATGTGTAATTCTGTCCACAAGGGTGATGCTTTTCTCTCTACAGCAAGGCACAAGAGATAAGATGCAGGACAATGTTGATGTTTCCAGCTCTCAGCAGAAAATGAAGACTTCACAAAATAAGTCTTGTTAGGAGGCAGGGACTGTCTTTGCAGGGTGTTTTTTGGATGGTGGTGTTAAAATGATGCTGTTTGAAAAGGTGCTTCAGGGAAGAGGATAACACAGGTTGTGTTAACTCTTTTCCACTTGGCCCTAGCAGAAGGGAGAGCTGTTCAACAGTGTTGTGGTGTGACCATTGGACTCACCAATAGTGGTGTGTTGGTAGCATGGAGATTGTTCCTTGGAATGATGTTCAGTGTTGCCAGCAGCAGCACATGCTGTCACTGCAGCACAGAGGTGAATGCTTGCATGCAAGAGTGCTGTTTTGAAGAGGAGTTGCCTAGAAAGCCCAAAGTCGTCCTTGTAGGTTTACTGGGACACATGGTTGATGAACACTGCATGAATATTTAAAATTACTTTTATGGGATCCTTTATAAACTTCACTGAATCTGCAGATGAGGAGAAAAGTGGGTTTGGATTATGTATGCTACCCTACCCAGAGTATTGCATGCTGATCTAACACAAAGAAAATACAATACCTGAAGTAACAGAATCTCCTGCCTGCACAGACAGCAGGGTTCCTGGTGTCTCTGAGACTGTGCTTGACAGTCCTCCTTTCCTCCCCTGGCCAGTCAGAACTAAGATACTGCTGGGACTTAAGCATTCTCACTTGTTTCTCTTACCTCTTCAGTCTCACCCTTGTCTCTGCTTAAATACTTTTTTGAGTCCAAGGCACCGTGTAAAGGTGGGCACTGTTTGCTGCAGAAAGTGACTGAGGGCAGGAGGAAAGTTTGAGGACAAGGACATGCTTCTAGGGAGATCGTGAGTGGAGAGAGTACTGGTGTAAACCCATCTTCATTCCTCTTCCCTTTGCAGTAGTCTTTTAAAAATATTTTTTAAATCTTAAGTATTCTATTTCATATTTTTAACAAAGCCAGACTCTTTTTATTTTAAAAGTCCTTTGTTTTGTAGAACTGTCTCTAAAAAGCAGGTTTGGGACCTTTTCACACATTAAATATCACATTAAATAAAGTTAATCCTTCTCTCCATCCCTGCCTTCTGCCACATGGCAGTACTAAAGGGCAAGGTGGAAAGGAATAAAGCGCCTTAGACTGCAAAATGTGAAACAGCTTTGACCTTATGCTCAGTAATTCCCCCAGCAACTCAAGCACAAAAATCAGCAAAATTAATGCAAGTGTGCAGGGTTAAGTATCAAGCAAATCCTGTGAGGACAGAGAAATTCAAAAGGGTGTTCAGTGCCCAAGGAGCAGTTAAGCCCTAGCAGCTGGATGCTGTGGGCATCCCAGGAGGGCTGGGCAGGGTGCCCTGATCTCAGTGCCATCCATCCCACCTCCTCAGGACTTACAGGCAGCATGGGCTAGGCACAGGATTGCATAAACGTACATACATACACTTAGATACACACACATATCTAGAACTGCAAATACATTGCACGTTCAATCCATTCAATTAGTTTCTGCAGTTGCTTGGAAATGTTAAGAGTTTAGCAGAAGACAAGATGAGTGTTACCAAAGCTTTGCCTTTTCCTTTTTGTGTTACCTTTGTCACCTCTAAAGATTGCATACCCTAAGTTTCTGTGTTCTTCTAGACCTCAGGAGGGTGTAAATGTTTGCAAGGGATCCCTAGAGGCAGGGCAAAACAGTAGGGTTGTAAAGTTGTGCTGTTCTGATATGAAGAGGCAGAAAGCCAAATTACATTGACAGGGTAAGTGCCAGCAAAATAATAAACTAAATGAAGATTCTGTGTCCAAACCTCTCCTGCTTTCAGTTCCCACTGGGACTCTGTTCCAGTGCCCTTGTTCTATTTGACTTTCTTGCAGAGAAATTGGACAGTATCCAGTTTTTAAAATTACCTCAGTTTTAATTTATTCTGGGTTTGATGTTTATTGCACCATATAACTAATGGTCCCCATATCTTTTCCTTAGTCTCTGAGTCTATAATTTACCTTCCCAGTGTCTCAAAGGCAGATACCACTTACTTTGAAAGTTATGTATAATTTTAATATCCATATGTTTATATAATATATGAGGTCTGTGGGGTCAGTGATGAAGGGAGATGATTTACACTTCATGAAAATTTCCAGCCATTCAAAATACAAGTGAATTTCAGTTTTACAGAGGCATTTTAGCAGTAACCTGCTCAGGTCCAGCATATTTAATGTAACTTACACTCAGCAAAAAAATGAACAAGCTATTCTCCCTTAGGACTTGATACCAACCTCACAGAACTAGGCATGATCCAGATAAATGCATTCCTTTTCCATGTTAGGGCTTTTTGAAGAAAAACGCAGAGATGGGGGATTCTGGGAGAAAGGCACATGAATTATGAAGCACTGAATTTTATATGTCAGGACTTAGGAGTACTAGATTACAGTTTCCACTGAGGTGCCTTTACATAAACCTGGAAATGCAATGGGAAATCAGTGAAACAAAGCTGTAGTGCTTGCTAGGGCCCCTCTGCAGAACAGGTTAAATGTAGATAAAGCTCACATCCCAAGCTGTGTTTCTCCCATGGTTGCAGGGCTCTAGGAGTGGGAGTTTATATGTATGAAAAGAGAATGATGGTGAGAATTACATTCTGAAGACTGGGCACGTAAGGACACTGAGTAGCTCAGGAAAGTAAATGTGAGCAAGCTGTCCCGGGATTGCAGAGCGGCTGGTGGAGGGGAGCCGTGCTCTAAGGGGAGCCGTGCTCGGGCTGAGCCGGGCTCTAAGGGGAGCCGTGCTCTAAGGGGAGCCGTGCTCTAAGGTGAGCCGTGCTCGGGCTGAGCCGTGCTCGGGCTGAGCCGGGCTCGGGCTGAGCCGTGCTCCGGG
>VXBS01002758.1:210489-226494 GCA_013400255.1 Sitta europaea | reverse complement strand
TGAGCCGTGCTCGGGCTGAGCCGTGCTCCGGGTGAGCCGTGCTCTAAGGTGAGCCGTGCTCGGGCTGAGCCGTGCTCTAAGGTGAGCCGTGCTCTAAGGTGAGCCGTGCTCGGGCTGAGCCGTGCTCTAAGGTGAGCCGTGCTCGGGCTGAGCCGTGCTCGGGCTGAGCCGTGCTCCGGCTGAGCCGTGCTCGGGCTGAGCCGTGCTCGGGCTGAGCCGGGCTCCGGGTGAGCCGTGCTCTAAGGTGAGCCGTGCTCGGGCTGAGCCGTGCTCCGGGGTGGGCGCTGATCCCGCAGCCCTGCGGACGCTCCCCGCTGGCATCGCCTCGCACGGTCCCTGCGCTGGCCAGGGCAGACATGGACACCGAGTTCCTCCTGCTTCTGAGCCTGCTAGGATATCTGTGCTCTTGCTGTTCTCCTGGCATTAAGGCCTTCGGGCTTGGTGGAAAAGGAAATGGGCCAATTTGCTGCAAAGCAAGTTAATGCATCTTTTGTCACACGTCTTCCAGTTTCAGATCTATCATCTCTTGTTTTCACTTGAACATACCTGCTCAGGCAGAACCAAAGGTGGTGTAACTTTCTTAAAGCCTGGTAGAGGCAAAAAGAACTATAGAGATCTGGAACCTTGTGTGATGTTAAGAATACTGATCTGGATAGAGCAGCAGTGTGTATAACTTAGCATCCATTAGCAGCAGAAACAGAACTCCTCTTAAGAATCAGACACATATCTCTATTTCAGTCTATGGTTGAAGGAACTGGTTAGTTTTCTTATTGTCCAAAAATGATAGTGCTTTTTAGGGGAAAGAGGGAATGTGAAGACACTGCTTACCTCATACCTGCACTGCCCAATAGGCTATCCTGAACAACATGAAATTTTCTTTTGTCTTTCTAACAAGCTTCTTCTTGCTCCTTTACATTTATCCATTGTAGGTGATGAAATAGATTGACTCCAGCTCTCCCCTCCTGGCATGCCATATGTGCTGTGTGATACCCTTCTTTGCTAGATTGTTCCAGCTTTGGGGGAGGTGGGAATTTATTCCTGGAATCGTTCCAGTGTCCAGATCATTTTCATTTTCTTTATTAGTATGGATTGTAGCCCATCATCCTTGAGGACAGCAGTTGGTAGGGAGCACATGAGATAATTGCCTAAAATGAACTCTGCCTCCATGGGGCACAAAATCACTCAGTGGCACTGAATTATTCTTAGTCTGGCTTAAGTCACCTTTCTCCCTGTAGGCAGTACCTGATTGTTACATATGTAATGGGGACCATATGCTCAGCCTAGACTCAGTCCCAGGCTTAGACCATCTGCCTATAATGCAGTACACTTTTTCTTTCCTGTGGACCTTCCTAGGTGGCTTCTCCATCCTTCAGGTGCAGGATGGCTGCCAGCAAAGAAATAAGCTTTTCTGCATGCTCAGTATTGAGCAGAGCTCAGTGGGTCCAAAGGGTCAAACTCTTCCCACCTGCTCATTCCTATCTGGAACAGCTCTGTGCAGTAGGGACAGCCTCTCAAATATTGCTACACCTCCTGCAAATGTATATGACTTCCACAGAATCATTTAGCCTGGAAAAGACCCCTTAGATCATCAAGTTCTCCACTATACCGTACACCTAAGCACCAGGTCTTACAAATTCAGGGATGACGACTCAACCACTTCCCTGAGCAGTGCTTGATAACTCCTTCAGTGAGGAAATGTTCCTAATGTCCAATCTAAATTTCCTCTGGTGCTACTTGAGGCCATTTGCTCTTGTCCTATCTTGTCACTTATGGTAATTTACAGGACTTCACTGTTTTTAACATCACTTGTCAAGTGCAGTTCTCACTTGAGGTTCCTCCTTGAAACATCTGTGGTTTAAGCAGAGATAAGGAGGAAAAATTCCCTTCTCCAGAGAAACACAGCCCTGCAGCTCTTGTGTGCCTTGGGCAGCTGTGTCCATCACAGCTGGCTATGGAGAGCCTCTCCCACCCTGTAAGGGGAAGGGTTTGGTGTTTGTTGGGCTCTTTTCTGGCCTCCCCCACTTGGACTTGTTGGGTTACTGAGGAGGGAAGAAAGCAGTAAGCTCTTGCATTCTGGACATGAAACTGAACTGCAACCATTGCTTGAACTAAAAGTATCAGAAGAAGGGCAAAACCAATGAGTTCATTTGCAACCTACTGTAAATGTTTGTTTTACCCTTCCAAANTGAGCCGTGCTCTAAGGTGAGCCGTGCTCGGGCTGAGCCGTGCTCCGGGGTGGGCGCTGATCCCGCAGCCCTGCGGACGCTCCCCGCTGGCATCGCCTCGCACGGTCCCTGCGCTGGCCAGGGCAGACATGGACACCGAGTTCCTCCTGCTTCTGAGCCTGCTAGGATATCTGTGCTCTTGCTGTTCTCCTGGCATTAAGGCCTTCGGGCTTGGTGGAAAAGGAAATGGGCCAATTTGCTGCAAAGCAAGTTAATGCATCTTTTGTCACACGTCTTCCAGTTTCAGATCTATCATCTCTTGTTTTCACTTGAACATACCTGCTCAGGCAGAACCAAAGGTGGTGTAACTTTCTTAAAGCCTGGTAGAGGCAAAAAGAACTATAGAGATCTGGAACCTTGTGTGATGTTAAGAATACTGATCTGGATAGAGCAGCAGTGTGTATAACTTAGCATCCATTAGCAGCAGAAACAGAACTCCTCTTAAGAATCAGACACATATCTCTATTTCAGTCTATGGTTGAAGGAACTGGTTAGTTTTCTTATTGTCCAAAAATGATAGTGCTTTTTAGGGGAAAGAGGGAATGTGAAGACACTGCTTACCTCATACCTGCACTGCCCAATAGGCTATCCTGAACAACATGAAATTTTCTTTTGTCTTTCTAACAAGCTTCTTCTTGCTCCTTTACATTTATCCATTGTAGGTGATGAAATAGATTGACTCCAGCTCTCCCCTCCTGGCATGCCATATGTGCTGTGTGATACCCTTCTTTGCTAGATTGTTCCAGCTTTGGGGGAGGTGGGAATTTATTCCTGGAATCGTTCCAGTGTCCAGATCATTTTCATTTTCTTTATTAGTATGGATTGTAGCCCATCATCCTTGAGGACAGCAGTTGGTAGGGAGCACATGAGATAATTGCCTAAAATGAACTCTGCCTCCATGGGGCACAAAATCACTCAGTGGCACTGAATTATTCTTAGTCTGGCTTAAGTCACCTTTCTCCCTGTAGGCAGTACCTGATTGTTACATATGTAATGGGGACCATATGCTCAGCCTAGACTCAGTCCCAGGCTTAGACCATCTGCCTATAATGCAGTACACTTTTTCTTTCCTGTGGACCTTCCTAGGTGGCTTCTCCATCCCTCAGGTGCAGGATGGCTGCCAGCAAAGAAATAAGCTTTTCTGCATGCTCAGTACTGAGCAGAGCTCAGTGGGTCCAAAGGGTCAAACTCTTCCCACCTGCTCATTCCTATCTGGAACAGCTCTGTGCAGTAGGGACAGCCTCTCAAATATTGCTACACCTCCTGCAAATGTATATGACTTCCACAGAATCATTTAGCCTGGAAAAGACCCCTTAGATCATCAAGTTCTCCACTATACCGTACACCTAAGCACCAGGTCTTACAAATTCAGGGATGACGACTCAACCACTTCCCTGAGCAGTGCTTGATAACTCCTTCAGTGAGGAAATGTTCCTAATGTCCAATCTAAATTTCCTCTGGTGCTACTTGAGGCCATTTGCTCTTGTCCTATCTTGTCACTTATGGTAATTTACAGGACTTCACTGTTTTTAACATCACTTGTCAAGTGCAGTTCTCACTTGAGGTTCCTCCTTGAAACATCTGTGGTTTAAGCAGAGATAAGGAGGAAAAATTCCCTTCTCCAGAGAAACACAGCCCTGCAGCTCTTGTGTGCCTTGGGCAGCTGTGTCCATCACAGCTGGCTATGGAGAGCCTCTCCCACCCTGTAAGGGGAAGGGTTTGGTGTTTGTTGGGCTCTTTTCTGGCCTCCCCCACTTGGACTTGTTGGGTTACTGAGGAGGGAAGAAAGCAGTAAGCTCTTGCATTCTGGACATGAAACTGAACTGCAACCATTGCTTGAACTAAAAGTATCAGAAGAAGGGCAAAACCAATGAGTTCATTTGCAACCTACTGTAAATGTTTGTTTTACCCTTCCAAAGCCACACGTCTCTTTGCCACTTGAGTGAGCAAGAAGCTTTATTAGAAAATGTTCCCCTGCATTTGTGTCCTGCTTGGTTTGCTTGGTTCTGATTAGTTAATAATTGTTTCATTAGTGTAGAAATAGGTGTCATGTTACTTTGTGGGTTTGGTTTTTATCCCACCCTGTTGTGTGAACATTTCTTACAGTTATTTGCTGCAGGGAAAATGTGAAACAGGGTGTATAACAGGAGGCAGAAAGAGAGAAACTGCCCTAACTTGGGAAGAGCCTTGCTTCTTGCCCTCAGCTGGCATCAACAAACCCATCAATATTAAAGTCGAGTGCAAGCCAAAATGCCCCAGCTTTACAATTATAAAGGAAAGGGTGAGGGGAGGTTGAACCAGGGCAGATTAAGAGACTGAAAAAGAGTAATTTGGAGGTTTGCACTGCTGAAAGCACACCAGTTTCCAGTCATTACTGGTTGAATCAGGAAGGAGCACTGGTCTATTTTATAGGGCCCTTTGTCTGCTTATACCTCCTCTCTCAACTGCTGGTGCTTTCTGATCCATGGATCCCCAGCAGGAGTCTCTTTACCTTGGCCCTGCCTCTGCAACAGGGTGACTCAAGCAAGCAGCATCAGTGGGTCTGTGTGGTCTCAGGTTTAAGAGTGGTGCTGGTGCTGCTAGATTTTAGTGGCTGACAGAGCTGCTGGATTAACCACTCATCTGTCCAGCACTAGAGGGCATAGATCCCAGCCAGGTTTGGTAAGGCAGGTGCAGTATTTATGGTGAACAAATACTGAAGAGTTTTAATACATTATGTGCTCATCCTGGAGTGATGGAAATTTAAAGGTGTGTTGTAGGGTGAGAGAGAGCTTAGCAAAGCTTCCCTTTTCTCATCAGCCCACAACCTAAAATTTTCTGCTGCAGCTGGGAGGAGAGAGATGGAATACTTAGGGCTTTTGGAGAAAATGTATTTGAAGAAGAGATGTGAAAGAGGGGTTGAATGAAGCACAGGAGGAAGCTCCAGACTTTTGCAGTTGAAGGGAAAGGGAAGATGCTGTGCATGTAAACATGAAGATGGTGGGGATCTTGGCTGGGGAGGAGCAGGCAGGTAGAAAACAGCAGTTAGCAAGTGTCCAAAAGCAATCTGAGGCTTCACAAAAGGCTAAAAATAGTTCAAAGGTCATGGTGATCTTTATGTGTGCAGGACAGTCGTGCAGTAACTCTGCATGGTGCCATTGGTTCATTGGAGCCTTTGGAAAAACACAGAACACACTGCTGGAAGTGCATTTCTCTCTCCTTTGCCCTGTGTATCTTGACAGCAAAGACTTTGAGGCTTAGGGCTTTTATGAAGGATTTTGGGTTTTTAGCAGAATAAAGTGGCAGGCAGTATGACCACAGCTTTCCTCTGAGAGAGCTTGGCCTAATACACCTGTGACCTGCTGTGGCTCTGTCCCCTCCCAGACCCTGTGGTCATGGGGACATGCTGATGCTTTTATTTCCATGGTAAGTTGAAGAAGCCAACAGACAGGTTGAAATTCAGGTGTAGCCTTGATCTTTCAAGCAGAGGTTGTACAGACACAATTTTGCCCCACAGGTAAGTTTGATGCAGAGAAAAGCTGCAGCAGAGATGTGTGTGTGTTAAGGAGCTGATGAATGATACATGAGGCACAGCAGGGTGGTGTTGGCAGTGCCTGCTTTGTGGGAGAAATGGAGGCAGAGTAACAGTGGGTAGTTTTTCCTACTGGGGCAGTAATGGGAGCTGCTGGGCTGGAATGAACTGCTGGCTCCTCCTTGAGCCATGGAGGCTGAGAAAGGTTGCTGGGCAGCAGGGACAGAAGCAAAGCAGGAAGAAAGGCCAGAGAAGGCAGGGAGGAGACAACAGCTCTTGGCAGGGCTGTGCTGAGGAGTGGTGGAGTTGCTGCTGGCTTGCAGACCCAGCATGGGCACAGTAATCTCTGTGGTGGAACAGTGGGACTGTTAAAGCGTTGTGTCAGGCAATCCGTGCTGCCCAGCCTTGTGTCCTGCAGAGCAAAGGTGGAAGGAGAAGGAGGAAGCAGTGGTTAAAAAAAGTCTGGTTAAAGGTGAAGGATGACACAGAAAAGTGAAGGGGTAATACTCTGCAGTGCTTTAGTGTCAGGTCTGTAGCTCTGTGTGACAGCAGACTTGGGGAGTTACTGCATGTCAGAAGCTGTGAGGTAATGCTCTGTAGGTAACTGGTTCAAGCAATTTGCCAGGAAATTAAATGTCCTAGAAGTTTTCCAAGCCTTTGTGGTTCAGCAGCAAAAAGAAATTACTACACTTGCTGGCAAGTTGCCACTGCATACTTATAAGGCAGTTATGTTTTTGCAGTGGCAGTAATAAGACATTGGGTTTCCTTGTAACTGTTTGTGGTTCTCTCCAAATCTGCATATTCTTTTTTTTTTTTCCCCAGCCATTCAGGAATTTGGAATTTTTTTAGGAAGAACCAGTTCCTACCAGTGTTGAAAGTGGGCAATTATTTTCTTTTTCATAGTGTTGCTTATTTTTCCTTTTCAAAAGAGCTTTGTAAAAAGCAAGCTTTTATCGTTCATGGTGGGAGAATATTTTCATTCTCAATTTGCATATGGAGAGACTGACATGAAGAGAAAAACAGTGCAGCATTTTCAGAAGTGTCTTGTATTAGGAGGCAGACATTTCCCAAGATTTTCAGAGGTGCTGGTCATGTGAGGCATCTCTGGACATCAGCTGAAGTGCTTGGTATTTATGAAACTGGCTTTTGGAAAGCATTGATACTGCACAAAACTTGAGGCTACTCTGGAAAACGTTGGCCTAGGAGATGTCCTGGGCTAAAGGGCTCCAAATGAATCCTGGACATTGCTGTGGTTAGTGCTTCTCTGCTCCTGGGCCACCTTCTGTTCTTTATACTTCTTCAGACAGTGACTGTTTGCCTTGGCCCCTGTCTTGCCAGGCTCTGTCAGAATCTGTTCTGTGATGAGGTTGTGTATTTGAGTCCCGCTTTTTGGAGTTGTTGTTCTGACTAACCTTAACCATGAGCAACACAAACAGATGTTGTTTTGTTTGAGCCTCTCACTGGACACTTGGGTGTGGGAGAGAGGAGAAACCCCAGCACTCTCAGAGAGTTTTTACCCATGTCTGGGCTCCTCCTGAATATCAGCTCACAGTTCTTCTCAATGTTAAAAGTGTTGATTAAACAGAGTTTAAAATATGATTGAAGCACACTGATCAAATTGGGAGCTCTCTTGCCAATGAATGAGCAAAGCTTTGGTTTTGACTCTGCAGTGTCTCCAGGGTACACGTGGCATGGCAGGATCTCATTGCTGTATTTTCAAGCAGTGTTCATTGAGTCGTTTCATTTTACATTTACTGGTGTGGGTGCACAGGAAAAATCAAACCACTCTTCTTAACTGTAAGCAGAAAAAAAGTGCTGTGCTCTAATTGTTTTCATTTTTGGCAGAGCTACTTTGTGCTGCAGTTATGCTTGTGCCTAGAGGCATGTAGGAATGGATATCAGGTATCCACCTTCCTGCACTCTTTCACACATCCTGTCCTTAAATTTTGTGAACCCTTTGGGAACCACACCATTGTATGAGTGTTGGCTAGCTAAAATCATCTTCGTTGCAAACAAACATGCTTCTCTTCAGAACCATTTTGTAGGTAACTTTTCTCTATTAATCTAAGTGCTTTGAATATGGACTTTAGACTTCTTTTCAAGTAGCTTCTTCTGATGATGTTCTTCTGTGTATGGGGACAGGAGACAGCTGGGGAAGATATGAATCACCTCCTCTGGCCAAGCATGAGAAGAGAAAAAGGGAAAAAAATAAGTCTTTTGGGAAAAATAAATCTGTTAGTTGAAGTGCAAGCTCTGGTAATTCTATTTCAGACAAGACTTTTATTATAACAAGGTTAATTTTCCATAAATAATCTTCTTTGTTTGCTGTGGCTTTTTGTGTTTTCTGTTTATGTTTTTAACACTTTATGGAAGATGAGGTGTGTGTGATGTTTCTGCAAAGATGCCTAGACAGGAGCTACTTGTTGCAGGGAAGAAACTAAGGCTGGTATCAAATGCCACTTATGTCAGTTTGACTAAGATTTTTTGATTTTTTGATTTTTAAGTATTCATGATTAAGGAAAAGGAAATTCTCCCATTCTAATCATGGCTGGTCCCTATTTCTCAGATGGTACAAGGCATTATAAACTGTTTAGAAGTGCATGTACAAAGTTGTTTACAATCAGATAAGCGTACCAGCTTTGAGCCAGATTAATACAAATTTACTCTATAGATTTACAGTACTAACTCGTAAACAAGGGCAGCACAAAAATGTTTGATTGAAGTTCTGGCTTCTCTATAACTTCAGCTAAGTTGAGAGATGAAAATGTTCTGCTGTGCAAAGACTTCATGTGAAATCTGGTTTGAACCACGGTGCTTCCACCTTCTTTAATGTTGCAATTGGTACAAGGTGAGGGAATGCATATCCAAATTTTCCAGTATATGTCTGTCTGTATCCCCATATATATCTGTGGCTATAGAGATCCCTCCTTCTTTAACCAGAGATGTGGACACTGGTTCATTCTGTGTGACTGTCTAGCAGGTTACTCCTTCATCATTCCTTAACATCCTTTAAAGATCCTGGTTCCTCTGTTTTAAATGTAAAACACTTAATCTGTATTTGTTTAGTGTATGCTCATGGTTACTAAAAGGTATCTATCTCTTCATGGGCTGGGCTGATGATTCAGTGTCAAAATTCATTTGTTTCTTGGGCAGGAACTTGCCCTTCTGGTACTGGTCCAAATGGAGTTTTTATGGCTGGCTCTTGGCTTATGCACAGAGGTGCTCTTGTGATTGCTGAAATTACACTTGATTATTTACCGAAGGATAATAGTATGTACTGTGTGTAACCTCTTCCCTTGGCTTTTATTTGAATACTAAAAGGAGAGAAATGATCTGCCTAAAGAGGTTTCCTTTGTGTTTCCTTTCTCATCCTCTCTCTCTTTCAGAGGAGAAAAAAAACCTTGAAAAGCCCAACTGCCATGTTCTCTAGCTGAAACCCATTCAAACAAAAGAAGTCTTAAATCCATATTAATCACCGCCACCTTTAATTTTTCAATCACTGCTTGATTAAATTGCTGCCTAGATTTGTCCTTTCACTCATAAGGCCTGGCGAGTGCTCTGCAGTGAACTCAAACAGAGAAGTAATAAAGTGCTTTCTGTCACAGGCACTCCCAAAGTGCCAGACACAACACAAGTTATTAAAAAAAATCAAAGAGTGAGCTCCTATAAACTGTGCATAGAGGAAAAAATGATTGTCCAGGGAAGGGGAAGATGATTTTAATTTCGCATCTGCAATTGTGAAAGCAAATACATCTGTACAGAGGATATTTCAAAGTCAAAAAGAAACGTGCAAACTTGAATGGCAAGGCCTGTGTCAGGACACAGATTTGTAGTGGTTTTACCACTGCCAGAATGCAAGTGCCTGGTTTTTTTCCTTCCAGTATAAATTCCACCCAGAGTGTGTCTATCAGTAAACTCCACTGATCCACAGAGTCCCAGGGAGGGTCAGGCTGGAGGGGAGCTCAGTGGGTCCCTGCTCAAGCCTGAATTAAAATTCCTGTTTCCTTTGCTGACCTGTAGGAAGACTGAAGAGTGAGGTGTGTTTCTATTCTGTGGTCTGGTTACATATTCGTTGGCTGCCCTACATCAGGCTCCATGGATCTCAGCCAAAGTTCCTGCCAGTGTCAGTAGTGCAGGGACAGGGAGCTGGGCTTGCTAGCTGCTGTGGTCTCTGACTGATGGCAATGTATGTACACTGAGCATCAAGGAACAAGCACATCTCATACAGCTCTGCAGGAAAGTGCAATCAGCCCATAAAGAGCAATAACAATTCAAAAGCATTTCATAAGCATTCTCTTTAAACAATAACAACCCCCTCCCCAAAACCACAAGACAGCAGTGGTATTTCATTTTCACAAAATTACTTGGAGAGCTCTTTGTGGCCTGTGCTAGAAATATTATTGGAGCAATGGATTGGAGGCTTTCCTTCCCTGCTATCTTTTCCATTTAGCATCAAAATAGGTTTGGGCTTCCTTCTCTCATATGATGCTATTATTTGCAAATCTGTGTTTCTTGTCGGGGCTCTGAAACCCTTGCTGAGGCATCTCGTGCTATCAGCTGGTTGAGAAAAGCATCCAGGGTTGAACCCTTCCAAAAGGCAGTAGGTTGGATATAGAAAATGCCAGCAGGATACCTCTGTGCTTACCACTGTTTCTCAGGAAGCACAATCACAGTTTTTCATTTCTGCATGTCCCTGAGTGAGTGCTACCAGGAAGAGCTGATGAGGGAAATTGTTTTAAATCCTGCAGCATGCTCTATCCCTTCACTTGTCTAGTTATTATTGAATTGTGCCAACAGTTGGATGCCACATGGTCATCACTCCTTTGTCCCATCATGTGCCACAAACTCTTTCATCCTTCCACTAGAACAACACAACCACAGCCATGATTTCCTGAAGATGTAACATCTTGGGGTCCTGAAGTCATTAGGCAGACATGGAGTTAACCTTTGCATCCACTGTAATTTTGTCAGCTAGTGGAAATTATTAAAGGACCTGAATCAAGAACTTCAGAACAGACAATAACTGTAGACAGGTAACCTCTTGGGCTTACCTCAAGTAATTAAGTCTTATAACTGAATGGCAGATGCCCACTTTATTAGAGTCATTACTTTAGCAGGGAGATGGTGTTACAACACACAGCATTGTTTTACTGCATGAGCTGAGTAACTTCTAATATAGACAGTTGAATAATTAATAGAAAAGGAGCTTTAATAGAAGGTCATCTGTTTTCAATTATAAAAGCTGGAGTTATTGCATAGGTTGAGAAGGGCACAGCATGCAGGATGTGTTGATCCTTCAGGCTCAGATTGATTTGCTCTTCGGATGAAGCCATTAGAAGTAGAGGAACTTGAAGAGCAAGAGGGATGTGAGGGTTTTCATCATGAGCACCCTCACCCATCAAATGACAAAAGAGCAAGTGGTGTGAGCATGACCAGACTGTTGGTAGAACATCTCTGCTGTGATCTGTTGATTTGTGCATCTGTCTGCAGGTGGCCTTTTGGGCAGAGCAAGGAAGCCTGGAGGAGTGCTTTGTCAAAATATGCCATTGACCAGCTGCAGTGGGCTGGCCACTCTGAATTCCAGAAAATGAGTGTTTCAGGGGTAGCAGCCCCTTACATCATGTGTGATCACTATGAAGGGCAGGAGTTTCATCTTTTGCATTTGCTTGACAGCCTTTTGATTGATAGCAGATGTTTTTAGGAGAACGTATGCTGTCAGCTTCGATTGTCTTCCTTTGTAATTTTGACAGACAATGTTCCCTAAATGTGTTATGTGAAGGATTACTTAGTGAAGACTGTCACATACTGGGACAAAGGGATTTTAAGAAGTAGAGCAACAAGTGAGCATCCATCTTTGGCAGACCATTGCTACAAATCCTTTGAGAAGAGATATAAAAGGTGTAATCAGAGTTTTAAGGATTGCTGTTGTCCAGAATGAGAAATGTGATTTTAACTGAGTAAGACAGTTAAATACAAAGCAAAGGTTTGGATTATTTTGCCTTCCTCCTCCCCCTCTCCCCCTTTTTTTTTTTTTTTTTTAATGCTTTCCCAACAGATAAGAGGGAGCTGAGTGATGCTGTAGGGAAGATGCAGGTGGGATGAAAGAATCAGACAGGATGCAGAACAGCCAAGAGGTGGCAGTTGTATTTGCAGATGGTAGGGAAACAGCCAAGAAGATGAGACAGGGAAAGGTTATTTGTACAACGGGAACTGCTGACTTAGATGGACAAGGGAAAAGATACAGGCCTGAAACAGAAACTTCTAGAGAAGAAAAGTTTATAAACATCAGTGCCACACCTAAATTGGATGAGTCCATGGAGCTGCATGATTTCTGCCTGTGAAACCTCTTGCCAGTTAGGTATATCTTTTTTCTTTTGCCCATATGCACACACATGAAGATCAGGTACATGTTTTATGGGTTTTCTCTTGCTTGTTGTCCCCTATCTGCAGGATTATTTTTTTTTTAAATTTGCATATTAAGTATTGAAGGATATCAGAATTATTTCAGGTTTGTTGGTTTCCATACTATGCAATCAGAGTTTTTTGAGAGCATGGCATTTACTGAGTGGCAGAGAGCTTTTCCAGTCTGTGAAAGGACCTTTGACTCACTCAGCTTTAGACCTTTCTTCATGTAAAGCCTCAGTCTTTGGAGTTCACAGCTCAGTGACATTGGTGTTTGTCCTTGGACACACTAGATGGCAAAGCTTGGGTGTGCAGAGAAAAGCTGCATGTCAGCTCTAATTTTGGGTGAATGCTCTTCCTGTTTTATTTTCATGCAATAGTCTGGAAGCTGACAGTTTTGTCAGGGTTTTTTCATTATTTTTTTAAAAGCCATTGTTGTTGCAACAAGAAGAACCCTTGTGCCCTTTCTTACTGGATTGTTCTTTTTTCCAAAAGGAAAATAAAACAAGAATCAACAATACTGGAAAATCAGGATAGGAATAAAACCACATGATTCTTTCCTTCTTTCTCTCTTCCTCAACTAAAAGAGAAGGTGGACCAAGGCTGAACATCCTCTGCCCTGCTGTGGGAAGCACAGCAGCCTTTATGGGCCTGTCCACTTTTATAGCAAGCAGTAAATAGTCTTGAAGCACTTGAACACAGAGTATTTATGTGCAGGTAGGTTCTGTATTCAAAAATGACAAGAATTTGTGTGGTGGTGGGAGAATTTGTTATAAAATCTTCAGAGGAGCCTGTCTCAGTTCAGTTATCTGAACCCATTTCTGCATATGAAATACAACCCTACCAGCAGAAAATGTTTGCAGTGACAGGAGGAGGAAAGAAAGGCCTTCCAGAAGTTTTCTTCAGAACTAAAAAATCTGTCTGCAGTGTCACCTTTTTATTTTTAAAAAGGTTGCTTTGAAAATACCACGTCCGTTGTTAGGACTGTAAAGCATTGCTGAGGTTAAACGTCTGGGAATCTGAGGCAGAACTCTGAAATCAGAGGAAGTTGGGGAATAGCTCATGGCCAAAAGGAGGGCAGGGAGTATGGCATTGAGTAAGAAAGACACATAATTATGCACAAAAAGTTTTTTTCTTAGCATCCATCTTTACAAACTGTATATTTTATCTTACCACTAAAATTTTACAGTCAGAATTTAGGTAAGCATGTCACTGTTGCAATGCTAGTCAAAGCTAAGCTGCAAGGTTTTGCCACAAAGACAAATGTGTATCAAGAGCCAGCCGTGCTCTTTTACACTCAGCATTATGCATTGGCCCTCTGTTTTGGATTGATATTCTTCCCCAACAAGCTCAGAAAGTGGAATTTAAAAACAAAAAGAAGGGACTCAATTATTTTAGCTTCATTGAACTTCATGTTGCTGCTGCTCCTCCCCATGGAGAGACTCTCTGGCTGTTTCAGACTCTTCTCATTTACAGAGTGTGATTGTATGAGTTGACCAAATTTTCCAAACCATTGATCTTGCTGCAAATGCTCTGCTGACTTGTTTCTGGCTTATGTGCAGAAAGTTCATGAGTTGGGTGGAATTTTAATTGAGGGGTCTGTATTTTGCTTTTCTGCATTACTAGATGCTATACCCCCTACACATGGGGTGAAAAGGGGACTTAAACCATATAGGAAAGGTTCTGCGTGTTTGCATAGTTGCTTAGAAGTCAGTGCATGTGACTTATGCTTGTAGGCAATTGAAATTGAAACACTTTCAGTGACATCAGAGGTTTGGAGATTGAATACCCTGTTAGGGGTATTTATACACCATACATGTGGGAATGGGCATGTATGAGGGCACACAGCTCTTTGGTTTTGTTCTTTTTGCTTTTGCTTCTTGTAGCAATTCTTTTCCCTTTCCCTTAACTCCTATTGTATCACAAGTGGCTTTATCTGATGTTTTCTACAGCCCAGACAGACTTAAACTAGTTTATTTCTTTCTCTCTCATCTGCTCTGCTGCAGGTTTACCCCTTTATTACACAGACAGCAGAGGCCATCACTAGCAAATTAGGATTGAATAAACTTTCCTGTGCATGTTCAAATCCTATCACATACTCATTATAGAGCAGCTGCACATGTGGGCAAGGGAATTTCATTGACCAAAGTCTACCTAGTGAGCTCTAAACTTTGTGTTCTGTATCTATATTAATCCTGCCACACTGGCAGCTTTTCTAAGTGGAGAACAGAGTGTGTGAATGTCAAAAGTCTTTAACAAACTCCTCATCTGCCGTTGCCACAGAAGACACCACGGGGGTGGGAGGCATGAGCAGCACGTGTGTATAATATAGCTGTGAAAAGCATCCTTGTAAAAAATGCTCTGATATCAGAAAGGTGGATGGCAGGTCTTGGTGCAGGGCATTATGTGTAAAGTGGTTCTTCCTTCTCACTCTGCCCATCTGGCATCATATAGAAATCGTGTCCTCTGAGCTAAACATGTCAGATCAAACGTGTCTCAGATGGGCCAGATGAGCCTGGAATTGCTGCAAATCCCATCTATCTCTTGCTTGGCTTACATTTTTCTCCCAGTTTATGCTGGAAGGACTTTGGCTGGCTTTGCATCAGTGTGTTTGCTGTGGGACAAGTGGTGGTAAGCCATTGTGGCCCCCAAGTGCCAGCCTTCCCGTAGGCAGTGCCATCAGGAACAGGCTGTTGTGAGCATTTGTGGAGCTACACTTCAATGGCTGGGGCTGGGATTGCACAGGGTGCAGCAAAGCAGCCTCAGTGTCCCAGAGCAGAAGAACCCTGAGGTCTGGGGACAGGCAGTGAGTGCTCAGTGAGTGCTCTTTGGTTCCAGCTGCTGAGCTGGAACAGGCTCCCCCTTCCCTGTGGCCACTGCTCTGCAAAAGGCAGTGCCTGGGCTTTGCAGGAGGGTTTGGCTCCTCTTTAACCCTGCATCCCAGTGCTTTTGCTGTAGCTGCTGTGGAGAGCTGCTCAATGTGTCCAGACATTGAGAGGCACCTGGAGAAGTGTGGATCTCTCTTTTCCTGCTAGAACCTCTGAGGGTCCGTTTTACAAAGGAGGGCCTTTGGAGGGTGATGTAAAGAGAGGGGAACCCTTTCTCCTTGGCATTGCTGAGCATTCCTCCTTTCCATACAAATACTGCCACTATTTAATTCTGCAGTTCAAGATGGCAGCAGCAATAAAGTCAACAAGCAGATGCTTTGCAGAGAGAAATTATTTCTCTGCCATTGGTTTTCTTGCCCTGTAGCAAAGTTTTATTATGAATAGATTGTGTCTGCAATAAACCTGGCTTTCTGGGAGCTGCTGTCGGGTAGAAGACATGAAAGTTTCCCTATGATCCTCTTGTCCCCTTTGTCAGAGTTATGTTCCCATTTTAGCTGGTTTTCAGGTAAGAATATGCTTGTTTTGTCAATTCAACAGTGAGAGAAGCCAAAAGCTTTTCTGTTGCGGCGGGATGTCGTGGTTTACCCCAGGTTCCTCCCCTGAAGATCCCTCCCAGGTGTGTCAATCATCCCTCCTTTCCCCACCCCTGTGAGCTCTGTCTGTCACTCCTGGAATTCCAGAAGGGTGTCAGTGATTGGCAGATTCAAAGGATGCTCTCTACCCTGGGGGGGCATTGGGCCATCCAGGTGTGCTCTGTCCCCTAAGATCTCCTCTCCTGTACCTGGTTGGTGGCTCCCTGAGCCCTCCCCTGCCCCTCTCACCCGGCAAAAGCACAAGCAGCCATGTGGTTTGGCTGTTCTGGTGGAGCTGCTGTTGGAATCAGAGGCCAGACTAAAAGCTCTGGATTAAACCCTCCATCAGCACCGACTCCTGTCCTTCACCATCGCCTGACAGCCTCTCCAGCAGAGGAAAACCCGAG
>VXBS01002758.1:48054-203488 GCA_013400255.1 Sitta europaea | reverse complement strand
GCTTAGGCTGTAAAATTTCTTTGTGAAGCTCTGGTACAGATATACTTGCTCCATCAGACTTTGGGTTTTCCCCAGTAAGTTCCTGGAATGCTCTGGGGGGTGGCAGCGTTGTAGCCACAATCCTGAGCAGAGGCACCAGTGTTAGCAGCTTGATGAGAAACCTCGGCCCGGGGATAAAAGGGGAAGAGCTCTGTTCCAGAGGTGGGTGAGAGGAGCTTTTATTTTATGCTAGAAGGGCTCATCCTTAGAACAGCACCCCAATAAGCTGCCGTGGACTGAAAGCACAGTTTTGAGGAAAAAACTGTGAAAGATGGGAAAGACTTCAGTTGTCTTAACTGACTGCTTTCCTCATAGTCTGTAATTTGAATTACAGTTAAGACAAGTTGCCAGATTAGATGCTTGTGACACCGATAATCACCACTTTTTAATATTCTTTTGTTATGTTTAATCTTTTATGAGCAATGCTGCCTTAGCAGGTCATTCTCAGTGTTCTGTTTCTGTGTTTTTACATCCACGGTGACAGAGCTTTGCAGCACAGGGCAATTCAGTGCTCTACAAAAGGGCCTCATTAAGGTCAGTGGCAGTTAAGCACATCCTTTTATTGCATTGCTGAATAAGGATGCAATTGAGCGCACATTTAAGTGTTTCAATGAATTTTGAGCCCGTGAAGGGAAACCTTCGCTTTTTAGGTTGGAGGTAGTAACTCATAAATGTTGCAGTTCTGTTCTTCTGTACCTGTAGCTGATAGCTAGCTATGATTTGGAGGAGCAAGTGTGTGGGAGAATGCTACTCATAAAACAGCAGGGATTACCTGAATGACTCTTTATTCACTTTTCCATTAGTGGGGTGTCAGCATGAGATGCCGTCTTTTGACGGCCTCAATTGTCCCCTAATTTACTTCAGTTGAATGAGACTGTAATTTAGTGGTGGAACTCAACTGAGAAGGAATAATGAATTTCTTGTGGCTTAAGTTCCTGAGGCTCAGACCACACCGGGATAACCAAAAAGGCAGCATTTTGAATGTTTCCATTATTGACAGTATGAAAACGAATGCCATTCGTGCAATGTTTCTTTGCCCATGTAGTTTACTAGTAGGACTTAAGAGCTCCTTTAAGCTTGATAAAATCCCTTGGTATTTATCAGGCTCATGCACTGGGTGGAATATCCTAAAACAAAGCCTGTTTGTGGTCTAACAGGAAGGACGACAACAATATGAGCTATTGATACGTGTTTCTTCTAACCTTTGACAAGACACAGTGGAGTTAGAGGGCAGTGAGGGCGTGAGTGTCAGGCTGGCAGGCAGAACAGGTCGGGGTTTTAGCACTCGGTGCCTGTGTTCGTGTAGCAGTTGCAGGATTGTATTGCCTGTGGTGCAGGATGTCAGGTTCAGGCTCATGGAAGATGGCACAGCACACCTCCTTGGAAATGCTGTCAAGAGTGCTGCAGGCCTTGTGGCACTATTGACAGGACGGGGATGGCTGCGAGGGCTTCAGGAGCCTCATGGCCAGGAGCTAACTGCCTGCTGGAAGGGGGTCCCACCGGTGGCCAGAGTGCGTGCAGGTGTGTCCCACTGCTGGCCAGAGTGCGTGCAGTGGTTTCCAGAAGGGACTCCCTCCAGGAGAGGCAGGGGCAGCAGGGTCAGGTCCTGCCCAGGGTTTCTGTGGAGCTGCTCTGCACTGACGCCCCCGTAAGAGTCTTGATTTATTTGATCCTGTCAATAGACACGTGTATTCCATTTCCACCCCCTCTCTGTGCCTAGCTGAAAGCAGCAGTAATTTAAGTGTGCCTGATATTACAAGAACGTTTGCAGGATAATGTTCACATCGCTATGTTGATACTTGGATGCTGTTTTTTTTCATTGTATACTTTAACTCCCTACTTGGTGGAGGAAGCATATTCGTGCAGGTGGGATTGAGGGAGCCCTTCTAGTTTAAATATGTAGAGACTGGGGGAGAAAAATCCTCTGAGTGAGTTAGTTTAACTGCAGAACAACTGGTCATATCATCCACTTGGATTATGTTATTCAGTGTAATCCTTAACACACAAGGATTTTTTTTATTTTTTTTTGCTAAACGAGGAAATGTGATCAGTAGATCCTAATTAGATACAATATGAGAAACCTCAAACAGATGCATTTTCCATGTAATAATACCAGTAAAAAAAACCACTTAAAGATGCCAGCAACATTATCATGAACAATGAGTCAGTTTCTCCTGCAGTATTTTAAGTGTGGAGCTGTAACTTCAGAATAATTTTCTCCACCAACAAGCATGTATCCAGGGCTGTTTGGGATTACTTTGATTATCATAGTGTAAGATCAATTCTAAATGTAGGCATTGAAGCCTGAATAATTTATTTTCTAGCCCATTAGAACAATTTGGAGGCTCTAATTCCATAGGCAGCTTTTTTGCCAAGAGAGCAAGTGCACGTGTTCGTGTATCTCTTGGGGACTAAGAGACAGATAATCTCTGCTTTTGGAGTAAGACACCTGCAGTACTGCTCGACTCTGCTCTGGAAATGCCTGTGAGCAGTGTCTTGAGCAGAATATTCTGCTCCTTCCACAGCCAATTGCAGAGTGCAGGACTTGCAGAGAGCCCACTGCTGGTGTCCTTCCCTCACAGTTTGCAGCTCAAGCACAGCTGCACCAAACAGCCCACTCGAGATTTACACGGAGCTCTTTCCTGCAGCACACACCTGACTCAAAGAGCCCACGTCTTAGGGCTCTGACAGTATTGCTTCTCGTGTCTCACTGTTTTGACCTTAGAATAAAAGACTTTGCAAAAAAAATATGCAACATTTATTAGGAAAAAAAGTTAGAGAGAACTGCATTTTGTTTCAGGTTTTGCCATGAGCTGCCTTGCTTGCAAGAGAGTGGATTATCCTGAAAGTTTAGACAAATAATGTCTTAAACGTTTCACAAGGGAATTTTAAAAAATGCTGTTGTCAGTAGCCTGGCATCTTTGAATGGGACTTTTTTTTTTTTTGGTTTTTTAAATTTAAATTTCAAGTAAACTCTGAACTCACCAAATGGATTTAACACAGATTCTCATTTGGCTGCCAACAGATCAGGTTCAAGCTATAGACTTCTCTCTAATCTTTTTTTCTTAATGATTTCCCTTTTAACCATGGCAGCATCACTGTTTGTGCAGAAGCCCCAAAATTGTCAAAAGTAGCTCTGTTAATGGGTTTGGGTTTGTTTAATTTCACGTATCAGCAAGCCCAGAAAACTTTCAAGACTTATTATTTTCTCACTATGCTTCTGACACAAAAAAAAGGGCTGGGGGTTGAGGAAGGGGGTAAGGAGAGAAAAAGTGGAGGAGAGGGAACATCGTAAATAACTATTTAAAATTATCCAAGCCTTAGATACCAAGAGGGAGAAGTAAAACCAGACATGTAACACAGAACCGACTACAACTGTTTTCTCTTGGCTCTGGTCCAGAATGAGTAAATGTGATGTCTCTAATCCCTGGGTCTCAGACTGGGAATTACATCGCAGTTCAGGTGAAAAGGGAGGGCAGAGGGGATGAGGAGCAATTGAATGTTCTGGAATAGAAAACATTCAGCTTTGGTTGGAAAGGCTCCTGTGGCTGTCTTGGTGGGTCTTGATTCTTTAAACGTTTCCTTAACCAGGTGCTTGAGTGTTAAAAGGAGATGGAGACTTGGCGGTGTGCTTTGCTCCTCGGGGGAAAAGAGGCTTTAAAGAGCAGTTTAGTCTGAGCTAAGGGCAGCCTCTTGCCTGGCTGTGCCTGGTGTGGCAGCTTAGTAAATTTATTTGGGGACCATGAGTAGATGTTCTGATGTGGGAAAAGGAACAGAGCTGAACTAAGGTGGAACACTTTTCAGTAATGTGTGCTGACATTACGAAATCCAGTTTGAGCCAGGTGGTTTAACATTCAAAGGATTCCTTTGTGCCTTTCAAGTTTGGTCCGTCAAGCTAAGGAAGAGCTGTGTATTATCTCTTCAAAAATAGGGCTGTAATGAGCTGCTGGAGAGCAGAGTATCTCTGAATCAAGGGCAGTGTAGTGAGATGCTCCTGCTGAACAACTGACCTGAAATATTCATCCCTGATCTAAATGGCTGCAGCCCCAGTTGTGGCATTTTGCATGAACTGCGTCTTGGTTTTCTGATGCTTTGTGCCACCAGTGAATTTCCAGTTTTTGCAAACAAGAATGACTTTGGAGTCAGAAGATGCTGAATTAAAACATCCAGGCAACAATGTCTCAAGAATGAAGCATTTTTCCTCAGAGAATTTAGTGGATGATGGAGGAACAGGCAAGCAGGTCTTGCCTTTCCAGCATCCTCAGTGAGACCCACCTCCTGTAATACAAGTGATGGTTGTGGAGCTGGTACCACTCACAGCAGGGGAGCATTGAGGAAAAAACTATAAGCTGCCTCTTATTGGTGCTGCTGAGTTCTTCAGAACAAAGAGCTGGAGATAAGAGCTGAATGTATTGCAAGGCCATGGCTCTGCTGCTCTGGGCATCCACCTTCATTAGGCTTAATTGGGCTGTTTGAGCAGCCTCCTGTGCCTGCAGCTCTGAGGCTTGTCTTGAGGCCAGCATCCACCAAGCTGAAGAAGTGCACTTCTGCTTTTCATCCCATTCCTCAGCCGGTTTGGTGCTGTTCCTGTCTGTATTTCAGCACTCTGACCAGTTTGGTTTTAGCTTAGGTGTTTGTGATATCTCCTTTGATCCTGTTCTGTTCAGCAGACCTCAGAGTTTTATTCCCTCTTTAGGGAATTTGTTGTTACATGATTCCATTTTTTTCCCCTTGGGCCATGATTTCTTTATATCCCCTCCCTTTATCCAAATGATTTTCTGTGGGTTACCTTCTCTAAGTATTCTTCCTCCTCCTCTCCCTTGGTTATTCTTTAATCATTTTGGACCCTGTTAAGGATCCTGCTCTGTGAATGGGAATAGAAGGGAGGGATTTCCAGTGTGGTATGGCCAGGCAGGCTCTGTTCCTCCATGGCACTTGTACGAGGCTGTTGGGAGAGGTTGGATGCAGAGACTGGAATGTGCACACTCCTTAACGAGGTGATTTGAGCTCCTGTGTCTTGGAGTTTGCTTTCTCTCAGTGTGGACACACAGCCTGCTGCAGCTGGGGTACACTGTATGAGATGTGGTTTGGTTCCTTAGCTCTGAACACAACAGACTGCTTTGCAGCTGGGTGGGGAATGCTGCCTTAAAACACAGCTGCCTTTATTGTCCCTTATTTGGGGAGGAATTCAGAGGCATTAAGAGACAACCTTAGTAATTAGTATAAGAAATTGCTTTGGCTTTTGTGGTTCTCCTCTGTGTTTCATTTCTGAGGTTTAGCACTGCCCCAGGATTAGCTCTATCTTTTTCCTTCCCTGGCTCATGAGCTGCCTTATGTTCATCCACTTTATGCAGGTATTTAGTGGATATGCTCCTGCATATATCTGGCTTACTACTCTATGAACACAATTTCTTTCCAAGCCTTTAATTGATTTGGATAATAAAGTGCAATTACAAACTCAATAAAAATTGGTTATTTTTAAGGGAGAGCAGGAAAGAAAAAACCTAAGTGATGCTGTGCTGTGTGACTAGATAATAATGCAAAATCCTCTTTGCCTTTCACTCTGAATGCTCTCTTGCTTCCAGGAGAGGCTTGACCTTAGACAGGCACTAACTAAGAACTATGAGGTGTCCTGCTGGGGGGATGCTCTGGCCAGGTTTGTTTATGGCCTGTGTCAGGGATGAGAGGCAGTGTATTGGGATGGGAAGGATGGGGAATCAAAACTGCTTCAGCCATTCTGGGCAGTTCTCTGAGGTACCAAATAGCACAGAGGTCTTTTCAGTCCCTTCAAGGGCTGACCCTTTGGGACTTTATCCTTTACTCAGTGTCTGCTTTTTCACTAGAGAGCAAAAGACCTCCTCTCTGAGGTTGTGTCTTGGATTCAGGAAATCTGTGACTTTTTGAGTGTTGCATCTTACTGATGACTTCTCTACCAGTTCTTTTCTTTCTCCTTTGTTTTTCCTACTGAAAGTGTCATAGGGAGAGATCATTTCTTACCAGGTGTGACAGCTGCTGTGCTCCACTGCCATATTGACATGGTTTCATATCTGGGGTTGCCTGGGTACAATAACTGAGTTTCTTTGTTTCTCTTTGTTTTCCCAGTTGGGAGGCTGTGGCATCCTTGGCGTGGGCATCTGGCTGGCTGTTACCCAGGGGAACTTTGCCACCCTCTCCTCCTCCTTCCCGTCCCTGTCAGCTGCCAACCTGCTGATCGTCACCGGGACGTTCGTCATGATCATCGGCTTCGTGGGCTGCATAGGTGCCATCAAAGAAAACAAGTGCCTCCTGCTGAGTGTGAGTATTGAGCTGCTGCAGTGCTTGCTGCTTTGGGACACTGTGCTGGTGCCATGCATGCTGCAGTGACCTGTGTCTCAACAGAAGTCACCCCTTGACACAGATGGGACGTGAGCCGTGTGAGAAACAGCCTTTGGTAATTGCTCCAGGGAGCTGCCAGGTCATTCCTGACCTCCATGGAGGATGAGACCTGCAGGAAGGGAATTCTTAGTGGTGGTGTGGGTTTCCTTGAACTCTTCAGAGAAGAGGAAGAGTTTTCTGAAGACATCTTTCGTAGTGTATCTTTAAATTCTTTTTCACTCAGCTTTGACAGCAATCCGCTCCAAGTGTTTGCCCTGGTGGGACTGAATAACTGAAGTCCTGGGCAGAAACATCAATGCAGGCAGGAAACAAGTTGATTCTAGTTTAAATTGAAGATAATACCTATAGGTTTGACAATGCTGGTTTTTCCAACCATTAACTCTCCAAAAATTGAGATGTCAGGAAGCAATGGTGCCAACACAAGGAGACTGCTGTGAAATCAAAGATTAATAAAGTGCCAGCTGTCCATGATTTCACAGAAACTTGAGCCACATCCCTGGTATATTTCATCAAAATGCAGTTTGATGCCACTCAAGGGTGAAATTTAGGAGCAGTGAATACCTTCTGTACCTGGTGTTAGTGTGTTTTGCATCCTGTTGAGCTGAGGACCAGGAAGTGATGTGATCCTGCTGCTCGAGACTAGGACTTCACCATGGGGCTGGCAAACCTTAGAGTGAAGAGGAGCTGTGGTTCAGCTGCTCAGCTGGTGATGCCTCTGTAAAAGGCTGTTCCTTTCGGTGCTTTACACATTAATTTTTTTCCCTGGGAACTACAGAATGAGTTAATGCACAGAAGCCCCCAAATCTCTTAAGTGACTGAGATTACAAGCCTCAGTAGAGGACTCTTTCCAGGCCCTTGCCTTAATCAGTTGTTTCTGCTGATTTTTAGGCAGTCAGCACTGGTCAGTCTAGGCTAGTAAAGGCTATGTATGTGGCTTGAAACTAAAATGAACCATATAAATGGAAATTAAGGCAGTTATGTGAATGAAAATCTAAACTGGGAAGGCTGAAGTCAGAATCTGATGCTGAAAGTCCTTGACATTTTTAACAGTACTATAAATACACACTTTGTGGAGGAAGTGTGTGCCCAGACAGATGTAATGGATTACAGCTTCAATGCCAATACAGCAGGAGCCCACAGGGTGCAAAGTCTAATGGTATAGCTTATATGTGCAAAATGAATCACCTGCTCTGTGCTTTCCTGGAGGCCTAGCTCAGGTGTGACAGCAGTGAGCAGTGCCTGCTTGGGTGTCAGGATCAGGTCAGGATCTGGCAGTCACTCCTCAGTGCTGGAAGAGTTTAAGGCTTTTATCTCTTGTGGTTCTTTGTCCCTCATCTGTCCTTTTGGCTGGGGCAGACTGCCTTGGTCAGCCATCATTGCCCAGGCAGGTGAATGCACTCGGGCACGCCCAGCTGGGCACCCATGGCAGGTGGAAATGCTTGCAGGTCCTGCTCCTGCTGCCACACTGCACAGCACTCAGCATCCAGTGTCCCTCCCTGCATGACAGAAGGACTGTCCTTGATGGGGCAAGTTAAGGAATGCAGAGGAATCCAAATTCACTTAGGAACTCCCTGCACAGGAGAAAGGGGAGGCTTGATCTGATTTGGTACCCACATTTCACTCTGTCTGTCCTTGCCTTTCTGTACTGTAGCTATTCAGTGTGGCTTCTGTTTTACTCAATTTTCTTCAAATTGAGTTATGTTAGAGCTGATTATGGCTACTTTAATTCTGAATAAGCCAAACTGTAGAGGGTTGAAATACAGTTTCATTAATCCACATTGAATTCAATTTTTATTTTGTCTAGAGTAACTTTCCACATTGCATTGCATTGGTACTTTCTCACTGTCAGTAAATACCAGTGGGATTTTTTTAGTTCTTCTGAGTAGTTTTTGTTGTGTTTATGTCTTTGGAAGAGAAGTGGATGGTGGTTGCAGCTCCTGTTTCTGGGAGCAAAGCCTTATCATGCAGGTTTGTCCATAGTCTTCCTTTCCCCACATTGCTGGTTCTATTTGACCTGTGTTTCAAAGAGTGTTTAAAAGTTTAGGGCTGGGGCATTTGGTTTTGGCCAGCTCCCGTTTTTCTAGGGAGCACAGATAGCAGAAGAAATGCTTGAATGAAATAAATTGCTGAATATCAAACCAGGGCTGCTCTTAGGGTGTGTGGTTGTTACATCCCTTCATCCTTTTCTTATTCCACAGGTGTTCCCAACACTGTGTTCTCCCACAATGAAAATTCTCTCTTTCCAGAATATCTTTGGATTTTTTAAACATCCCTGAAAAAGCCCTGTCTGCTTTTTTAAGAGGATTGTTTTGTTGCAGCTGGCTTGCAATAGGACTGACCATCTAAAGGGTAAAGGGAAAGCTCCTAAGTGTTCCCAGCCTCGTGTGTCTGTGACACACACGACGTTTAACAATTGCTCCTGGATCAAGTCCTTACATTCCTTTCAACATCTCCCTGGCTGCCACTTAACATCTGGCCTTGGTCCTGGTAGTAGCTTGGAACTGAATTTATGTCTTCAGAAGGCATTGCCACAAATGTGACAGCCACCCATGGAGTAAGTTGTCTAGCTCGTGTGTGCTGCAGCTGACATATCTTCCTGAGAAGCATTTGCTTTAGCTAACTTTTTGTAATGTTGTATTGCATTTGGAAATAGGAGCTTTGGAAGTAGAAATGGAGCAGCTGAAGTCTGTTTGCACAGGTGTTGCAGAGGGGAAGGTGGAGGCTGTTTGGCTGTGTTGCACTAGTCCCTGGCCAGTGCATTTGGGTAAATGGCCCTCACCTCCTGATATTTGTCAAGCCCCAGAACCCCAGAATGGTTTGAGTACCCAATTCCAACTGCCCTGACATAAGAGGAACACCTTCCACTAGACCAGGTTTACTCAAAGCACTGAACACACTTAGGGATGTGGGATAGACAGGAGTTAGACAAGGTCTGCAGGCAGTTGTAACAGATTCATGGTGGGCTTAAAAGTGTGGAAAAGTTATTCATGGAAGTGCAAAGAAAAGGAAAGCAAGAAGGAGAAGCTGGAATGTTGCATACGTTGGGTGTTTCAGCAGTCTGTATACAATAGTGTGATGAAGTGAGGCTTGGAGTGGACAAAGAATAGGGAAAGTGGAATAAGCCAAGCTCGGGCATACCTAGGGGGGTTATCATGGTGGGTTGGCAGATACTTATGTTATATCCTACATGTGTGACATCAGACATTGCTCCACTGAGCAAAACATTGCTGTGTATCTCTCAGTGAGCAGCAGTTTTCAGGGACCTCCCCTTTCCTTGACTCCACACAGCATGACAGAAAGCCTGGGGTGTTGAGTATGACCACAGACAGTACTAAAGATGATGTGAATGCTCTGCCTGTGCTGTATTCCTGTCACAGCCCACTCTGAAATCACATCCTTAAGATCTCCTTGAAGACACTTGTGTTTTAAGCCCACAAACTACACGGTCATGCCTGGTTTAAGCAAGAGCAGCTTGGACCTCAGCTTGCTCATATCTGGCATAGTGCACCTCATCCTCCTGTGGGGTTGTTGGGAGTCTCATCTGCAAGGCCTGGAAAGATGAATTTCCCATACAACAGGAGCACTTCTTGCTCTGCTTCCTAAAAGCAGAAGGAAGAGGAAAGCCTGTGGCAGTCCCTAGCTGAGGGATGTGCTGCTGTTACTGGGGTGAGCAGTTTGGAGAAGACACTGGAGATGCTGCAGGAGGCATGGAGCACTCTGGGGACCCTAGAAAGAGCTGGGGGGAAGCAGGACTGGTTCAGCCCTCCTGCAGTGGAGGAGCAGAAGTTTGTGATGGCAGACACAGGATGTTTGTAGAAGGGCTTGCCTTAGGAATTGTGCTGCTGTTTGATGATGTGACAAGGGATGAGATTTCCCAGAGTTTGCTTGAGTGAATGGAAAGTGAGCAGTGTCAGAGAGACATTTCAGCCTATTTACATTTCATACACTAAGATGCAGAGCAGATGAGACTCTGATCATGTATCTTTGTGTTCTGCACATATGATATTTGTATTGGGTTGTCAGAGCACACCTGTAAGCTCTTTGGTATTAGGCTGTGGTGTTAGGTGTGAATGTTAGCAATTCCTTACCTCTGGCATTTGCCAATGACTTTTGAAAGAAGAGAGAACAGACCCAGTGTTTTAGAAGTAGAGGACAGAAGGGAGTAAAGGAGTAAAGTTCAGCTTGTAAATGAGATTTTAGCACAGTTGTGTGCATTAGTCAGGAGGATCCACATTAACTTTCTGAATTGAGAGTTTAGATAGTCTAAAGCTTCACAGATTTACTGACTTGAAAGGAATTACCTGGTGTCCACTGCAGATATTCTTTACTCAGTAGCAGTGTATAGTCAGGGAAATGTAAAGTCAATGCTTCCTTAATCTCTTAAGAAACAGACCCATTCCTATTTCTCTGCATTCAGAGGAATAGAGTATTCTGAAAATCTAAGAGTGTAAAGAAAAAAAAAAGACACTTCAACCATTCTGTGCATTCTGCAAAAGTGCATAGATGGGGTGAATTTTACTGCTGTCATTCTAAGATGTCAGTGAACAAAAACTGGGTATTTGCACTGATTCTTATTTGCTCCAGCTACAGTGTGAAAGAAGATAAACTTTTCCATTATTAGATTTCCCATGGGAAATCAAAGCAACAGGCATTCTTGAGATAAGTATGCAATCTGGTGTATATATAATCTTACATCTGAATATAGATGCAAATTGCTGAATGAAGTAGGCAAACAGTGCTTTCCTGCTTCAGTGAGACTGTTTAACCTTTCTGTGAGCATTGCTGCTCAGGGCTGGAGGACTGAGGTGCCTCTGCTAGGGGCTCAGCAGGAGTTAGGAAAAGGCAGCCTTGTTCTGATGGATTGGGTCAGTGTCCTGTTAGCCACATCCATTAGCTTTGTGAATTTTAGCCAAGTGTTGGGCTTGTGTGCTCTTAACCCCACTGCACTGGGTGTGCTTTCCCACTTGGGCAGGTCCTTGCAGGAGCTGAGGCCCCACTTTGCTCTGCCCCTCAAACACAGTTGGCTGTGGGGGCTTGATCATAGTGCTGGCTTCAGGCAGGTGCTGCATGTACCCCTGAACAGACCATTTCTCTATGCTGAAGAGATTTATGCCTGATTAAATACTTCAGTGCTCAAATGTTGATCCAGCCGATCCTTAAGGGTCTGTGTAAACATTATCTTTTAGGTTAATTGCTTAAGATCCATGCTTGAGGAGCTAAATTGCCTGAAATCCCTGCCTTTTTTGCCTGTTTAGCAGATATCTATATTTGTATGTTTGCCCTGAAAAGGGCCATTCATTATTCCATGGATAGTCCAGGTTAAAAGTCTCAGCTCCAGACGTTAAATCACGATGGGTTATGTGATTTATCACCTGTATTACAGTATCCCCTGCAGGCAGCCCAGGAAGATGCTCATTCTGTATGAAACTCCTGGTAAGCACAGGTACCTGACCAGTAGAGCTTACTGTCTAATTAGATAAGACAAATGGAAAATATTATTATCCTCGTTAGACAGGGAGCTGCAGCAATGTGAAACCAAGTGCCGTGTGTGGGTTCCACTGGGGGATTGTGAGAGCCATGAAACAAACCCAAATTGTCTAAATCTCAGCTCAGTGCCTTCATCATCCTTCTGTGATTACATCAGGACATATCTAGCCATCCTGTGTGCTTAAGTGACCCTTAAATAGCATTTAATCCATGTTTCCATAATAGTAATTACAATTTTGATTTCTTTTATCATATGTATTGTGTCCGAATGAAAAATAAATATCCCAAAGCAAAATTTTTTCTCAATTTTTTGTCTTGTCGAAAATGATAATTGGCAGACTTAGATGTTTTCCATGGGCAACACTCTAGGCTGTCCCAGTTGAGCTGATCAACCTAATTGCAACGCTGCCTTCAGTTAAATGTGAACCAGAACATTTAGAGAAGCTGCTGGAAAGGATCTGTGAACATGGTCTAGTGGGTATGTTTTTGTAAACAGGGGCTTGCTTTTGCTCCAGGAGATCATAGGAATACTGGTAAAAACCAGTATGGAGCCCTTTGTGAAGGAAATGGCATTGCCATAGATGGAGTTGGTTGGTTAAAGCCAAGCCAGAGCCTTTGAGTTGTGCTGACTGTATCCCTTACCTGTGTTGGATGGGCTCAGAGTGCAGTGGCACAGGGGCTTGAGAGCTACTCTGATGTTTTATTGTCTTCTTCAGCCACTCATAAGTGGCTTCACAAGCAGGATGAGTTTCTCTCTTGGCTGGTGTGAAATCACACCAGATCATGTCACTCCTTTGCAGTGTGTTTGCAGAAGAAGTGCCTTATAAAAGGCCAGCAAGACCTTTATTAGTGCTAAGGAATCTGTGATCTGCTAAAGGGCCTACAGCCACCCTTTCACGTGAGGAAAGAGTGAGAGTTGGCTGCTCTTTGATGGCACTTCATTGATTTGGAGTCAGTTTTTGTAGAATATGAAAAAATACTAGAAATGCCATAAAATACCACCTAAAATCCTTTGCTGCATAGTATGGGAGTATCAGGTCTCTCAACTCTCACTCACTAATGCAGTAAGACTGAAGGATTCCAACTGAAAGCAGTAATGAGACTAAAATGAAACACTGTTAATGTGTTTAAGGCTGCATATGTTGTATATTTCCCCAGAAATAATTACTGCAGATTTCTTTGAGCTTTATTGATCAGCAGGAGTTTTTGCACATTCATAAAATACATAGTCCAAACATAAACAGAGCTGTACTATATATCCAGCAGGCATAAGGCATGAAAGGCTTTGTCACAATCAGAATGAATTAGCCATTAAGGCTTTCAGAGAATAATAGCTGATGAACCAAATTTAGATACATGACGTTTTCATAATGGGGTTTCTGTTCCTAAGTTTGCTCATATACATTACTGCCTTTTTACAGTTTATGAGCAAACTTATCATTTTTATGCTGAAAAAAAAATGATTGTGAGACTAAAGAGATTTACTTCCAAGGAAGTACTTAAAGAGCTAAATATGCACAGTGTGGGAGAGGGAGGGCCCAGGTGGGCCATAAATCTGTGGCTGTTGGAGGAGTGTAGTGCTGTGGGCAGAAAGGAAGTGTTCGTGGTGCTGTGGGGGGGAGCAGGAGCATGGAACTGAGGAGAGGAGCGCTCAGAGCCAGTGCCAGCACCAGCACAGCCTTTGGCACTGGGACGTGCACTCAGAGTCCCTGCTGGAGGTTCATAGGAACAAAGTGCCCTTCCCTTGGGCTCTGGGCTCCATGTGGTGGATTTTGCACTGGGATTTTGCTGGCCCTAATTCCAGTTATTGCAGTCTGGGCACTGTCCTGTCATTTGTCGTTCACTGCTCTGTCTTTCTCTGTGCGAGTCTTCCAGGCTGCAGAGGAAGTCACTTCTCAGTACAATTCCCACTGCACTTTCTCTTCTCTTCTCCTCTCCTCACTCAGTACTGCAGAAAAGAAAATCAAAGGAATTTTTTTTTAAAAATAAGAGAATCTTTCATAATGTTCCTACTCCCTATTAATATATCCGATCAAGGTGCCTTCAGGGAATTGTGTTAAATCAAACTTCTTGTGAGAACTAGTGATACATTGAACACTTTTGCTTTCAAAAGTGGAGGAAAGTTTCACTGGGGTTTTTTTTTTGAGTGCTGCCAAAATCTGTACCATATGAGTTTTTATTCTGTAAAAGTCAAGTACCTATTGTTATTAAAAAGCTGTTCTGAGAAATCTGAAAATGCTTGAGGATGAACTTCATATTGCTTTGCTTACAAAGCCAGACCCAACAATGGCAAAAATACAGGACCTTTATAAAGAATGAGTGGTTCTCCCAGTTTTATTTTTCAGTATGTCAGTGGTAATTCTGGCATTGATTCAGACTTTTTTTAGGTGCTTGAATTTTTCCAAAATATGGAATATGCATTAAATTTGGCAATAGTTTATAGCATTCAGAACCTCTGACAGTGTTACCCCTTTTGGTGTCAACTAATGCATTAAAGTTTCTTGATGCATCTGTTGTCATAATTAGGTAGGGCATGAAGATGCTACACTTCTGCAGGAAGATAAAAGGTTTTAACAATGCCAGCTGTAGTAATGAGACATCCTCACTCAATCCATTAAATAATATTTAAATATAAATAATATAATCCATTATAAAAATAATAGAAAAATTACAAAGCATATTAAATTTGTGGAAAACTTTAAATTTTCAGGCAGCATGGTAAAGTGTGGCTCCTAAAAAATACATTGAGTTCTTCTGACTTTAAAATGGAGCTCTGTGAATTTCTAGGTGTCCTGGTTTCAGCAGGGATAGAGCTTATTTTTTTCCGTGACAGTACATAAAGGTTTGACATAATTTATTAAAAAAGGACAGATACTATTTACACCTTCAGTATTAAATACAGGATGAGAAGAGAAGGGAAGGATGTGTGCAGGATGTGATGTTACCTTTGACAGTATTTCTGTTCATATCAAATTACAATCTAAAAATCAAGCCGAGATCTTTCAAATGTTCCCTTTTCTCCAATCAGAATAAAATGATAAATGTAGTAAGTGGGTCTCTGAGGACCATACCAAGCCCCACATTCCTTTGCATTTCTTGACATGGAGAGGCAATGACACCTTGTTCCAGAATAAGGAAAGGCTACATCTGCAGTGCTTAGCCCAGTTTAAAGGTCCCCAGTAGAAGAGGCACATGAATACCAGGAGGGAGGGATCCAGTGGAGAGCCACAGAGGTGAGTGGGTGCATGTGATGTGCAAGGACAGGCTCAGAGAGCTGGGCTTGTTCTGTCTTAGGAAATTAAAGCAGGCAGGATATTTTATTCATGCCTTCAACTACCTTGTGGTACATATAAGGAAAATAGAGCTTGGTACAAGAGATAAAGGCAATTCCAATTAGAGATGCAGAATATTTTTGTTATTTTTCTTATCATGAATATAGTCAAGTATTGGAAAAAGGTATGCAGTGAGGCTGTGGGTGACTGTCTGTCTTTATCCTTGGAGATGCTCCTAAGGTGACTGGGCACAGCTCTTTTCATTGTATTGGGTCAGTTTTGTCTTTGGGAGACTGGGAGAAGATCAGCTTCTCCTGCCATGGAGAGGTGGGCAATTGAGCAACACGATCCCACTTTTGAGAAGATTTGGGAGAGAGAGGCAGATGTCCTGTGTATCAGTGTGTGATGTCAGTCATCATGCAGAGAGGCAAGTGCCTGAGAAACCAGGGAATCCTGTTTGTTTGGGAGGGAAATACAATGAACTTGTTCTCTGCTTGTGTGAGCAGCAGTGGAAACATGCTTTAAGTGATGTACACAGGGTACAGTTCTTGATCCTCCGACTGGTATCAACAGCCTGAGTGAACAAAACTGTCAGTAGTGAGTCAAAAGCCTGGTACAGATCCACTGGGGATGGAGTTGAAAGCTGGGACCTCCTCTCCTCCAGCAGACTTTTCCCTCTGACAGCAGGTCAGAGGTTTGGTAGCAGTTGCATACTTCCTTTTCCATACACCTTTATTGAGAATCTGTGGGAAAGTCAAAGGCTTTGTGGAATATAATGGTAGCTGCTGAGAAACTGGCCTCAGTTTTCTTAGGGGCTGGAAATCAGCAGTGGTAGACAGAGGGTGTTACCTTAACTCCCTCCTCATCAAAGCTTCTGTGGGGTTATTTCAGGTGTAATTTATGAAAAACTGCCCAGTAGGGACCTCTCCACTGAACCTCTGCTGGGTTGCATCCCACTATTTGACAAGGAGTATGGTAAAGCATTTCTCTGTACAAGGTCAGATTAATCTTTTTTTATGGAGTTTCACATCAATGCTTTGCTTTGGGATTGTTGTTTTCCCATGCATAAATCTTTATTATACCAATAGCCTACAGCCCCAGTGAACCAAACAAAACTCGATTTTATTCTTCTCAGTATTTATCACCACGGTGAGAGAACTCAATTGGAAAGCAGCTGTGAGAGTTTCCAGCAGGTGTGGTGGGGGTTTGGGTGCTGGGAGTTTTCAGGGAGTTTATGTTTCCTCCTTCTAAATTTGAAGCTGGGTCTGGCCCTAGACTGGGTATGTTCCCTTGGGAGGGTGCTGAGGGTGGAAGTGAACATGCCCAGTTGCTGGCAGGTGCTGTGGCCTGGAGGAGCAGGTGTGCTGTGTCCCTGGTGGCTCGCAGGCTGTGCTGCAGGGGCAGGCCTTGCTGCTTCCCAGGGGTTGGCTTGGGCTCAGGTACAGCTCCTCTTGAGAAGAGGGATGACACATGAGCTGACATGCAAGGGCTTCCAGCTTTTACCAGGTCATGAGTGTGAAGCCTCTGTGTTGAGGTTGATCTCAATTAACATTTGTAATAAAAAACTCCAGCACAGGTCTCTACTGTCTGCACACCTGAGGATTCCTACTACTTGTTAGTTATCTGTGGGTATAGACATGTGGGCTCTGTCAGGGCTTCCAAATGTGAAAAAAAGAAATTAGATACTTTGTATAAAGCCAAAATATTTTTCTATGGAGATAAAGGATAGTCCCTATCTAGGTTTCGACGTCCTGAACAGTGTACATTAGTTTTGGTTCACTGTATGGCTTCCAAGATTTGCAGTGCATGAAACCAAATTCCCAGCGTGGAGGACTCTCTCAGTCTTTGGAGGGAAAGACTTAGACATGATACATAACCATCACTGAGAGGATTTTTATTCTGATACTTCCTAAATTTGGGGTGCTTGACTCCACAGTTCTCGTGTCTTTTCTGCTATCAGTGCCATGCCTGTTTCTCTGGTGTGACCTGAGGAGGGCAGGAGCATCATCAGGGTGGCACCAGAAGGTCCAGCTCCTTCACCTGCTGGACACAATGGCTGGCAAGAGCAGCTCCCTGCTCCAGTCCAAAGCTGGTAGCTTTTAGCACAGTTGGTGTTGTAGGGGAAAATACCCTTGAGATGTGAAATTTCACTTCATTTGTTGCCAATTAAGATGAAATTTTAATTACTGATCCTAGTATTGAGAAATAATAACGTGCTTGAGAAAACCCCTTGCTTCCCTCAGGACACCTTTCCTCTGCCCTTGCCAGTCTCCAGTCCCTGCACATTGTACTCAGTCATGGGCATTGGTGGAGGATGCTTTTGTTTAGTGGCCTCTCTTTATTTCTTGCTCTTTTTTTTCCCATGGCTCCAGCATGGAGCCCTCCCCAGGCCACCATTCTCTCAAAGGCCTCGTTCCTTTTGGGAATCCCTGTGGACAGGTGTCCCCTGCCCCTTCTGTCTCCTGCCTGGATTGTCTGCTCATTGTAGGACTAGTTTTTCTCACACTTGTAGCCAGATCATATCCTAAGCCAAACCATTCCCCATCTGCTGTAAAAAATGTACTTACTTGGGACAGCTTTTCTCCTGCAGTCACTCATGGCTTCATCTGTACTCACTCTGTGCTGCAGTGTGCAGAGAAGGGAGGAAAAGCTTTCCTGGGAGCACAGGACAAACAGAACCCAAAGTTTTATTCTAGTTCCTGGACATACCCCCTGTTCTGTGCTCATGTCCTGTGAAGTGGGGCTGGAGGTAATTGGCTTTGGGGAGATGGCAGGAAGGCACCAGAGGAGCAGAAAATCTCTGAGGGATGGTTTGTGGGCTGTCTGGTGGTGTGTGAGCCATGTGGGTGTACGATTTGCAGGTTTTAGCTGCTGAGCCCTCTCATCTCTGATGTGTGAAATGCAGTCTCTTGAAAGCTAGTAACTATCCCACAAACATCCACTTGTAGCTGGGTGAGACAAAAGGCTGAAATTTCTGTGCCTGAAATGGAGCTGCACTGTGTTGGGTCCCTGCTCTAAACATTGCAGGATGAGAGGATTTCAAATTAAAGCACCAGAAATTTAACCTGGGAAGAATGGCATACTTTGCCTTGCTTCATTCTTAGAAGTAACTGGAGTGCTATTTTTGACATTCTTCCAAAAGCTTTTATCCTTTGGGCAGAAGCAAGCACAGAATATATCAGCACAGGCAATTAGGGTTTGGCAAAGTGATAACTGATGAAACTGAGGTGCTGTGGTAGGAAATGCTGATCACTGTATAGAATGGGTAACAAACAGTCTTTCTCCTTTGTTCTAGAAATTGTCTCATGCAATCCTGTCTATGCCAGGGAATTTCACAGGGAGAAAATGGTGTTCACATGCACATTTTGGAAAAGGGATGCTTTTATGGATGAGCAAAAAAGTACTCTACAGCCAAACAGTTAGAGCCAAGTGTCTGTGCATCTTTGCAAAGAGGGTTCAGTTAATGCTATGCAGCAGGCTAGAATTGTACAAAATAAGCAAGCTGCACCAAGACAGGTTTGCAAAGCCATGCAGAAGGTCAGTGTTGGATGGTAATGATATGGAAATCAGCTTGGATCACAGGCATAAATGAGGTCTGTGATTCAAAACTGGGCAGTAATAGGATCCAGTATTAGGGTCAGGCAGGTGTAAAAATACTGGTGATGAAAATTTGAAAATAAATAATTTAAGATTCATGGGGCAAAATGCAATGACTTCTGTAGGCATCATAATTGTACCAGGGAAGAAAGTATTTTCCCCTTTGTGACTTTTTGCCCTCCATTCAGTCACATAAATCCATGGGTTCAAAGGTTTGGTTTTGCCTTACCAGGCAGTGCAGAAATTCTGATAAGGGCTTAGTAGCTATTAAACTTTCATAGGCTTGCAGCCTTGTGGTTGAAAAGACAGTAATTGCCTTTTTCTCTTGGGGATGGGATTCCAATTAAGTTGGTGTTGCTCAGTATTAGAATTCCAGCCTTACAGGATGCTAAGTGTGTGAATTTGGTGTTCTAGGGAGCTGGACATTTGCCTCAACCTAAAAAGTTTCCAAAATTACTCTCTCCTTTCCCTATCTGTGCCAGACTCAGTTTCATTTGATGCTCTGATAGTGCTCACTCTAAAGTCTGCAAGTGCTGTGTTGCTGCTGCTGCAGACCCACCCAGTGTGGTTACAAAATGCAGAGGATGTGGTTTCCCAGAGGTGCTTGGCATGGCCAGCAGTTCCTCTCTCTGAAGTCATTAGAGCTGAGGGCTTTAGAGAATCTGCCTGAAATCCCTGTGTTAAAAGTTTTTTATCCAGTCCTTTGAGCTTTTGACTCCTGGGTTTTAGGCAGTTCCATGGCTTATGAGAAGAAAGAGAGGTGGCCCAACTTTGCTTTGATGTCTTCAGTACAAAGCAGCCCCTTTCAGCTGAAACTTATGGGTGATTTGTGTAGCTCCCTGAAATTCTCATAAAGCTATCTTGGAGCACCTTGCACTTCCCCCTTGATTCCACAATTACCCTTCAAAGGAGCTATGACTTTATGATTTATGGCCCAGGCTACCTTCTTTTGCCATGGGAAGTTAAGCTGTGGATTTCATGGATATCATTGGATATCATCCATGTGGGGGGAAAAAAGAGAAAGCCTAGCATGGGAAGATTCCTCAAGGTCTGCTGTCAGAGAGAGCACTGGCTTGGTCTTGGTGGGGTTTTAGGCTGTTCTCCTGAAAGCAGTGCTATAACTGAGCCTTGCCTGTGCCCAGACATTGTAGTCCTTTACCTGCTTTTTCAGTTGCAGCAGCTTTATATCCTGTAGGACTCCCACTGCCCATTCTGCATGATCCTCTGAATGTACTTGCTGTGCATCTAGAAAAAGCTGAAATAGCTGTTGATGGCTTTTGCTTTTGTTTTATCCCCTGTCCTTTCTTCTCTTGACAGTTTTTTATCATGCTGTTAATTATATTTCTGTTGGAGCTCACTGTTGTGATTCTGTTCTTCGTCTACACCGACAAGGTAAGTCAAATTCTTCATTTTTCTTTCCCCTTCAGCAAATTTATATGCCCCTTTTCCCTATAAATAAATCATGAAGCACTTGGCTTGGTATGCACATCATGCTTCTGTCTTCTTTGAGACACTCCTCTCAGAAGGAGCTCTCTCAGAATGCATAAGCAGCCTGGCAGGACTGGGCTGTCTTGCTTGCTCAAGTGTACAGCTCAAGGTCACAGATACTGCCAAGTGCATCTGTCATTAACAAAAAAAACCCAAAAAAAGCCCACAAACAAACACCAAACTCCCCCCAAAAAAGTCAAAGAAGCCAACAAACCTTACTAGGAGCTTGTAGGAAGAGATACCCATCAGAGTAGGATTTTTAAAAATACATTTATGGTTTAAGACCCACATTGATATTGTTAAAAAGGAAGTGTCCTCAGCACAGGCAAAGGCATAAAATTCATTATCTTTCCACATTGCTCCTTGCAGCACATATGTACTTAGAGCCTAGTGGAAAGCCAAGGTAAATGCATACAAGTTCAATAAACACAGGTTTTGATTGTGCTTTCACATTTTACTTATCTTTGTTCCATTGTTCCCTCAGTTGTAAGGGCAGTATTGCCTATCTGAATTATCTCTATCCTTAAAATAATTTTTCTTTGAAAAAACTTACATGAATAAATCCAAAACAAGGGCATAATTGTGTGCAATCTGCTTATTTAATCAAAATCAAAAGTCCCTTACAACTGAAATTAAGGGAACTTGAAAATCACAGGAGAAGTGGCAAAATTTTACCAAGAATTGACATTTCATCAGGTACATGAGTGATAAACATTTTCCTCTGGAATGGGAAGGCAGTAGCAAAAAAAGAAACCCAAAAACCAAAACAACACTGGGTTCATTAATAAAGAAATTAATAATTAATATAATTGGTAGTATACTAGTGATACAAGTGATTATATATTAGTGATATAAGTGAGTGATTGTCAGGTGCATTCTGAAGGACTTTAAAGAGCTAGGTTCTATAGTGTTCTGTAGCTGGAACATGGAATTAACTTGCTGGGCAATTACAGTAGAAGGAACAATTTAAAATTACTTGTATGCATTATTGGATTGTGAATTACCTGTCAGCTCTTGGCAGAAGGATCTACACATCATACAGAGTAAAGGCATCTACTTAATATGCAATGGGCCTGCAAACCCCAAACACAACAGGTGGTTGTATTTAGAAAGAGAATCACTTAGAAAATATTATCATGTCATTGTCTAACAGCCTTGCCTCACTGTGAATATAATGTTGAGTTTGGTTACAGAAATGATTACAAGTGAGAGAGAGGTGGAGGAGAGCTGTCATGAAAAGGGTTTGTGGAGACAACCCAGATGCAGTTTGGGAAAGGAAAGAGATCCCCTGAGATCTTGCAGAGAGTAATTACAGTAGTTTCTAAAATAATGGCAGGCCTAAAATAAAGACCTGTCCTGGACCCAGAAGAAATACATGAAAATGTTTCAGATTAGGTTAAGAAAATAAATGTTTCTTATGTTCAAAGTCATCATCTGGTAGAACTCCTGTTGTTGGCTGGTGGTGAGACTGATGGATCAGTAAATGTGTGGGTATGGAGGAAAGAAAAGAAACCAGTGAAGTATTTTTATTCATAAAGCAGTCAGTGCTGTTAGGTGGCAGGTGTGTCGCAGAGAATGTTCATCCTCACTCTTCAGAGGCAAAACCAGTGAAAAAGTCTCAGGAAGGATTCCCTCCCTCCTTCAGCCTGTTGGTTTGCAGTGGTTTTTATTGATTCTTAATAAAGAGATCAGGAAATTAACTTTCCTCTGACTCCCACACTGCAGGAGGTAGTACCCTGCAGTTATCTGTAAGATCAGAACAGTCTAAAATATGGGCTCCAGTTCAAGTGCACTTTTACTGAGTTAACAAATTGCTGTAGTCTGGGTGTTGCAGATGATCAAATTTGGGGTTCTTAATGTTCCTGTATGACTTTAAACCTTTGAAGCAGTCCAAACTCCAGGGACATTTCTGGAGTCATGTGGATGGTTATGTACATGGCTACCCATCTATAGGCAGAATATCCTCTTCAGTATGTTTTATTTTGGGTCCATCAATACAGAGCAGCATTTGGCTTTTTTATACATTGACATTTCTCTATGGGGCTTTCTGTGTATTTATAGCATATCCATGCAGTACTGAGAGGGTTAACCTTAATTTTATTGTGGTAAGGAGAAAGCAGCAGAGCCCTAGCCTGTCAGAGGTTGGATACTCATATTTCTCAACTCCAGATTGGATCCTGCTAGAATGTAAATTATGCTAATAAAATGCACAGTCTTGTACCAGTTCTAACTTGTATAATCCTCCTAGTTTTAGTATCTGTATTTATTTTTACTGTGGTGATTCTCCTGGAAACATAGAAAAAGACAAGTCCATATTTACTTTTTTGCAGCTATAATAGGTGATTTTTTTTCAGTAGATGTCTGCATTTTGTATAATTTATGGGCAGAGCTATGTAATGCCCACAAATGAAAGAGCATAACTACCCCACCATAATGTGGAGTTGGCTTTGGGTTTGGGGTGAGTGTGTGTTGTGTTTGGTGGGGGATGGGGTCAGGCTTAAGTTGGGGTTTGGTTTTGTTTTGTTTTTCTTATTTTTAAATGTCAAGCATAACATGCAACGTAAGTAACATAAGCCAGGAAAGAACAAAAGCACTGAAGAATCACTGACTATGATATTTGATTATGGGAGCAGTTACTGCTATTGGCAACTTGAAGTTAAGATGAGAATTTTCAATAAAGATTAGGCCATTAACTCGCTTGGGTCCCTGTGAAAATTGCAGCCTAAATTCTATGCCTGCTTAGCTGTGTTGAGAATGGCTCACAGAATAGCCCACAGAGGATTGAAAAATAATGGCTACTTCTGTTTTTCATGAAATGTGTGAAAATGTTCTTGTTTTCCATGCTGCTCCAATATAGCTTTTGCTACTATCTTATAAAAAAATACACTCTGTAGATTGAGGCATTTCTTTCTTTGTTTCTGAGAAGAAATTGAAAATGGTTTTAATTTCTGATTGATGTATTGCCTCCTCCCATGCAAGGACACCAGGCTGGAATTTAGTGGATACGATTTTAAATCTAGCTCAGTCTTCACTACCTCTTACACATTTGGCTTTAGAAAATGGAAAACCAGAATTTCTTCCACCTGCTGCACTCATGTGCAGTTGCTCACAGTAATGATCTGATCCTGCTGAGCTGCTCACTGGTGTGAGGGAGGGATTCACAAGAAACTGATGGAATTATTCATATAGAAAGTTTAGTTCAAGTCTACTGCAGAAACTTGTTCTCATTGAGCTTCTGTCGAGAGAGCTTACAAGTTTTTCCTGTTTGCCTTTGGCTGCAGCAGAAATGCCTCCCTGGGTGATGCAGTGCCTCCTGCTCCCAGGCAGCACAGCCCACAGGGCTGTCCAAAACACACACACAGGCACGGCAGTGTTGCTGAAAGAGGAGGAACAGAGCCTGAAGTGAAGAGACAGGATCACCCAAACTGTAAGCAGTTTAGAGATGGTCTTCAGTTATTGGGAAACAGCAGGCTGTGGAAAATCCTGCAGAACTGGCAGAGAGGTCACTGCTCCCCTGGGCAGTCAGCTGGCCCTTTGCTGGCAGTGTTTCTCCATCAGCACTTGACCTCGCCTGCCCCATCTGGCATTGCTGCTGGAACTCTGCAGTGGGGCTGGAAGTACTGGCTGCCTGTAGCCTCCTTTGCCACCGTGAGCAGGGCTGTTCAGCTGCTGTGCAGGGCTGGGGTGATGTCAGAACAGTCTGTGAGCTCACTGTGTGCACTTGTCAGCATGCAGAGAAGGCTCTAGAGGACAAGGGCGATTGGAACTCTGTGGTATTTCTGGGAGGATGTGCAAGTCCTGGCCTGTGTGTGCAGTGCTTTCTGAGCAGCCTGTGTGTTAATGCTTTCTCTTCCAGTTAAAGTTCCATTGGTTGGTTTGTAGAGACCTTTAACATCACCAAGTGTGCCAGTGAAGCAGTTGCTGGCGTACAGCTGCTCTGTGGCAGTGCTCTGGAATTTGGGGTTTGCAGTTAGTGCTGACATAGCTAAAAGCTCTTTCTCAGGATCAGCAGGAGTAGCAGTGCAGGCAGAGGTGGAGGAATCTCTGGATTGCCTCCTGGATGGTGATGCACTGCAATTACTGCTCTGTGAGTGGGATGGTTTAGCTCTGGTCAAGTATTTTACTTCTCTAATGCAAAATAATGTTATATAAATGGTGGTATAAAATAAGAAAAGACAGAAGTGTCTCTGTGGTTTATTTTACTTGGTAATAAGCTTAATTTTAACTAGTTTATTAGCATTTCAGTACTGGTATCCCACAATAGGGAGTTGCAGAAATTTCATCAAAAGAATTTAATTATAGCCAATTTACTTTGGCTTCTCTTCAGCAAAGCAGTCAGGCATAGGTTTAAATCTCTCCCTGTTCAGCACATAACCTAAGTACATGCTTGAACCATGTGACTGATTTAATCACATGCTCAAGCCTTGTTAAACTTGATCTGTACCTTATGGGTCTGTAAAGAAATATTGCTAGGAAAATGCTAATGGCAGGGAAGAATTCTGGAGTCTGTAAAGAGGCATCACATCCTTCATTCCAGTGAAAAATAATGAAATTTTGCTTTAAAGCATTATTGGTTAGCCTTTTCCATTTGTTCTGAACAGCTTTCCATTTAGTATCTTGAACTCCAATGCATTACTTTAACCTTTTTTAGGCAGGAGGAGATGAGGGGCATGGAATCTATTTGTCTGTGCAACTGAAAAAAACAAACACACCAGAGGAAATCCCAGTAGTTTCACTAATTCATTTGTCTAAGTAGGATTTCACTGAAAGTGCACTTCCAAAATGTTATTAACAGGCTTGTTGAAGGATAGCACAGTATTGATGAACAGAATTAAGTGCATGCTCAGAAATAGGTGTATTTAGGAACAATAGCTGCAGATAAAATGCATTAGGGCTCCCCAGTGGGAACTCTCGATCAATGGTTGATCAAGGCCTAATTGATTCCTTGAATAAAATGTTAGCAGGGGAATGGGTGCAGGGAAAGGAAAATCAAACTCTCCTAAATTAAGCTCCATGCCTAACACAAATACCCTTTGTAAAGATCAGATAATGCAGCAGCCTGCCAGCTCTTTGTGCCTCCTGCCTTCCTACTTTGGCTGAGTTCACAAATGAAGAGGAAGGTGGGTGTCTCATCCTCAGCACTGTGGATTTTTGCTCATATTGCAGTAAGCTCTGTGTGTGTCCCACTGCACAGCAAGAGTGCTTTTTTCTCAGGAGAAATCCAGTTCTAGCCTCCACCCTGCTAACTGGGATATTAATTCCCCTGTCTGTGTGCATGAATCAGACAGAGCCATTGCTGCCATTGTGCCTGGCTCAAAGCCAGCTGGATCTAGATTTAGCTTTTTTCCTGACATCACTATATCCTTCCAAGGGTTTCCTGAGAAATATTTGGTAATGTATCAGTCTTCAGCAGGAATAGATGTAATTGGGCCTCCTTCTTGCTAGTTTGCAATCTCTGATTACAGGTTAACTCATGATCTCAGGAGCATGTCAGATTATGTCTTTGATGTCAATGATCATTTTCACAATGATCTCATTCCCACACCTCAGGTTTCAGGTTTCATAGTAAACAAAATATAAGTGGTGCAGGTCTTCAACCAGCCTCTCCCAAGGAAGACTGGCATCCAGTAGTGGTGGGTTTAAATACTGTGCTTTTCACCCATCCCTTACAGGGCATTACAGGAGGGGAGTAGTTCAGCTCTGCTTTGGCTGACTGGAGAAGTGATGTCAGAGGCCAAATCCTGGGGGTGCAGTGAATCCTGGGGAGTGTGTGGTGCTCTCAGGGCTGAATGAGTGGAATGGGGCTTTACTGTTCACAAGACAGGTTTGTACTCAGGTGTGACTCAGATGTGGTCACAGAGGAGCTGTTTCAGCATCTGGGAGGATCTGGAACTGAGTGCACACCAGTGTTGAGCTCTGACAGCTGAAGTGAGTGGCACTGGGTTACACACACCTCCTCAGCATCAGCTCTAGCTGGTCACTGACCCCAGCTGGCATCTCTTCTCACTGCTGGCACTGGTTTTGTACCATTTTATTTGACAAAGGGAAGAATAGCAGAAGGGAACAGAATGGCTCAGAAAGGTGATAGAATAAATAATTAAGGCAGCTTTAGGCATTTAAGTATAGGCAACATCAAATGCTGAGGGATGACAGAGGTAGTATATTGGAACAGACAGCACATTTTTTATTCATTCTATGAATATTTTTGATGTGTCACAATGTATATCAGGCAACATTAGAAAATGACAGTAAACTAAATGCTTGACATTTTTTACTTATTAGAAAAAGAGAGGGGAAGATGACTTTTAGTGTTACCAGACTGTAAGCAGGCCAGTAGCATATAGTCCTTGTCTTGGCTTTCTCAGCTGCAGTTGAAGAGTGGTGAGCCAGGTTGACCACTTTATTAGGCACAATTTGCAGCTGAGGTTTCTTGATCTCCTCCCTTTGATTTAAGTCAGCAGTGGTGGCAGTGAACTAGTTGAGACAGGAGTCTCCTGATGAGCAGCTCCAAAGCATTCCCAGTTCTGGGTTCCCTTCAGGCTGGAACCTGTTGACTCCAAGGCCACAAATCCTGCTCAGGGCCTCTGCATTACCCAGAGTCCCTGATGTGTCCCAGGCTTCTCACTGAGATATTGCTGCAGTGCAAGGTGGGGTAGTCTTTTCTACTGATAATTTTGTGGGTTGAATTCTTGCTGTGAGGTTCAGGCAAAAGGAAGGAGGTTTAGCAACTTTCTAGACACCAGCCATTGTACCTTTTGAAATATATTCCCCAGACTTACAAAACCAGCATAATCAATAGTGGTTACCAATCAGTGATCATTGATGCCTGCTTGCTGAAATCATGTTAATATGAACTAATAATCTTTAATCATTTGGGATCTTGGACTCCCTGAATCCATGTGCAACAAAATCCTGGATTGACTTGATAGGTAGGAAGTGACTGAGCTGGAGGATGGAGTAGATTTTGTGTAAAGGGGTATGTCTTGACAGTGAGCAGAGTAAGAGCTTTATTTTGCATTTTCTGAGTGCACACATTTCTTACTTGACATGTACAGTGCATCTGATCATTTGGATGATGGTAAAATAAAACAATTCTGCTGCAATGTCCTGGCTTTAACAGTGAGTGAGGTTTATGCAAAAATTGCTTTAACAATCTTAATTCACTTGATTGTACTGCAGTCATTTTGTGTACCCTCTTCTATGCCTTTAAATGGCAGGGAAGGCATCCCTGAGAAAAGAGGATTTTCAAAGAGGCAGTTCTTGACAAAACCCAATTACTCCCCTGCTCCTGCTACTAATTGTCTTTGATACAATTTCCTAATGAGTTGATTTCTGTGATAGCTTATGGAATTATTACACAACAATATATGTTTTTATTTCCTTGCTTTCTCCATTTTGCACTTTACTGCCATAATCCAGGGGTGATGTTGTTCTCCCAGACGTTTTTGCCATCTGCACCTTGCCTCTGAACCACAGGAAGGCAGAACAATCATGTCATCTCCTGCAGCAGTGCTGATGTTGCCTCTGTTGACAGATCCTAACCTCAGCATTTAGGAAACCTTTCCAGAGGTCACCCTGAAGGGCATAGTGAAGTGCAAACTGAATTGCATGTTAAATTGGGAAATTATGTAAATGAAGCAAAATGGAAAAGATGCAAAAGATCATTGAAGATATTTGAGGAACTACTAAAAATCTTTATCCAGAGATATAATGAAAGCAGAAAGTCACAAAGCATGTAAGATTTTGATTAAGACCAGATGTTTGTTAGATTTATCACACAAGACATCTAGTGTTTCTTTTAAATATTCAGGACCAACGGAGTTGCAACAAGATTCAAATTAATCCCAATGGTTGAAGGGATATTTAAGAGCTGTGAAGAGAATCAACACTACTCTCTGTGCAGCATGCCCAAGGAAATGTCCTGTAGATTTTTTCAGGCCCCTTTCCTCTATGAATGGGAACTGCATTGTAGTTGGCACAAAAGCAGCTGGATCTGTGCAAACAAAGAGAAGAAATGGTTTTTTCAAGGTCAGTCAGCTTGGGAGGAAAAAAAAGTTCTTTTCTTTTGAGGATTGTGAATAAAATGGGGAGAATGTACTGCATACCTTGAAGTGGGACCGATGTGTAAGTAAATGTCAGAGAGTGCCCTTGCTGCTGCCACCACTGCAGGTGTGGCTTCCTGGGGCTGGATGTTCTGCTGGAAGCCTGGGTGGTGCTGGCTTTGACCTGATGGATGTTCAGATGGCAGGGGCAGCTCTTCCATCCTGACTGTTACCTCTGAGAACAGTGGGGATTGCTTCTGCCACTGCCTGCCCTAAGGGTTCCCTCTTTCAGCTCTGGCCATGGAGGTGTCAGTTCCATGTGAGAGCTGGTTAGAGGAGTAAGAGTAGGACACTGGAACTGCAGCTGGATTGCAGTTTTGCCATATCCATATAAAGCCTTTTAGGAGTTGATCTGCCTGGTGCAGTATCACTTGTCAGCACAGAATGAATGCACAAGTCACTGCTTTGTGGATGGGAAAATCCTGCCCTAAGTCAAGTCAGTGGGAGCTTCCTGTTGTCTTTCATGAAGCTATTATCCTTAATTTTAGTATTTTTAAATCTCTTTCCCACTTCCCAATTTAGTAATCCAAATAATGCTCACTTGAGTGTGTGGAATGATGTAATCCAGTGCTGTAGGGGATCCCACTGCCTGGAAGCTGCAATGATTGGGGAGTTTTGTTCTTAAGCATAATGTCTTAATCTTGTGATGCAGAATGTGTGAGATGCTGTTGCCTGCTAAGAAATTGGTTGAACGTTGGCTTCAGAAAGATCATACATTTCCAAAAGAAATGTAATTGATGAAATATAGATTCTTCTGGATGGTAATTTCCTAATCTCTGCTGTGGTAACTTGGCTTTTCCATCCATGTTCTCAATGACTGTGCAGCATCCCTGCTAGGGTGTGGAGCTGCAGAATTGTTTAGTTTAGGAGGGACTTCTTGAGGTGTGGCAGTCAAAGCCCCTCTTCAGGCAGGAGCAGTGAGAGCAGGCTGCCCAGGGCTGTGTGCAGTTGGGTTTGGACTATCTCAGCAGTCTCTCTGGGCAGCCTGTTGCAGTGTTGGGCCACTCTCTCAGTGGCCTTGTTTGCTACAAGAGTGCATTTCTGGCTCATGATCAACTTAATGGCCACAAATTCCCCAAGGTCTTTCTCTGCAGGGCTGCAGGTGTCAAAAGGTGGGTAAAGGCAAAGGAAGCAACACCCACTGCTCTCCCCCACCCCCAGAGCTGGGTGCTGTGTTTGGGAGAACTGTCACGTTAGTTCAGTGTGATTTCCCCTTGGTGAACCCACCCTGACTGCTCCCTTCATCTTCCTGTCCTCCATGACTTTGGGAAGGGTTTCCAGGATCAGCTGCTCTTCCCCTCCTGGGGACACAGGTGAGAATTCCTCCTGGATCTTCTTGGCTGCCCATGTTGAGGAGAGCAGTGGTGTTTGCTCTCCGTGTTCAACAACTCCCCAGCCTCCTGTGGGACAGAGTCCTCTCTTGTCCTGTGTGGTACTGGCATTTCTTGTTCAGAACTTTCCATCATTGTGCTGGCAAAACAACATCCCAAGTGCTGCCTGCATGACATATTCTGGAGCAGATGAAATATTTATCTGTGAACGTGCACATTTCAGCCTTTTTGCCTCATTCTGGGTATTAATTTTGGGCATCTGCTGCAACTAGTCACCATTTTCCACAGAAATTATGGAAATTGAGTGTATCTGAAATCTGCATATCTACCAACCATTTGACTTAATTTTTTTTGTTTTATGATTATTTATTGAAGGCATATAATGGCAAAAGCTTTCCAATAACAAAATGCTCCCACTGGTACATACCATAAGTTTGAAGTGATTAAACAAAAGGAGAATATTCGAGTTAAAATTGAACATGCAACTTAAAGCTTTTCCTCAGTGATACTTACTGAAATGACTGCTTTTCTAATTAGGCTTTGACTGTCAATTACTTGGAATTACTTTTTAAAAATACTTTGAATTCCTGGAATATGCTTGGTATCAAACTGCTAAGGGGGAAGCAGAGGGAGACTTCATTCCACATCAAGCTGGACTTTTTGAGGATTTAATATATCCTTTCTCCACACTCTCATTTATTAGGTTCTGTGATTGGTTGTGGTTATATTTTTGTATTCATCCCATAAGTATTAGTATGTATGGTAAAATGGAGAATGTGGATTTTTGCTTTCCCATGATTGGTGGGATCATGCCAGTCCTGCAGGAGTTGGATTCTGTGTTCTCAGGTTCTGGCTCCTGGCACACTCTTGGACACCTCAGAACTGGCACATCCCTCCTCTCTCAGGAGGCTGGATGAGGCTCGAGGGGCACAGAGCTCCCTGCTGATGTAGAAATAGAAACGAGGGACTTTTCTGTCCCAAGGCATTCCTCTGCCATTCCAGGCATGTTGGAGCACTGTTCTGCTGCAGTACTGACCGTTTGCAGTAAGCCTGTTTGCTGTGGGGGGCTTCATCCTTCCCTGTGAGCTGGAGTGACACTCTCAAGTGACTTGGGGCGTGTCCTGGTGGGAGCTGGCCCTGCTGTGTGCTGGGTGTCAGGTAGATGCCAGCAGCCACCTTTAGAGGTGCACTCTTCCACATGTCTGGGGAGCACTTTCAGTGCAGATAAATAACATATTTGAAACCACAGACTGTGTGTGGAGCTTTTTTCTGGCCTCAGCAGGATGCCATGCAGTGGTATAGCCTGTAAGGGTCACTTGGTAAATCCCCATCTATTCCACAGCTTTTATTAGGGTTGATACATCTCATTAATCTCCTTCTCTTTTTTTTTTCTTTTTTTTTTAAATAGCACATTAAATTCAAGGATTCCAGTATTACTCCTTCTCAGTATTTTTCCATATAATCTTTTCTAGGGGAGATTAATTTATCAGAGAAGTGTTGAGTAGTCCTGTTCTATGTAGATTTTCTTTTTGAAAAGTGGCAGGCACATTTAGGGACTGAGAAGCAGAGCTGATGAGATGCAGTACTTGAAGCATGTTGCTTCAGTCACAGAATTATTCTCTTTCTCCTCAAAGGCTGTTTGCCTTGTTCATCTTAGCACCATGAATCCACAATTTAAGTAGTGTGAATTAAGAGGATCAAGTTTCTGCTCTCTGGAAACTTGCAGTGCCCTGGTTGCTCTAACCTTCCAGGAGAAGAGGACACTGGGAGGTCCCCATGTCAGTTCTGACTTGCCCATCACTTACCTTCAGTCCTTGAAAACAATTGCCCAGTGGGAATTTCAGGTTGCATGCTGGTGACTTTTGTTCTGATTAAACAGATTTAAGTGGAGTCAAGAAAGCAAGCATTTGACACTTGTTACAGAGGTTATTTGAAAGCAATTTCTAGGTGATCTTTGAAGTGGTGGTGTGGAGTCTGATAAAGAGAAAAATTAATGCTAAAGGAAAATTATATTTGGCAGATGCTTAAGTACATCCTACGTAATAATAATGTGTTTTTAAGCTGAGAGATTTGGATGTCTCTGCCTTGTTGACCTGCTTGGAGATAATTCAGAGAGGCTTGAATTTTGAGAGTTCCTGAAAATGCTGGGAGTGGAGTGCCCAGAATCCTCTCGTGTGTGCAGGCCAGCTCTGAGGTGGTGACCCTGAAGGGCAGCACAGTGCTGGCACTGCCCCCTGCAGCACCTTGCTCAAAGGGAAGAATTCCCAGGGGAGAATGAACTTCACATTCTCTTTGTTGTGTCCTGGGACCACAGTGCTGAGCCTCTCCTGTTCCTTTGGAATAGGGTTGTACTTGGAGGGTAAAAATGCCTGCATGTTATTGTGTAGGTTTGGATCACATCCTTTGTTTTATCAGGAGCTACCTGCTTAACTGGTCATCCATTTCAAACTGAAATGGAAGAATAAATTAAACAGGGCTTTTATCTCAGCAGATTTTTATAAAAGTGAGTGGGGAATGAAAGATGGATTGCATTTTATGAAGTAGGAAATTAAATTGTCCTTCCACTCTCCAACTTAAAAACCCAGGAAAGCTCAGGAAATGCTCATTGCTTTCTGCATGCAGCAGTGTCCCTCCTCAGACCTGGACTGGCTCAGAACGTGCAGAAGGGGCTGTAGGATTTGGGAAGGGTGGCTGTATAGGTCTTTTCCTGCTAATAAAGCTCTTTCTCCTGAGTGTACTCAGCACCTGAAAGTGTGTGTTGGTGTGCACCAGGCTGACCCTGCAGTGCTCTGTGCTTCTCCTCACGCCAGGCTTTGGTCCTGGGGAGGGCTGGCCCCTCTGCTGAGCTCCCCAGGCAGCAGCTCTGGGCACTGCCAGGGGCACAAGGGAAGGGCTGCTGCTGCTGCCTTTGTCTCAGGGAGCACAGGCTGTTCTGCCTGTCCTGTTTTGTGCTGCTGCCTTTGTCTCAGGGAACACAAATTTTGCCTTTCCTGCGTCGTGCCTGGGTCCAAGGTTGGAGTTGCAGGTGAGGTGAGAGGTTTTACACTTGGCTAGAGGTGAATCTGGATATGATTGCTCCCCAAGCTGGGAGTAATGTTTCTGACTAGACGTTACACAAACTGTGGCAGAAAGGCTCTTCAGGATTTTCCTGGTTGCATTTGTTCTGTCTGTCCCTCTGTCCTAAGGAATGCAATCCCATGGCCCCAGGTAATTTAAAGTGATGAAAAACTCACCCCTAGTGAGAGGAGTGGTGAGGGGGATTCTTTACTTATTCCCCATTAGTCCTCAGCAGGCTTGACTCATGAATCCTGTAACCTTGGCAGCAAGAGAATCCCCTTTTGCTTCACTATCTGTAAGGAAATGAATTACACAAGCATAGAAATTCATGAACAGTGAAAGTTGCAATTAATTTTCTTAAACTCTCTTTATATATTTAGTTTGAGAAGAGGAAGGAAGGAAAAGCTTATCACCAGCTATGAGTCTGAAGCCACAAATCTCACACAGCTTTTACTTTGAGATAAAAATGAATCTATAAGGAATCCAAAACCCTTTTGTTTATTTTATATATTGAAAGAATAAGAAATTATGAAGGCAGTAATGTAAAGTAGTGTTAACATCACAATCCCCATATTGAATTGATTAGCGTGGAGGAAACACATTAATAGCTTTTTTATTACTAGTCTGAAAAGTTTATAATAGCATTTATTGAAACAGGATTGAAATGTGAATGGCAGAACTTTATAAATCTCAGCTCATATGTGGTGGCCTAAACAGTGTCTGAAAATGTTTTTTAAAAAAAATCCAGACTTTGAAGCTTTCCAGTTTACCCCACTGAATCTTTCCTTTGTGCATGTGAAGCAGGCAGTCATGGCAGAGTAGAGGCTGGATGTAAAGCTGAATGTATTGAATGTGCAAATTTTTCCCCTTATGGCCAAAACAGGTGCGTGCAAATGTTTCATCAGCACACCCATTAAGTTCCCAGTGGTAAATTTAGCCACAAGCATTTGAGGGGTGCTTACTCTGCATTTAATTTAGAGCTAAAAAAAGAAGATGTGGGTTTATTTAAAATGCATTACAGTCAGCTTGTTTAATATTCTTATTCTCATATATTCTTATTCATTATTTATATATGAAAAATAAATGAGGAAGTCACAGAAATACCCACGCAGCTCAAAGTGATGAGAGTAGTTATCCTTAAATGGGTAGAATCTGGCTTAGCAGCCAGCAGTCATTTCTTGATCATGAGTGAAGCAACCTCACTGAAGTCAGAGAGCACCTTCCAGACAGAGGAACACTCTTCTCCTCTCTTTTTAAATTGTACCAAATAGTCCTAATTTTTCATGTTGTTGCATGGTGTTGAGCTGTTGGGAGCTCTAGCTCTGTCCCATCCCTTTTTCTTGTTTTTGCTGGGTTAACTCTTGGGCACAGCCTCTCTTTGCCACAGGTGGGATGCAGGGACTTCTGCTTGTGCATCAGCACCTTCCCAGGACAGCAGAGCTTTGCACCTCATTCGGGGTTGGGTTTTCTCTGGGAGCTGCACTGATGGCACTGGTGTGTGAAATGCTTTATTTATCACATCTCTTCAAAGTGGGTGCCCAGAAGGGGTAATTGGTGGACAAGGGGAACAGTGGTATGGTAAGGAAAGGGCAGTAAACAAAACTGCTCTCTGGAATATGAACACAAATAAATCCCTGTCTGTGTGGAAAGCTGCACTGAAGGCAGAGGGCTACAGAGCATGAAGGAGATTCTTTGTGATAGGATCAGGCAGATCCAGGCCCCTGAAAAGTGTGCTTGTTTGCAAACTACCTACTTGGTAAAGCTTGGAATAACTGTACACTAAATATGAGCCAGAATAGAGTCATCAATTTCTACTGTTTCCACATGTCCTCAGCCAGAATCATGGGATTCACTTTGGTGAGGGATTAAATAGCTGGGCTTCTCTGTTGGGTTTTACTTTGGCATCTTTTTGTTTATTCCCTTGTGTTGCACAGGATAGAGTTCGACTGCACCCCATCCTTACAGTATCTCTGTAAACAAGAAGAAAACAGCTTACTCCTTGCACTTCTTGAGATTAGCTGTATTGCCTTACCCAAGTTTTAGAAGATAATTTTAACTTTAAAACATCTTCATGGATTGTTCAAAGTGACAGGAGAGAGAAAAACTAATTTTTCCCTCTCTGATTTTCTTCTCCTGACAAAACAGTCTTTAGTGGCAAAAAGGAGCACTTCTTTCCACCCTAATCCCTTCCTATCTTGTTTCATCACAAGTCACACTGCATTAGAGTCCTAATGTTTCTATCAATAAATGATGGATTTGCCAATGGTGATTTAAGTTTAAAATTACTTGCGAAAACTTAATGAAGCCTGCAAATCATGAATTAGATCTCAAAGAAATCATCTCTGACAGTTAAAAACTACAGGGCCAAAGTAATTTCAAGGGTGGCATTTTTCTCCCCTCTATAAATTATGTATCAGGGCAAAACAGAGGTGGCTCTGTAGGCATTATTATGAGAGTAATAGCAAATAGCAATTTGTCTCTTGCTGCCAGAGCTTTCTCTTACTGGTGTGTAGTGGGGTGGGTGACATGCTCCTGCAGAAAAATATTAATCTCTACTGCAGCTAGTTTATTCTGAGTGCCAGTCTGCTTCTTGTCTGTCTGGGTTGTTTTGGGGGTTTTTCCCCATGGGTTTGAATGATGGTTTCTAATCCCACTTGCCAATCTTGTGTCCTCATTCCCAAACTGCTCAGACTGCTTGTCTGCCGTGGACAAAAATGATACCCTGCAGCCCTCAGCTACTGTATTTTTAAATGAGGTTGTATTTTTATAACTCAAGTCTCCTTTGCAGACTTGAAGTGTCCCTTTTGGCCCCCACTTTGCCTGTGTAGGAGAGGATGCCTGGTGCTGTTTGCAGTTTCATGAGAATCACTCTTCTCAAAAATGCACATGGGGGATTTGCTATTGCTTGGAGCATATTCGTTTAGTTAATTAGATTTGTGAAAGGAAATTAAAAGTTTCCTGTCCTAAATTCCGGATGTGTAATGCAATTTTCAAACGGTTATAAATCTGTTTAAAATAGCCAGCAGAGCCATAGGTATCCTACTGATTCTCTCCTTTCTTTTCCCTCAAATCCAAGGAGATAAAAGTCATTAAAGCCCTTCCCAAAAAAGGGGATGGGTAAGCAGAGCACTTCTACTGCTTTAGTAATCCTGCCTATAGACTTCTTCTCCTATCTGTTCATTTGGTTTGAATTGACCCTGCAGATGAACCCTTTTTTCATCAAAATTTGGGTTCTTCTTTTCTAGTACTACAATTACATTGGATGTTTCAGAAATTGTGTGTTTTTGTGCCCATATCTAGTTGTCGTGAAGCAGTACTCCAGTGAACACACAGCTTTCTCAGTTTTGCACTATTTTTTAAAAATTTGTTAAATTATTTTATTTTTGTTCCCCATGTGTCTGCGTAAGTTGTCTTAGTGGGAAGAAATTCAGCCCTGGCTGATTAATCTGAACATTTCTGTTTATGTTGTAAAGGAATGCTGAGCTCAATGAGGTTGGTAATTGAAGCTCGTTTCAGTCCTCTCATTTCCTCCATGTATGCTGGGTGTCATTTTTCATCTGCAAAGCTGCTTTATGCAAAGGCTGAATATCTGCTGCTTCTGATTTGCATGGTTTCAGCTCTGTTTCCAAGATTAGATTGTCTGTGGCACATTTATCTATCAACAAATTGTTTGTCTATGTGATGAGACATTCCCTTTGGCAAGATGGATGTGGTTCTTCGTTGCTCAGCCTCCAGGTTACAGCACTTGTGATTCTTGAGCTGAATGTTTCTTTCACAGACTGCTATGTGCATTTGGCTGTAAGGCCAGGGATCCCAGTAAGGTGAAGTTAGCAGAGAAATTGCTGGTGCTCAGTGGAGTCTGTCCATGGGGATGTGGCTGTGCAGCTTCAGAGCAGCTGGGATCCAGCCCCTGTCCCTGGCCTGCAGTGCTGGTGGAGCCCTCCTGTCTTGGTGCTGCTGCTGAGCCTTGGCCCTGCTCCCAGCAGAGAGCACTGGCACATTTCTCCTCCAGTGGAAATTTCTGCACCAGCATCTTTGCCTGTGGTGCCACATAACCAGTTTCCCAAAGCTTTTCATCCTCCAGGGAGGCTCTGACTCCTGAGGGGTTTACATCCCACGTCCTGCCTTGGTGATTCCTGACTCCTCCCTCCTGTCAGAGTTGCTGCCACTCAATCTTTTGACACAATGGGATTTGAGAGTGGTTGTTTCCTTTTCACTGTTAATATACTGCAGCACTTCAGGTGATACTGATGGGCTTCACCATTGTTAGTTCTCTTGATGACTTCTAAATTTTCCAAAATCCAGAGATAGGACCTCCTACCACTGACCTGACCAGCACTCAGAAGAGTATGTCAGGTTTTTGTATCCCAAAGCAGCACTAGATTGAATAGAGCTGCTGAAATTACAGTCAGCATGTTTTCTGTGTTGATTAAAAGGTAATTGGAGCCACTGTTTTTCTGTTGAGACAGAGTGTTCCTGTGAAATTAAAAGAGCCAGAAGAACTCAGTTGTTTGGACTGCAAAATAATCATGGGGCATTCGTTGCTGAAAGTCAAATTGAAGGCACCTTTTGCTGTTTATTTTGGAGTCCTGGCTTTGTATAAGAAGGACTAAAATGTGCTTGTGCCAGGGCAGGTAAGGCAGCTCCCCAGGCTTGGCCTGTCCCTGCAGCCAGTCCTGGGGCTGAGGCTGTGCAGGCTCCCTCTGTAACCAGGGCAGCCCCAGGAAAGCAGCCTCAGAAATGCCATGGAAGGCTGCAGGGCAGGAGCCTGCTGCAGCTGCTGGCTCTGGGGCAGCTGGCCTCTGGCTCTTGGCTCCCAGAGCACAGGCAGGGTTGGCATGGACAAGGCAGGGTTTGGCAGAGACAGAGCTCCTGAGAGAACTCAGGCTGGGAGGGAGCAGAATTTGTGCCCCAGGTCACAAGGGCCAGTTTCAAAGCAGCAGTGCCTGAGTCCCAGCATGGGCTGTGCTGGACAGGCTGGTATTTGCTGTAGCTGTTCTTCCAGGATGGGTTTGAAGCAAAGGTCAAAGGGCAGGGCATAGGGGATATAATCTGGCCTGAATAACCCAGTCCCTACCCATGGAAAACTTGTGGCCTGCTGGGAAGATGTGTAAATTTTAAGAACAGCTGAAACAGTTACAGTCCTCTATAGTTCATAAGTGCTTCAATCAGTATTCTTGTCATCAAACTAATTACATCTGAATTGTAATTTTACAAAATTCTTGAGTCTTGGTTTAAAGGCATCATTGACTGCATCTCATTCCTCACTGATTTCTTCCCAGGATTTATTTTTGCTTCATGGCTAAAATTAAGCCTTGTTTCTATCTTATATTTGTCTGTCTTAAAAGTTCTAACCATTAGCTCTGATTATATCTTTTTGTGATAGAATAAAGTGCTGTCTGCTGTTGAGAGCTGCTGCTCCATGTGGGTACCTGAAGATTGCAATTACACTGCTTTTTGACCTTGCCAATCTATTTAGTTTTTTCCAAGAATGTTAGTCATGTGTTAGCTTTTTTAGCAGAGTTAGCTTTCCTTCAAAAGCACACTTTCCAGTGATGGCTTTTTATTGTAGGTCTTCTCTGGAATCTTTCCAAATTTCCAGTAGATTTTTGAAAGCAAGGGTATCAGTTCTGCATTGCAGAGGTAATGACAATAATCTGCCTTTTTGCAGAGTTGAGTAAACCCATGACTGTTTCCTCTGTGAGCTGGTGTTGCCCTCAGAGCCCTCCAGCTCCATTCCCTCAGTTCTTCCACAGGTTTCCTGCTTTCCAGAATATTGTTTCCAGTCTTGTAGTGTGACCTCACATGTTTTTTTCTTGGTATTTGTCTGGACAAGCCCTGAGGTGACCAAGCAGGACAAGTGATACCAACAGATCCTTTAATGCATGGCAGGTTTTGTGTGGTATCTGCAAAATTTCATCATCAGTGATTTTTATGCTTATTTCCATAGCATCAGAAAAATACCAAATAACTTTGTATCAAAAACCCTCTAATAACCCCACTGAATGAATGCCCTGGTTTTAGTAATGTCGGGGTTTTTTGTAAATTTTACTTTGTAAAATACATTTCATGTGGCTGCAGTGACTTTTTCCCTCTTGTGCACCTATAACTCCTGACACTGATAGCAAATTTCAGTCAAATTTGAGCTCTTCAGAGGTGTCAAAACTACTAAATTTAGATAGGTAGAGAGACCTAAATGAAAGCCCTATGGAAAAAAATGTCTTGGAGCTATTGCAGGCAGTGTTACTGAACATCAGAAAATCCAAGGGGGATAAGAGGGAGCAGACAATTTCCACTTTTAAGGAGAGACTTGGGATTAATGCTTCTCTTTTGCAAAAAGTCAGTCTCTTAATTAGGAAAGAGGGGCTCATTTTGAAAGGTAGAAGCAATAAACAATAAATTCATAAATAAAGCAATGAACAATAAATTCAAAATAAGCCAGAGGCATCTGAGGAGCATCCTCACAGGTGTCCTTGTGCCTGTTGTCACAGGTGGCAGATTTAATCCTTCACTTTGGTTTCTGCTCATCTCCAAGGGATAACTCAGCCCTCTGCCAGAGTTCTGAGCAAACCTGAACCCTGGGCAGTGTTCAGGCTGCCTGGTGTGCTCAGAGCCCCTTGGGGCCGTTCCAGGAAGGGGCTCTGGCCCATGGCACAAACTCCTTTGAGTTCCTAGCTCAGGCAGTGCCTGTTTGCAAACACAGCTCCCTGGGGGCCACTGCAGAGGGTGCTGCTGCACTCTCTGTGCAAGAGCAGCCCGTGCAGTTGTGCTCTGTGGAACATCCAGCCTCTCACTCCGTGGAGGCACTGTCACTTCTCTCTCTAACATATGGGCTAGCAACCATATTTCCTCCTTCACCCAACTCATGTGACTTCCACTGAGAAATGTGGCTTTGTTCTGACGTTATTGGAAGTAGGGAGTGTTGGAAACCTGCATTTGGTGCCATATTATTGTGACTGGCAGTTTGTTTATTTGCTTGTTTTCTGTTATTATGGAAAGCAATCTCCATGTAGTGTATTCATTTGCAGTGACTGAGTCCCAAATCATTGCATTCACGATTAAATCTGCTTTCAGTGAAGTGCATGCAATTGTTTGTTTCATTAAAACAAGGGAGGCATTTAATAGCAGTTATTCACTTCTGTTGCTTTGGTTATTTACCAGATTTCCAAGACATTTTGTTTACCAGTTTATTATATCAGCACTGAAAAGCTTACCCAGGGATTAAACCCAGTAATTCCAGTTGCTGAGTGTCAGAACAGCCATGGTGTCAGGGTCGTGGGTTTGGAGAGAGAATGGTTTCCAAGCTTGCCTGTGCCCTCAGAAACATGGGTCTGAGCCACTGGAGACACCATGTGAGGATGCCAAGTTGCATAAATGGGAGCAACTCCATTGTCAGGAAGACTCCTGCCAGCTGATGAGCTGGCATTTAGCATATCCTTTGTTCTTCCAAGTACACACCCATGTGATTAGAAGAAAATAACATTTTTCCAAGGGAGAAAATAAAGGTAAAGGAATCATCACCTTCTCTGCTCTTTGGCCAGGCAACTCTTGCACTGGTTTTGCTGACTTTCTCTGCCAGGTAGCCAGCTGTTCTCCAGAGCCCACTGTTTTCCCTGGTTTTGGGGTTGTGCTGCCCTCTCTCAAGGGGTGCATTCTGCACGTTTCCTGCTTCCAGGCTGAGCACAGAGCACCCTGCCACAGGAAGGAAGCCCACTGGAGTGCACTTGACTTTGCCTGCTGCTCTCCTCCCTCCAAGGATGATGGTAGTCCTCCCCACAGCATTATTTATTTAAAGTAAGTTAATTTCAGAGAAAGCTTATCTTAAGAATAATAAAGCAGGCTGTGTGCAAACCTCACTTTCCCCTAAGGATTAACGTTCCCTGGATCTAGGAAGACACAGCTCTTTCAATGTTTCCACAGAATCACTCTTTCCAGACAAGTTTCTCCAGGCAGAGTAGCAGGTTTTAACCCTTCAGTGGGTTTGGTTTTTAAATAGGTCTTTTAGTCCCAGCTCAGAGAAAGATGGCTTATCAGCAGACATTTGTTTTCCTTGTTCTAAGGAATCAGGAAAACTTCCACCCCTGAGGAAATCAGCCAGCCTTGTCCCCCAGCAGCTCTGCAGCCTGCCCAGTCGTTCCTGGTGCCAGTGGAGCTGAGCTGTGTGCAGCAGAGCAGCTGTGGCAGCAGGAGGGCAGTGCCTGAGCCTGTGAGTAAGCACAGGAGCTCAGAGCCTTCCCACGGCCCCAGCGAGGCTCAGGCGACACCACAGAGGGTGTGATTGTTTGCTTGATGTGGGCAGGGTTGGTTTTACCTTACAGCAGTGGACAGATCTGTCTTCTGGCTTGTATTTTCTAACAAAGTCATGAATGTATGAGGAAATGAAGTTAACTGGATTCATGGATTTGCAGATATCCCACACTTACACGGTGTGGGGGCCTCGTTCATCTCCTCTTACCCCAGTGGGAGCACAGGGCATGATTGGTCTGAGTTATCCCTCCTCTCTGCTATTTTAATAGTGCTCTCTCTTATTTGAACACTCTCTCATTTACCTTTAAGCTCAGTAAATGAGTATGGTAAATAATTGAAGCCAAGTGGGATGGCTGCAGCAAATGGCTCAGTGGGCAAATGGCCAAGTTCTTCATCTCTGGCAGCAAAGTGAAAGTGCTGCCTTGCCTGTTCCAGCCCGCAGGTCTGCAAAGGATTGTGTGTCCAGTGTCACTGTTCCTGGTGCCTGATCACAGGGGGCATTCCTTCCTACAGGGAAGGGCCTTGGCTCTCTGCTTGCACTTGCCTCTGAAGCCTTTGTGGCAGCTAAGTGGATCTAAAGCTCTACTGACAGGTGCATCCCTCGGTGGATGGGGGGGTTTGGTGCTCTTTTTTGGGTCTGCATAGTTGGAGATAACAGGTTGTTAGCACTCCAAACACAAATGCAACCCCCCTTTCATGTCTCTTGGCAAACAAAGGCTCAACAGCATGTATCATGTTAATTAGTATCCTTCCCGTTTTGCTTATCTGAGGTTATACTGATGACTGTTGAGGACAAATGAAAGTGATTATCTATTTTAAATTTTTAAAAGAAAACAAAAGGTAATGAGGCTGAATACAGATAACCTGGGAATATGCTCAACAGAATTTTTGAAGAGTGTTTGCCTTTGCTGCTGGCCTGGATTCAGTGTGCATGGGATTTCAATTCATGAGCATAGTTCAGAGGAGTCTTTACACCCTGGCACAGGTGGGCTCCTGTGGCCTCTAGAGATCCAGCCAAAATTACCATTTCCTGGGACAGGAAGGAAGGGAGTGGATCAGGAGCACGGATTGAAGTGAGTGGGAGGGAGGCCGGGGCTTTGAGGGTAGCTTGTGAGAGCTGTGGAACACGAGGCTGATGTGTGAAGGCAGAGGAGGCTTGCTGAGAGCAACAGTTGGTGGGAAATGTAGCTGGAGAAAAGGAACAGAAGCGCTTTTGTGTCAGTCAGCTTTGGAGCAAGTATTTGAAGAAAACCTTCTGCAAAGGGAGTTTCATTCTGGAAAAGCACTGGCACAGTTAGACTGTGATGACTCCCAGCTTTGCCAGTGTCACAGGTATCCTTTTTTCCCATCCAGTTTAATAATCTGAAGAAGAGACTATTTATATGTAAACAAAGGTTTCCTTCTACAGAATCAGCATTAAACGTATCCTGAATGCTCTATAATTAGATATGTCACAAACCCCATGCACTTCAGCATTCACTCACCTGACATTCCTCCAGCACAGTGGGGAGGCTTTTGTCACCAAAATCCATAATGGTTAAGGAAAATTGACTTAATAACCTGGTAGTTACTTTGCAGTGTCAAGCTTCTGAGTAAGCAATTGATTAGATTTACTTGCCTAGCTTCACCCAGCTCTTTCCCCATGTCTGCTGCAGCATTCAAACTCCTTTGAAACAAGCAGCAGCAAGCTAAGAATTCATATTCAGAGCTTTTACGCCCAGTTTTAAAAATAAAGAAGATTGGGGGATTTTTAAGGAGGTCTTGGACAATCTCATTGGGAAGTGCCTGTGCACAGGTGCCATACATACAGCCAGCTTAAATAAGGTGTTGACTCTGCTTCTGGTGTCATTCTCTAAATGAGCTAAGAAACTGCCCAGCTGCAGCTTAACATTTTGAGCCTGTGTCTCTGAGCTTGTTGTGGTGAACTTTATTTAAACAAACCTGGGGATCTGATGCACAAGTAATTCAGCTGTTGCTGTGCCCAAGAACAGATTACATGCAGTGGCCTCTGGCTACAGAGCAGTGTATTTCCCCTTACACCAGCAATCATAGGAAGCTAAACAATGATAAAATACCTGTCTCTCCCTTGGACTTTCAGAGGCATTGTTTGGACAAATCCAGCAGTTTGCTGGAAACATTTGAATTTGCTCTTGCATGAAAAATTTTGAGTTGCAGAGTCTAGTGACTTGCCATCCTTGAGATCTCCTGTTTAAAACAGAGGAACTAAAGCTGCTGTGGCGTTCCTTGGCATTTCAATAGTATGAGAAGTACAGGGCTGTTTGAGTGCTCCCCTCCTGCAGCCTCAGCTGGCTGCTGCTGCCTGCACTCAAGCACAAGCAGGTGCTGGTGGGCAGAAGAGAGTGACTGGAACTGCAATGAATTAGATGCACAAACCGTGGCCCCAGGAAACACTGGTTTGAAAAACCCAAGTTCTTTGACTTTATTACTTTCTTATTAAACACTATTGCAACTTCTTGGTTCTTGCCAGAGCACAAAGAGGGAGACTCCTTCTTTTATAGTTTCACCAGCTGCCTGCTCCAGGCCAGTGCAAGATATACTTGTCCTTCCTTTTTCTTCCTGAGGAACCTCAGTTTTACCTCGAAGTGCCAGGAAGGTTCCCCCCCACCCTCTCTCTCTCTCAGGTTAGAAACTCCATTCATTGTCTCAGATTCTGTACAAAAGCTTCCTCTTCCAGGATGGGTTTGGTATTCAAATGCCTTCTGCAAATTATTTATTGTATTATTAACTGTATGGCATGACTGGAGTCAGGTTATTCCTGTTTTACAAATAGCTGAAACACAAGACAAACAGTGACTTTTCAAGACTGTGTAGGGAGCCTGTGGCACAGCTGAAAGGTCTAACTTCAGCTGACCTAAGCCAGTAGGTTTCAGAAACATGAATTCTTTCTGCTCCCAGACCATTTCCTTTGATTTTCTGTTCCTGTATTCTTTACTCTTCTGAAGTTGCACAGGCAGTGCCAGTGATACCATCTCACGTGGTATCAAACACTCCTAGAGCAATAAGTATTTCAACTAAATTATTGAAGTTTAGAAGATCTGTAAAGGGATGCCTGATGTTGGCTTCTGCAGTCAAGCTAGGAGAAGAGAATTCACTAGCTAATGGGTTTTGTGTTAAAGGAAGCAATTACAAAAAAAAAAACCCACAAAACAAACAAAAAAAACCTAAACATTAAGTCCTGAAGTTATTTCACATTTGGGGAAGAAGTGAGGAAGGGAATCCCACAGCACTGAGAGAAGTGGTCTGGAGATGTGCCACATTGATGATACTGGCAAGAAATTAGTATATTGTCCCTTGACTGCCAAAACTGCACCAAAAATCATGCAGTATCTCTTATTTACTAAAATCTTTAAAGATTTCTTCTTACAGGATGTAAGGAAGATTTCAGTGGTGAGGAGAGCATTTAGGGCTCTCAGCTTCTTATAGACAGGCTTGGGGACATCTCATTTCTAACAAGCCTTACCTGTTGGTACAATCAATCTCATCTCTTCTTAGCAGGCAAAGGCTCCCACAAATGACCTTATAGATTAGGCACTTTGTGTTTACATTCGATTTCCCACTGCCTGCTATTTGTAGAGAATGATTATCAAGGCATTAAATTAAAAGTTTTGCCCAGTGGGAAGCTATTGGATATTTTGTCATTTCCTTAGAGCCTCTCCTGTTCTGCTGGAGAGGCAGAGAGGTAGGGGAAGCAATCACCAGAAAGGTCAAGAATATTTGCTTACCTATATTGGAACACTTCTGAGAGGCTTTCTCCAGTTCAGAGGACTTTTTGGGTAGAAGTTTTGTTCAGGTCATGGTAGGAAAGCAGTGAGGCTTGAAATTAAAAGTCTCCAGTTGCCTGCAGGTTAGAAAGCTGGGAATGCTGCTGGCATCCTCTGGCCTTTTCCTAAAGGCTATGCCCAATCTAAGTGACATCTCAGGCTTTCAACAAGTTCAAAAGGAGTTAAGGAGGATCTTCCCAAAGTCTTCTTTTGACCTTTATTCCAGAGATTTACAGCAAAGCCACCTTCCCTCTCACTGTGCTGGGACAGGGGGAGGACTTTGTGTCTTCAGTATTGCTGGAGCTTCAGTTTGATCAGTCATGTGTCATATTAGCTGTAAATACTGATAATGCCTGTGCTCTGCACAGACACAGCTCTCCTGTTTGCCCAGAAGGGTTTGCTCAAAGCCCTTCCTCCTGCTTATCAGCAGCAAAACTACAGGACTGGGCTTCTCAGGGAACACTATTTGTCTTCTGTTTCATGCCTTAACAGTAAGTACATAAACTCCAAAGCCTTTCATTTAGACAGAGAGTGAGAGGTCTGTGAATCCCCCCAGGGGCTGAGAAGGCCCCTGCAGTCCCCATCTGTAAAGCAGAGATGGAATTAATTATGGACCCGGGTGTTTGCAGCACAGAGTGTTCACGTGGTGCTTTCAGCGTGGCTGTGCTAAGCAGGAGTTTGTTGTCACTGTTGTTACACAGTTTTTATCTCAGCCTCAATTATTCTTAGGTTGTCTTATTCAAGGAGACAAGGTAGAGTCTGACAGCCCCAGGTCCTCTTGAAGTGTGCTGTCTTCTCCAGCTGGGCTTGTCAGCCAGCCAGCCACAGTTCTGCTCAGAGGCTCTGCATTTCTGAGGCAATGAGGGGACAAAGCTGACAGTAAAAGCAGCTTTACATGTACATTGCTACAGTTTAAGTAGCTGCCTCGAGGAATAGAGATTAAGAAGGAAACACTTTAATTTGGCCTGGATTTATATGCAGGCTGGAGTAAGACCTTTTTAAGCAATGTTTTGTCCCAGCTGTAGTTTAGGTGAGGCTCAGATAGATCTCTGGCCACTCTCTCTACCTGCATCCACCTTCCAGCCACTTTTCCTGCCTCTTGTAGCTTTCCTTTCTTCAGTTCAATTACTGAGTTTCCTTCATTGCCTGAAACTCTGCACATCACTTGTCCACCTTAGGTCAGTATATATATTTTTAGAAAGCTTTTGTAATAGGACAGTGAGAGATTGAAGAGCCCTTTAGGGCCCAGTGGGAGTCACTCAGAAAGCATTGCTGCTCTTTGCAGGAGGAACAGGATCTCAGCTCAGATGAAGTGCAGCAGTATGCATGCCCTGCTCCAAGCAGGCATGGACTGTAGTGATCCCCTCACTGGGCCACCTTTAACCTCCCAGAAAGCCCACTGGAACCTGGTGGGGCTGATGAGCATGGGCAGGGCTCCAGAGTGTCTGAACCCAGGAGTGGACAGGGATGCTGTGCCAGCTTCCAGCTTTCACCTCTCATCTCTTGACCAGGGAATCCCAAGGAGGAAACAAATGTGTTCTCCTCTTCACTGACAGGCTGATGAAAGGTTCTTGTGACAGATCTTTCAGAAACTCTTTCATCTGAAGAAGTCTCTAGTATTCCACATGTCTAAAAACAGGCACCTCATTTAGAGCAGCAGTTGGCCTGCAGAGAGTTTCTGTTATTCTTCTTTGTGCTACTTCACTAGAGCTGTGATTTGTGAAGGGCCTGGCTCATGGATGGAGGAATGCAGCAGATTCAGACTGCAGAATATTAAATACAATACTTCAGTCCTGATTTGAGATAGACATTTTGCCAGGCTGAGGACTGGTAGCTCAGAGACAAACAAGGGAAGCTGACAGATTGGTGAATATTGGGTAGGATCATTTGTCAGGAGATGTGATGAATCATTGTGGCACAGCATTTCATTTTCAGAAAGATCATTTTCTGAAAAATTCAAATTAAAGGCAAGAAGAGACAGCTGGGGGTGTTTGGGGAGTTTTCATTTAAATCAAACTTACAATTAGAATAAAGGCATATTGAACAGTTCCTGTTATTCTAAAAATATTTTGATGAAAGGAAAAAATTGAGGTTAGAAGAGGAAACAGGAGGCCCAGGAAGAGCTGTGCCCCACAGGTAGGCCTTGGATTTTACCTACCCCTCCCTAGTCAGAGCCAGTAGGAATCACATGTCCAGAGCTTCAGTTGGGAGAAGACTGTGAGGAAGAGAAGCCTTGCTTTCATTTTGCCTCAGCAAATTGCTTGCTAGTGAGGCTTCTCCAGGTAGAAGGAAGCTCAGAACACCTGGTGACACAATCTCTTGAGACTGTGTTAAGGCACACATGGACTGTCAAACTTTGCTCTTGATCTTCTCTGAATGCTGAGTTGATAAATTATCATGATGTTAGTGTCCATCTCAGATAGGATGTCAAGATTGCAAAGCAAAACTTGAGTGAGGAATGGCAAACTTTGCATTTTGCATCCCTTTGTTAGCATGGCATTTACCCTTCAGATAAGAATCCCTGTTCTCTCCCTTGTTCCATATTAGTGCTGATAAGAATCTAAGGCTGGTGTGTAGCTGTCTCACTCTGCAGGGCACATACTCTCAGGTGAGATAAATTAATATTCAAAATAAATCTTTCTCTTTCATCTTCAAGGTAACAGATCTCCTAGCTGGATTTCTGTCCCCACCTACCCTTAGTTACCTTGTTGCTCTTCACCTCTATCAGTTTTTGAATAAGAATTAGTTTTTCAACAATTAATTTACCTCACTGCCTCTGTAGGACATTAACTAAATTTCCCAGCCTCTCCAAGACTGGCATCACAACCATGCCCTTCCCTCCTAATTGATGGCTCTGCTGGAGACCACAGCAGGCTCAGCTGAGACACAGGGAGCTGAGGGTAAGTGCAGAGCTGAAACACAGTTCAATCTAATTCTTAAATGAATGCTAGGAGCCCCACACACATAGAAGTTTATCGTTTATTGCCTGTAATTTTCCCAACTAATTCCAAATTTAATGACAGCTTTCAGCTTTGGTGTTCTGTTCTAATTAACCAGTGACTTGTATAATCTGTGTGTAAAGCCAAAAGCAGCTTACATGATAATTACAGGGGATCACAGACCCTGCTGTTCAAGGAAGGCCTCCATGAGACAGGCCTTGCATGACAGTTGAGGTGCTGAGATTAAATTGCACTTAATCTTAACTTGTGCTGTTTCTTGTACTGCCTCAGAGCTCTGTTATTATTGGCTCAACATGATGCTGGTACACTTTCAGGAAGGGAACAAAAGAACTGGACACATCAAGCACAGCCTTTTGCACATACAGCAGAGGCTTCCTGGGTGTGGTGAGCTTTTGAGGTCATAGTATTTTTCAGTAACTTTAAATTTTCCCCATAATAATTATGATGTAGTGGGTTGAAAATTCCTCTTTTACACTCTGCAAGATTGTTTGCAACCACTTTTTTTGCAGCTGTAGTCAGAAAATCATTCTGACTGCATAAAGCAGAAGTAAAGCCCAAGTGTATGGCAGAAGCAGATTTTTTTTTTTTTTTTTTTTTTTTTTTTTTTTTTTGCTGCCTCTGTTAACTCAAAATTAGCATTGGTGACATCATTTTAGACACACCCCCTGGAATGATGAGTTCCAGAGTGCAGTCACTAGGGAACACACCATGCCTGTCTGTTTTCCAGTATGGAGGAGTACACATTAATGCACTTGGTCACAATTAAAGACACTAAGCTAAAAGGAAATGTTTTTGTTTCCTTTATGTGTAGATGAATGTTTTCATGGATAGGCTTATTTGCAAAAATGAGTGGTTAAACTGCATCCAGTCTCCCTGTAGTAGTTTGGTAGTTATGTGAAAAGGGAAGAGATGGATTAAAGGTCTCTGTGATGGGAAACAGGAACAGAAACTCAGAAGAAGAACTCTTCTGTTATTTACAAAGCATTGGTGAACTTTTATTCTTTTCAGTACAGGACCATTGTCCAACATCTCTGTGCTCTGTGACTTAGATTCTGAAATGTGGCACTCTGCAAATTCTGAGTTCTGTGTCTCTTGTTGTTGGTTTTAGATTGACAAGTATGCCCAGCGGGATCTGAAGAAAGGCCTTCACTTGTATGGGACAGATGGAAATATTGGCCTCACTAATGCATGGAGCATCATTCAAACAGATGTAAGTCTGAGCTCTCTCTTTTACCTCTTCCTCTTTGCCTTCTGGGTTCTGTAACAGCCTGTTCTGGGGGAGACCCTAATTAAACCTCCAAATCCCAAGCCACTCTCTTTCTCCCACCCAGCCAGCACATTAGCAACTCAACTGTCTGCTTTTTGTAGCAAGCAGTAATTTTTATTTATTTCTCCTTTGACAGGAAATACCTTCTTCCTTTTAGAAGGTTATATTAAGTTGATGGCTAAATATCATGCAGTTCTGTGCTATGTGGAGGGTGAAGGGGCTGGTCAGACAGGAAACAAGCAGAACCTTCTCTTTCAAGTCCAAGAGGTGGCTTATGTTGGGATGAAGAGCAATAACAGAATAGCAAAGAACCTCTTCAGCCACTTTTTCATTTCTGTCCCACCTCCTTTCACTGCTGCTGTTGTCCCCACTAGTGAGCCAAAATGGAAGCAGACCATGGTGTTTGCACTGCAGGCAGTGTGTTTTCCCCAGCAGAATTCAATCATCCTCCAGCACAGGGGGACTGGGAATGGGTTTTGCTGTGTTGTCACTGCTGTTCCTTTGCCCTGATTCTCTGCCTGTGTTCATCTGCTAAGGACTGGTGAACACTGGATAGCTGGCTTCCTCCTCCTGTCCTTGTCTGAGGAAACCATCACTGACAGTTCAGGTTTATTAGCTCTGTACTTCTTGTTTCATATTCAGTTCAGTCAGTTCTCCTGGGGGTGATCTTTCTGATTTCATGTTCTCTGCTTCTTGATAGGAAAAGTGCTCCAGCTCTTCTTCTGCTTCAGGCAGAAGCATTTGCCCTGCCTTGGCTTCACTCAGAAAATCCCACATAGCTTTCTGAGTTTCTCCTCCAGAGGTGCAAGTGTGGTACAGACAGGAGGGGTTTAGTCTTGCCTGGTGTCTTAAATGGATCAAAGGCAGTAACCTCCCCCAGTGCTCCCAAAGTCTCCTCTTATGAACAGTACCAGGTAACAGGAGCAACAGGGAGCTAAGAAATTATCTGAGAAATTAGAAATCTGAGATCACTAACAGAACAAAAGAGCTGACTGGCCAAAGTCCTTGTGCATCTTTGGGTCTGCAGGCCCTGTCTGTGTTGAGTGCAGGAGGCTGCCAACAACTCCTGTGTGAAGGACAAACAGCTCAGGTCCAGCAAACAAGCCACTTCCAATCCTGCATCCCAACAACTGCACGTGAGAAGTTCTTTCAGTGACCTTGAGAAGGCATCAGTTACTGACAAGAGAAATGCATTTTGTGGTGCTAGCCAGAGAGTAAGCCATGTGAAATATAGATAAAATGTTTAGTATCATTTCTTATTTCCAACAGTATTAGAAAGTTTGGTCTTTTACAGTAACTTAATTATGTGTAGTGAAAATGTAGTAAAAACTACTGTTAAAATGTTTGCAGTAAGTATTAATCTGCTTTCAGTGACACCCCAAGAACTCTTCAAGGCATATAGCAAAGGCAGGAGGAAAAGCAGACTTTGGAGGACTCATGAGATATAAACACCATACTTCTGCTTCCTTTGTGTAAAATAGATTTAACAATATCTGAAATGTCTAGTTCACATAGTTACATTTTTTCAAAATCTTCACGAGTTGATTGGATTCAGAAAAGATGTAAAAGAATAACAAGAATTTTGGAAAGTGACATTATGGTGAGAAATTTTAAATACCTTATATGAACAGGCAAAGATGTGATTGCAGTCCTTAAAAAGAGAGCAGGGAGGAAAAAGGGTTGTGAGAGAAAAGGGCTCTGTAATTGATCCAAGTGCTAAAAAGTCAAGGTAGATGTCTCTGGTGGTAGGATGCTGTTGTACAGCAGCACAGAAGATTCTTCTTCTCTAAAGAATAAGACCTGGCTTTTTGCTTATAGGAAATGCTTACATTCAGTGGCCAGCTTGGGTTTGAGGCAGGACTCAGAGTCTGTGGTTTGTGTGGTGCTGCAGGTCATGGTCATTTGTCCTGATAATTCCTTTGGTCTTGAAACCCACTATAGTTTAAATGGGTTTCTTCTGAAGCTCCTGTTAGCTAAGTGGTAGGAGCTCAAAGATGCCAAGAAAATGCCATCCCAGGGGCTGTGTGCAGCCAGGGGACATCTCTGTCATGGCCACTGTGAAATCACCACGAGCCAGCCTGGCAGTCCCACAGTGTCCAAGGCATTGTGCTCCCCATGCTGGGCACTGGGGAGAACAGCAAAGAGCTCCCTCAGATCTGTTCTTGCCACTCTGCATGAGTGGTTCTCACATGTCTCTCAAAACTGTGTGGGAATAGACTATTGCAGAGGTGCAGCAAAGACAATCCCATCATGGTTAATTATGTAAAACACTTTGCAGTTGAATAGAGCTATCTAAATGCCAACTTGGGTTTTTCTGTGTAATAATCATTATCTCTTACATCCCTAATCAGTAGAGTGTAATCACTGATTGGAGGATTAGGGTGATACAGGGGATTTTCTGCAAGGGAAGTCCCATCCCAGGCCTGCTGTTTGCATTCTGTCTCCTAAGGCTCTCAACAAAACCCACAGCAGAGCGACCACGTTGCCATCCAGAACAGTGTTTTTCCTGAAGGGAGACACCAGTCACAGGCTGAGCCATGGGCTGTGTCTGTGTGTGGATGGAAAACAGCAGCCCCCCCAAAAAAGAGTGCCATGTAAAAAACATGACAGTAACAGAAATCACAGTGAGCCCCTGTCCCCTCTGCATTTGCACTCCTTTCTTTGTACAAGTATTCTTCAGAGCCTGAGCAGTGGTCAAAGCAGTAGCTTAGACACTCTAGCATAGTTCTTAATTTCTCCCAAGATTTCCTTCAGTAGAGACCATCCCCATCCTGGATTCATTGGGTACTATTGTGTATGGCAGCTTTGGCTGAGAAAAGGAGGGAAAAGTTTTTCCAAGGAACCACATTTAGATGGCATTTGACTTCTGTGGGCCTGGCCAGTCACCAGTCAGAGGGCAGTTTTTATGGGAGTGTGGATGCCCAGTGCACACTCTTGTGAATGGTCACTGTCCAAGTGTGAAAAGCCTGAGCACCTTTTGAGGGAGGTTTTCTTTTCCAAAGCCTTTGTGCCTTGAGAAATGGTTTTCCTCTTTTTAAGAGAAGCCTACCATTATCCAAGAAACTGGAAACAAGAGAAAACCAGAGCCTGTCTTTTAAGAGGAAGTTGCAGTTTTAGCTGATGCCTGAGCTGTTCACATTACTGATAAAAGAGTTGGGTTACACTGCAAACCTGCAAAGTGTCTGAGAAAAAAGGCAGTGGACTCATTTTGCAGTCCTAGTAAGCCTCTAGGTCAGGGAGCCGTTTCAAATCAGAACATGCTATTGATTTCTTTTTAATACCTTCAGCTAACCAAACTCTCAGCCTTTCTCAATAGTGTTTCAAACCTTAAAAGGATCAGAAACACAAGGAGATGAATTCTGTGTCGTGACCAAAGACTACAAATGCTTACAAAGTGATTTTCAAACATGACTAAAATTCTGATAGTTCAGGACATAAGTTACCCTGAACTGTATTAAACTCCTTACCCACCAGGACTGGTTAAAGTCACATGAGGAGATTGTTAGAAAATGAGAAATAGGCATTAATTTTTAAAATGTTGCTTCATCCCCAACATCTTTGTGATCAATATTTGAGCACTTCTACTTTTAACTAACCAGGCAGTAATTCGAGAGGCATGCAGAAAACCTATTAGCTTGACTAAAGTGAGCAAATTCAGCCCACTTTTGCTGCTGTGTAATGCCTTTTCATGTCTACTTAGACCACTGTAACTGAGAAGAAATTTAACCCATCTCCCTCTCCCCAGTCATTGATTCTGTTAGATCAAGCCATACTTTAGAATTACTGCTGAAGTAATCCAAACCACCCATTAAACATGATTTTTAGAACAAAGCTAATATTTTTCACCACTTTTTACAGTAATGGAGGAAAATGATGTATGGAAAGCCCCCTACCCCTTCTCCATTCACAAAACCAGAAGACAAGGCACTGCTAAAAAACTGTCGGCAGCAAGGACTGAATATCTGTTTATTTTAACAAACCCTATCCCAGCCTGAGTGAGTCTGCAGGACTTTGGCAAAGATAATGCCTACTTAGCCTTCAGTATTGGGATTACCTGTAAGATATGGACAACTGTCCAACTCCTTACCAGGAGTTGCACTGAGATAGAAACTTTTTAATAGATTTAAAGTGTGTTAGTCTGGGTACCCCAAAATAATTAATGTTAGTTTGTAATTGCTTCTAAAGAATGTAAATGTTGAAAGCAGGAACTGAACTAAACAATTAGACAATCTAATTCTGTCACTTAACTTTTGAAGGGGACAAGACAGGAGCGTAAATGTGACCAAAAAAATGAATGTGGTTGTAGCAAGAATCAAGTCTTCAATGCTTTCCTGCCTGGCATTGGCAGAACATCACCCTTTGTGGTAGAACTGGCTACAGCAAACTGCTGGTGACAGGCATTGTCCTTCCTGTGCCCTGAGCTTTCACCATCCTCCAGGTGTAGGCCAGTCTCCAACTACCCCTGCTTAGAAACCTTGCCAGTTTTCAAGAGAACGTTGCTCTCAAATCTAAGAGGATTCTAAAAACATCCTCCATATTCCCTTTTCTTCTGATGGTTCCTCATCTCCCTCAGCAATTTGGCTGCTTGCAGTTCAGCTGCATCAACCTGGGATAAATCAGTTGCTTGTCACACGATCCAAAATCACTCCTGCACTCTCTCTTTTCTACCTGGACATCAATAGTGGAGTCTTAGTTTATTGGGCTCTCATCTGCCTTTTTGGATTCTAACTGGACTCTGAACTAGTGCCCCAGTAAATCCCATTGCTGCTGGTTTCCCTGTTCCTGCAGCTCTGAGCATGGAGCAGTGCCCCTGCTCCCTGGAGATGCAGTCACAGCACTTGGCCTTCACTGAGCAGTGCCCCTGCCTTGCTCTGCACTCTCAGGTCTCTGTGATATTAGAACTCTGCTGTATTCCTCACCTCCTCTGGATTAGGGCTGTGGATCAGCCACTGCCTAATCCATTGCTCATCCCTCCATGTCTTCCAAAGACATTTCTTCTGGTTATAGTTACAGGAATTATTTCTTCCAGTCCCAAGAGCACTGATCCTGTGTTATGTCCTTTATTTATACCTGAATTTCTCTTAGCTCATTCTCCTGTGGCTGTGTCTGCTGTGCTCTTGTACAGAGAATCTGTGTGGGCAGGCAGTTTGTGTCCAACTCATCTTTGCAACTGCATCCCTTCCTGTTCCCACCTTGTGGTTTCCCAGGAATTCTTACTCTTTGGAGTCCCAATCCTAGCTCCTGGCCTAGCCACCTCCTGCTTCACAGGCTCCAGAGGAGCAGCTGTCCTCAACCTGTTAGTGAGCACTTGGCTACAAAACCTGTGCTTCATCTTCCTCTCCTTAGTCTGTCAGACTGACACCTTCAGCCATGCATTATTATGGGGAGAAGGAGTCTAGTTCTGATTTATGCAAACTCGTGTCACTTGTGTTTGGCCAGAACATCACTCAAATGTCTCAGCCCTTACCACTGCACTCTCTACATCACAGATGAGCCACATTTTTTAGGCTTGCTGTTTACAAGCTGTCACTTCTCACTGTCTATCAAAGAGCTGCCTCCTGACTCTAATGATGACAGCCTGCAAGACCTTCTTCTTGTTAGATTTCCAAATAAACCAGACTTCCTCAAATGCATGCCATGTGTTCCAGGCTGCTGCTACCCACTTTTGGGACCTGTTACACACGGACCTCCTGTTTTCTGTGCAGGAACATAGAGGAAAAAAGAAAGGCACAAACTTTTTTTCTAGTTTCATGTCAGTTTGTAGAAAATGAAGCCTGTAAATTTACAAATCAAATATTTGCAAGTGGAGTATTGAGTCCTGCTCAATAGGAGCAAATCAAAATTTGGAGCAGAAACTTGGAGGGATAGATGTTAGTCCAGGAAAGTTTTCTGACTTTTCCTTGACAGAAGAAAAACTCTGCTGTGAGCACCAAAACGTCTCTATCAAGGAGTACTTTCTGAGTGCTTGAAGCATCATATGATGCATGAGGCAGCGTGTGACACCTCTGCCCTCTATGGGTCTGGAGTGGCACATTTTGTGTGTGCAGCAGGACCTGAACACTACAGCTGCTGTATAACAAAACTCCCCCTCAAGCCAGTGTAAGCATCAGGATCTCAGTGAGGTCTTTGGCCTTGGTAATGCAGATGTCTGCATGATTATGAGTCTCTCAGAAAAAGAGAAGTGGTCTCTATAGGGATGTGAAAAATACTCTTCAGGCTTATATAAAATCACATCTAGCAGAATAAGGTCTTGGCAAGTAGTTTTTTGACTGTGTAGGTGGCTGGAATAGCCCCCAAAAAGCGTGAGGTACTGTGAACTGCAGAGAGCAGTTCTGCAGCCCAGTGCTGTCTTGTTTTACTCACTGGTGCTAAAGTGTCTAAATACCAACAAATTCATCCTTTTGCACAGGGGCAGCAGATGGTGTATACAGCTGTATGGTAATGAGTTCTAGCTTATTTCCTATCCCAGGAATGTACCAGTTCCCAAGGGGAAGATGGCCACAGAGCCATTCCCTGTACCACTGTGTGTTTCTGGACCTTTCACTCCACTACCAAAGTCGAAGAGACCTCCTGATTTAGCAGTGTTAGATCTCTGCACACACCATGTCATTGTAGGCAGACACTTAAGGCACAACTATTAGAGCAGCATCAGATGATGACATTAAAGAACTGCACCACAGAGAGAAGAGGAGGAATTGCATCTTTTGCTGACTGGCAAAGACTTTCAAAGGTGATTAGTAATTAACAGTTGAGTGAGAAATTTGCCTTGTTTACTTCAGTCATGGTCCCAGAAGCAGTGTGCTGTAGAGATCCAGTATCTTCATCTCTTGGGTGCTGTACCTGTATCTTTTTTCCTGACAAGCTGCAAACAACTGTTACGATTCTGGTCAGTCAATCACTCAGTCTCAGTACTTGTCTGAGGTTGTCCAGGTCCAGCTCCTGCTGTATCCTCCCACTGCAAATAGGAGCCTTTGCTTCTTGCATCAACATCAGCTGTATACAAGGCATATTTAACTGTGTTACAAAGAGGGGAGAAGAGGCTCTGTTTGGCTAAAGCTGAGGAAGTACTGTATCTCTCAACGTTTCAAGCCTCTGCTGGTATAATCAAAATGCACCGAGTGCCAGGCTGCAGGGGGCACAGTCAGAAGAGGCAGAAGTCACTGACAGATCACACTGATGCTGTCACCTCTGTTCATCTCTTTCCAGTTCAGATGCTGTGGAGTCTCCAACTACACGGACTGGTTTGAAGTGTACAACACGAGCCGGGTGCCAGACTCCTGCTGCCTGGAGTTCAGTGAGAACTGTGGCCTGCACTCGCCAGGGACCTGGTGGAAGGCGGTGAGTGGCTCTGCAGCCAGGGCAAGGGCAGGCAGTGCTTGGCAGGGCTGCAGAGCTGATCAGCTGGGCACCTCATTCATCAGCCTGATTCCCCTCTCCTCAGGTGCTTCAGAAGGCTCCTGTTGAGCTGGGGCCCTTGACCTCCAATGAAAGCCCCTGTTTAGTTATTTTTATGAGCTGGTTTCCTTCCAGTAGGCTCCAAGCTGTTGTTTCACATTGCACACAGGCCCAACACTGATCTGCAGCACAGACTAGTGACATCTAGCTAGGAAAGGGCAGGAATGGCCTTTTTAGTGTCCCACCTTCTGGGGTCAGGTAGCAATAAAGGCAAATGGTTCATGCACACACAGGCCCTGGAGCAGCAGCTGCAGCTTGTCACAGCCCAGGCAGCCCTGAGGCAAGAGGACTGGGAGAGCCTTGAGCACTCTTCTCCCACCAGGAGCTCTCCTTCAGGGGCTTCCACTGCACAGAGGAGTGGGAACTGTTGTGCTGAGTTACCAGCAGCATTTTTCTTTTGTTGCTTTTCTGCACTTGCCTGTAATCAAATTCAAAACTCCATGGGATAATTTCCCTACAATGGCCTCAGCAAGATCTTTCTGGAACAGATAGTCAGAGCCTAAATATGTCTCTGAAATTAGTTCAGCAATTCTTTGTACTAATTACAGGTAGTGCAGTTACACAGGAGGGGTGTGGAATAAGGCCACCTGATAAAGTGGAATTATAACTAAGTTTTGCTAGTTCTAATGGTTTGTGAAGACAACAAGTAAAAGCTCTTGGCCACTTTCTAGTGAGATTTTATATGCATGGATTGGTACTCACAGAGGCTGAGTTCACATCAAACACAGCTTCCTTATACTTGTTGAGTAGCTGCAGGTAATTTTTTTAGTTTAAGGACTGAAAAATTCTTCTATTTTATTCAAGGTAGCAAGAAAGTCAGTGCAGGTTGACCCTCTGGCTTCCACCCTCCCCAAAACTGGACCAGTAAAACAGGGCTACAGCTACTGCAGAATTTAAAGCAGGAAGAAAACAATGGAGGAGTGCCCATAGTGCAGTTTGAAATGGTATGAAATGGGCCCAAGTGCAGCAGGAGCAGCTCCTGACACTCACTGGCACTGCTGGGTTTTGTGTGTCTGGATGTATTATAAGAAGGGTTTACTTCCCTGAAACGTGGAGAAAGTGAAAACCTAATTATAAGGTTCTGACTGCTTCTGGTTGGGTTTTAGTGGGCAGAGAGGCCCCAAATCCAGTCCTTATTTATTTGTGTGTGCACTCAGCCCCACACAGCTGCCTGCTCATTTTCCCACCAGATCAGGGGGAGAAGCAGGAAAGTAAAAGTGAGATAAGAGTGGGTTGAGATGAAGACAGTTCAATAGGGAAACCAAAAACCATGGTCTGTGTAACCCCTGCTCAGTGCTAACAAATATATCTCCAGATTATCAATCTTGTGTTCAGGACAAATCCAAACACATACCCACCACTGTGAAGTGAATTAACTGTACCCCAGTTAAAACCAGCATAGTGCAGCTAGGTCAGATCAATTTTTTCTCTCACTGTATATTCCTGTAAGAATAGATCTGTGTTCATGGCTAATTCAATATTCTTGGTTTGGGGTTTTTTTCAGCCTTGCTATGAAACTGTGAAAATATGGCTCCAGGAAAACTTACTGGCAGTGGGAATCTTTGGCTTGTGCACAGCTATGGTGCAGGTACAGTCTAATACCAATTTTCAAATCTGACCTAATTGTGACTGACTAAGTAACCATAGATTCACATGTATACTCTGCTCGAGCAGGTTTTAATAATTTTACATGATGGTAGAGGAACATTCTGCAAGATTGAAGTACTTTATGTCTTAGTTGAAATACTGTGTTCAGGGCACAGAACTAGGAATACTGCACAGTGTTTTATGATGCACTGCAAAGAGCTGGCACTTTGTCAAGTGGTTTATCTAAGACTGAGACTGGACTTGGGAGGGGAGACTGGACTCCAGCCACCTAGTCAGGTAGGATCAACAGCCTTTAGGGTGCCTGGATTTGTCCAGTTATTCTCCAGAGGACTCAGGCTAAACTAAGGCTAACCAGCCAACTTCAGCATAGCCTAGAAGAACCTTAGGTCTTCAACCTCATCCCTCAGGCCCAGGGTAATTACAGATCAGGACGTGGTGCACATTGGTCAGCCCTGCCCATAAACCCATGCTCCTTGCTGTTCATGGCAGGGAAAGCCAGTAGGTGTGATTGACAGAGACTTGCCTATCAGAGTTTTGAGTTGCAGTTCTTTCCACTGTGACTTTGGCCAGAGAAGAACCTGTTGTCCACCACTTGGTCTCTCATGTGCCTGTAGCCCAGCCTGCTGGGGCTGTGCCAGTCTGAGCACCAGTGGCACAGCCTGAGGAGACACTGGTGGAAGTTGTGCTGGAGCTCAGGCTGGTTCAAAGTGCCTTTCCTAAATTCAGTGAAGATCTAGCTTTGGTTTCCAGCTGACACTCGACATGCAAGCAGAAAGGATGGCAGTGCTAAGCTAATTAATACTGTAACTGCAGATTAACCCATGGGTGTTTGGTTTGGTTGGTTTGCTGAGTTTTTAAAATTTTGCCTGGTGTGCCACTAGCAGCAGCAAGAGAGAGCCTGGGATCAGTATTCTACTCACATTCCCACTAATGACAGATCAGGCACATATCTCACTCTCTCAGATGGCATGGATTGGCTGCAGCTTATTAATGCAAATGCCTGACACCCCACAGGGCCAAATTCAGTAGGGTTTTGGGGTTTGTTCCAGTATAGTAAGCAGATATGCTCAGAGAAAAAAAAGCACAAGATCATATGGCAGACATTATGACTGTTGTTAGTACATTACCATAATGGAAAAAACCAAACCAGCTTTTTAGCACCCATTCAGGATTTAGGGTGTCTTTAAAGGATACACCAAAAACCCCCAGCAGCCCATGGTCAGAGTCCTTCTCATAAATACCCTAAATATAATAAAGTTCTAAGACAATAGAATTCTTTTCTGACAGAAAGACATTGCTAGTTTGCACAGGAGGAAACACTTTAGACAATTTTAAAATGCAAATTCATATTCCTAGTAAATGCTGTGCAATGCAGGAAGAACACCTCAAAACACAACAGATTTTCAGCCTGCCTTCCAGCTGCCTGGTGTGATTGAATCTACCTGATGACAAAAGTTTTCTGTGCACCTAAAATGATGCTGGGCTCCCTCTCTTGCTGCTGGTTCAGTTTTGTTCCTGCCCTCAGCATGTGGCAGTTTTTCATGGTGAGCATCTTGTAGAATCATCCAGTGCCATAATTTGAAGCACATGCAACAGCAGAGTCTTCCTCAGCCCTGCATGCTTCACATTATAACCCAAGGTCAGCCACACTGCTTTGTTGCTGTGCCCAAAGGGTTCCTGTGCCAGGGAGCAGAAGGCAGAGGCCAGGGATTCTTCCAGAAGGCCAGTGCTTGATATAAACAGCACACCAAAACCTAATAATAGGATTTCACTGTGGAAGGGTGAGACTTGAGAAAGATTAACAGCTTCATAACCACTTTTTTCTTCATAAATATAATAGAGTGTGTCTGTATTCATAGATTCTTTCCAAGTACTCATTAACAGGAACTATTACTTATGTAAAGACTTGACTTGAAGTGGTCAAATTAAGTGCTTAAAACAGAATTCATACCCTAGTGTTTTCTACCTGGCAGACCTTTATTTCAGTGACAGCTCTTACAGGGTGTTGCAAAGAGAAAGCAACAAGCACTTAGTACATTCATGTAAGTACCTGAGCTGTAAGGAAAAGTCTCTCCCCCCTCCCCTTCTGATGAAATAATCCACCCTAGGCAGCACAACAGGTCAGTGCTTGGCTGGGAGAAGAACCCCCACCTGCCTGCTGCTTCTCTTGAACAGGCTGAGTAGAGAAACACATGCATTGTTGATAAGGCATTGATGGCCATGATTAATGCATGTTCAGTCTCCAGTGATTCCCCCACAGGGACCTGTGCACACACACACTCAGAAAAGGGAAGTACAGTCAAGTAAAGCACAGCAGCCATAGGGCCAGGCACTAACCCAAAGGCTACAGATACCCACAGAATGCCCACACAGCTGGGCATTGCTACTAGAAAATATTTTCAAGCAAAAGGCATCCAAAGTTTTTTCAATATACTTCTTCCCAGCATCTGGTGGCTGCTCATGATGGAGAAATCAACTCTCCCCTGCTCTCACTGTTCATTCTGTAGGACAGCAACACAGATAAAGACCAAGGGCAGCCAGACTCTAGGAATAGAACAAGGATGTGACAGGCAGGAAAAGCAGTATGTGACATGTCCTCCTGTGTGGGAACAGAACTAGTGTCCTGCTTTTCTCTTTTTTTTCTTGTTGTTTCAATAAATAGGGATTTTTTACTTACTGAAAAGCGCTTGTTTGTTGTTTGTTTTCTCTTAGATTCTTGGACTCACCTTTGCAATGACCATGTATTGTCAGGTAGTCAAGGCAGACACCTACTGTGCATAGATACCATTCCCAATCTTTCTGCTTCTCCTCCAAAGGACACAGGAGAAATCTCCTTCATGCTCATTCATCTGACCTTTTTTCCCCCCTTTGTACTATAAACTGTGTATAATGCTATCTTTCTGAAGATTTTGTGAATCACCCCACTTTACTGAAGGAGGAAGAAAAGAAGAAGTCAGTACTTGAACTGGCACAGGTAAGAAGCAGCCTTGTCTTTAAGCAGAGGAAAACCAGAAAAGCAGTGGTTCCTTTTCCATGGCCTGTGGCAAGGCAAGAGAGGCTGCTTACAGGGGGCTGACTGCAAACCCATGCTAGGAAAAGATGGCACTGAGGCAACCTCTTCAAAAGCTGCCAGGCTGCCTCCCTGCATTGCCAGTCTGGAAGAGAGGACAGAGCAAATCACTGTTCTTCAGCAAGAAGGTACAGAGTAGCTAGCACTGAATGCAGTTGTCATTTTACTACAGTTTGCACACAGCTAAAATGTCAAGATCAAGCAGCCCTGCCTCCAAGTGTCTCAAGATGATTTTGTAGCCAGGAGAGGATCATCTTCAGAAATACTTTGTTTTAAAGGAGTATTTTTAATCTTACGTGCTGCAAAGTCAGGCTTTTAATCAGAATCTGTACAGCAAGATCCTGGCTGTTCCTGGAAAACAGTATTGGACATTGCCTCACTTCCTAACTGCCACTGGCATAGAGATGGTTGACTGCATATATGTTATATATATTACATTCATAAACACATACTTTTCTGAAAGGAGGTGAAAATACCCAGCATCTAACCTCAGAAAGAGGAAACCTTTCTATCCTATTTTACATTCCAACTGAAATAACCAAGTATTATTTCTTGTACAAGGCACTATCACTTATACCTCTGGGAAACAAATAATTACTTTCAGCTGTATCTTCATTTCAGTAAACAACTTGTGAGTGGGCTCTCTCTGTCAGTCTACTATGGCTTTATTTTTTATCATCCCTGTTTCAAGTAAGTCTGCCAAAAAATATCACTCATTTCCACACTTGAAGATGTGTACAAAGCTGTCAGCTGTTCCTTCCCTGAATGTCACCATTTCATTAATTTACTTTGAGATAACATCATCTGCAGGTATGATGGAGTTTGCCTGGCTGAGGAAAAATCTTTCACACATTCAGAAAAATGAGCAGAGTTATTAAGACTTCAGCTATTTTTATGCTTAACTTTTTTTTCCTCCCAGCTGCACACTGACAACAGCCAAGACACATCAGTCTCTGTTAGAACTGGAGTCACTCCTCAGTGCTCTTTTTCAGATAGATTTTCCTTCACTTAGCTGTTGGCTAGAATATAATCCACACTTTCTGGAATATCTCAGAATCACAGAAATATGCAGAAATCAAAACCTAACTTTCCTTAATCAGGGAACAGCCACTCATTGATAACTGAAGTAATTCATGTAGTACCCTCCTAATGCACATCTTCTGGTGCTGAGGTTAAAAATCAGACGTGTCCCATTGTTCAGACCAACAATTCCCTGCCAGCAAACAGCTGCAGGCAGTGCCTGTGTGCCAGGGAGAGGCCCAGAGAGCAGGGAGCTGGCCTGGGCCCTTCAGCCAGCACCTGAGGAGCTCCCAGCCCTGTGCTCAGAGCAGAGAGCTGAGCAGCACTCTGTGCCCAGCAAGCTGAGTGCAGCCATTCCTCCTGGAAGCATGCATCAAGTTCACAGAGAAGGTTACTGTGCTTACAGCAGCAGGTCTCAGCTCTGAGAGACATTTTGCATGCTTTGATTTAAAGGCAATTTCCAGCACAAAACTGGATTTGTCAACCCACAGCATATTGAACAATCTCCTTTGCACCCATAACTAACCCTTTTCTGGGCCTGCATTGTTTGACAGATTCACATTCACTCTAAGTTTGGGGTTTTTTCTGTCTCTTTGCTGATTTCCTGCAGCCTTCTCCCTCTCAGGCATGAGCTACACCATATTTTCTGGGAAATGGCTTAGGACTGTCTAGTGTTTAAAAGAGCAATTATCTTCCCAGAGGTTTCCCCCATGGGGCATTTAGCTGTGCAGGCTAAGGTAAAAGTAATGTATTACTTGTGTGCATTTTATGTGGCTCCCCAGTCACTATCACAGCAACCTCCCCACCACAAAAGGATGTTGCTGTCCTGCAAAGGAGCCCAGCAAAGGCCAGCTGAGCAAGCAGCCCCCACAGGTGCCCTGGACTCCAGGCAAGAGGCTCACTCCTGTTCAACCCCCAGTCTCCCTGCTCTTTGCTTCCTGAGCCCAGGCTGACCTGCTGACTGTCCTGCTCTGCAAAGGATGGAGTAAGTTTGTTCCTTCCCTCTCTCTCCTCTGTTCTTTTCTTAACCAGCACAGACACAAGGCCAGGTTAGCTGAACCATCAGTTCTTGCCTTGGTTTATGGTTTCTACACAGAGGTGCTTCTGTTGACAACTCCAAGTTTCTACCACTGAAAAGCAGCATGACAGAGTGATGAATACATTCATAAAACATTGATTTTTTTTTGACAGATAAAAGGCAGATAAGTCTATTTGTAGTGATCCCTGCCATTAAAAATTAACACACAAACAGCAGGCTGATGATGGTTCAGTTGATGGGAACAAACCATTGTGCAGAACTCCCACTGAGAGCAACTCTCATCAATTTGCTTGTGGTGTAGGGAAAAAGAGAGATCACAAACCTTTCTCCTGTGAGTCTCTCAGTAACATGTGCTGAGCTCTTAGAGAACACTTCTGCACTTCAGCTAAAGCTTCAGTGGAAACAAAAGACGTGAAGCAGACTGGAGACAAGTCACATTTTGTGGTTTCCTCTAATCATTTTCCACAGTTTAGGCATCTTTACAAGATAAACTGCCTAAGTTTTCAGAAACAAGTACCTAAAGGGAGTATAAGCAACACTCACTCTGTAAATCCTAGTCACTGCAACAGAAACATATAGTAGGGGAAAAAAGAACACAAAACAAAAACCACAAACAAACAAAAAACCCTAAGCAGACAAACAAACAAAAAGACCCCCAGATACTGCTGCTATAAATCTTTTTTAAATACTATCCTTCCACTATCAACTGAGATGCTACTGCAGCTTGTTGATAATTTGAACTGGACTGTTTTGTAGATTTGGTGTTGTTAACTCTCTGAACACACTGCATCTAACAAGCTTCAGACTCACCAGACTCACTGCATCCTTTCTCTGCTGACAAGGTCAGAATATTTTGTGATGTGCAACAGCAACAATCTTTATTTAAAAAAAAAAAAACGAAAGAAAAAAAAGGTTCCATTTTACTCATAAAATTCACATTAAACTGGTTGATTATATATAAGTAACCTGTAGTACATAATATCCATTTGAAAGGCTGCTGATATTGAATGCAGGCAGAGCTACCAGAAGTCATTCCAATTGCTTCTATTAGTGTCTTGTCACTTTTAGTAAAGCCTTTTATATTATTGTGACTTCTTATCTTTAAACATGAAGGAGGACTCAATACATTGAAATTAAAGACAGAACCAAAGGCAATAAAGGAGCACTCCTAATTTATTCTCATAGCTGTTTCTGCTTAATAACAAGAGATGAAGTCACAGGGCATATGGCTGAACCTACTCAATTTAGCAGCATCAGGATTTAGCTTTTTAAGTCAGTCCAATATACTTTCAGCTTTTCATCTTCACAATTATTAAAAAACCCCAAACCCATATATTTAATAGAATATGGTTTATTTTCCTGTACTGTAACTAGCAGCAAAATCTTATTACTTGTACAACAGAATTACTTAGCTCCTCATCACACAGTGCATAATCACTGAAATTCACTTCAGTTTCTCTTCAGTGAGTAGTTCTTTGGTCTCCCCCCTCAAATCAAACTCATAAAGGTTTATTCTTTGATCAATAATTAGCATTTAAATGCAGCATTGTGGGATTTATAATATGGAGAGGAAGGAACTGCAAAGAAGCTGTAAAAATCAGCACTGGGGCTGCCAAGGGGATGCACCAGAGGCCCAAACCAGTCCCAAACCAGTCCCAAACCAGTAAGAGCTGCTCCCCCTGAGCACGGGGCTGGGCTGCCTGTCCTTCAGCCCCTGGCTCCACTGTCTGTCTAAATGTGGCACCAAAGGTAAGCAGCAGCACCCAGCAGCTGATTGTGGCATTGATTTTAAACCCAGGCTCTTCAATTAATTTATCTGCAAGAATTTGCTAAGTGTAAATGACCTGCATAGCTACTTAGTGAGAAAACACCTTGGGCCTTGCCCTGGGAACTCCTGTTTGGATTCCACTGTGAATTCCCCTCCCCTGGCACTGGGATCTTACCCCAGTGGGCAGGGCTCCTCTGGTCTTTGCGTTTTGTTGCTGCAATTACAATGGTACATTTTTTGTGCATTCATATAAAGAACAAAATTTAAAATATACATTTTATTTTTAAAAAGTTATTAAATACTCTTTAAAATTTACAACAGAATGTCTTTTGTATTCTTTATAAGCAACTACACTACAAGCTAAACAGTGATTCTCTACAGACCCAAAGCTCTGTGTGTGTGCAGGTGGACACACCACATACTGTATGCAATTTCACAAAACTCTACAGTGTTCTGCTTATTTGTCATTTCTCATTACCTTTGATTTGACCTATCCTTCCTTGAAATGTTGTTGTTATTATTATTATTATTTAAGTAGCTTACCTATTCCCAGGTAAATTTACACCCCTTTCCTCTTATGGCAAGCAACCTGAGATTATGTGGTAGTCAATAACAATTCAGAAACTACTGAGAGATCAGGTTTAGTGTTAAAAAATACTCAGACCCAGACCAAATTATTTTATGTTCACAACTTGTCTGTTACAGATTGCTTTGAAATAAAGGACTTCTCTGTTTCTGAGGTAGTTGCTTACATTCAGAAATTACATAGAAAAACTGGAAAAATTAACACCTGATATTTTGAATTGAACAACTGGGAACTGTGTCAGATGAGAAGACTGTCTGGTTAGCCAGGTATGTTATCTGCAGTCATGTCCAACACTGCCTTTTTTATACAAAGTGTTGTGTCCTCGAGGTCAGACAGCTTTGCAGGTGAAACTGCCTCTGAACACCCCACAAGGTGTGCTGCTGAAATGGCAATGGGAGGAGCAGAGGCTGTGGCAGGGAGCATCAGAAGGGATAACCCACCCCTCTGCTGGAAGTTTCTTACAGCTCCCTCAGTTTAGCTGAGACATTTCCATGACTTGAATTTCTTCAGCCCATTAAGTGCACCACTGGATGGGCTCATCAGCCACATCTGTCTTAATCCCTTTCTGATTTTATGAAAATTTACACTTTAGTCTTGCAGTACAGCAGTGAATTTCACAATGTCTTCATGTTGCATTTAAAGGAATCATTCTTACATGGATTTTAACATGTTGCCTTTCCATTTCATTTACTCACCATTGCTTCTGTACTTTAGGAACAGTAACTTAATGATGCTTACAGAAATATTTGGGCTCAGAGCAGCTGTATTACCTTTACAGCTTAATTTGCCTTTCTACTAGAGCTTAACCCTGGATAATTGAGTACTCTATTGATTTTTAAGATTCCATTGTTCAAACAACTAAGCCCAGTGTACCTTCCCCCAGTAGCTATCCCAGTTGTCTTTGCTTTTGAATTACATGTTGGCATAGACAGAGCTGTTCCTGCTTTAATCAAGATGGGGAGGATGAGTATTTCACCCACATCCTGCTGTTTTTCCAAAGTACACTTAACACAGCCTGGAAATATCAGGCCTAACTGATATTCTGGCTGTGTAAAACAAAGTACTTTCTGTCAGCATGGCAGTAATTTTCAAAGAGATTTAAGGGCAGCTTATAAAGCTCCATCCAAAGTTTTGTCTTGACACATCAAAAGTGCAAAACACAGAGCCCTTTGTTTCTTATCTTACCATGCTAACCCCCCCAAACACATAAGAAATCTGTCACTAACAGCCCATCTGGCAAATGCCATTTGAAAGGCTGTGTTTCTGAAATCCCAGTAGTTGCCTATGGTAGGTCACTTGACCCTAGGCCTTGCTTCCTTGTCTCCCCCTGCAGTAAACTGTTTCCCCATGGGAATACTCTGCTCACTAGAAATCCTGGGGTTTGCTGACCTGCAAGAAGAGCTCAGTTTACATTCCCCCCTCCAACAGCCAGAAAACATTCACTACCAGATCTCCACCAGTGCATGTTAGACAGCTAAACAGAAGTGCTGTATTTTAGGATAAGGGGTTTTAATGAAGAAATAGCTGATCAGTTGAACTGATTTCTCAAACAAGACCCTGGTATCTTTTATGCAGAAATCATCTAGGCAGAGCAAAACATTTTGTTACTACAGAATTGCTTAAGAGAGACTTCCCTGTTCTTGCAATTAAAGAATAATTTGAAAGGATGGGATAATTATCCACTATAAACTTCCCCTTATATTCCCATGGCACTGCTATTACAGAGTATAGCTCAAATCACAGGCAACATAATAAAATGTGTAACTGTATAGAGTTAAATACATAAACCCCAAAAATCTGTAGAAAGCAAAGTACAGCATAAAATCTCCCAACTGTTAATGTATATTGCCCATGTGTCTGTGTCTCATATGCCCAGTGACAAGAGGTTCAGGTGTAAAGCATTCATCCTAAAGATTAACTAAAAATTACTGGAGAAGTACAGAGATTTAAGGAACTGATTTCTCAGTCTGTTCAGATGCACCTCATCATCTCCCTCCTCCAAAAATGCCCTTCTTTGGCCCTAAAGCACAAGTCCATCTCTGCTCCAGCCCTTCCACCTCTGCCATGTACATGTGCTGGTCTGCACACAAAAATAGCCAGTCTCAAATGTGGAGGGGAGTCAGTTGATCACCTGTATAAATTTTAGTGCCCAATGGTAAGACCTGGTACGTGACTTTACAAAATTCAGGTTTGCTACTGATTTAGGAGAGCAGAGTCTCCACAGAACAGAGTAAGTCCTGTCACTGAGTGATTCATGCAGCCTGGTTCTGGACCTATGCAGTGACTGAATCTGAGTTGCTCTAAATGTCCTCAGCTCCTTGATGCAAGCCTGCAAAGAGCTAGACAAGCAGAACTGCCACTGTCTGCTTAGTGTGCTCCAGACAGACTAATGCTACAGGGATCCTTTTTCCATTTTTTTAACCCAGTTTACCTTGGAAACTTGTTCAGTGTTATTGTGTCAGCCACAGATGCAATTAACAGATCCTGATACATCTCAGCTTGAATAATAAGCACACAGGATACTGAGGTAAAAAAATGCCTCACCTTAGAAATGATGCATTTGTTCTTTTGAAATGCTTACCTGCACCCACACACTCTGAAGGTGACAGGGGCAGCAAATGCATCCCCACAGTACTGTCCAAGATAACTTCTATTAAAAAACCCAGTGTAAAAATGTGTGTGTGTGATTCTCAGTTCTCTCATTTTCAGGCTGTCATTTCTCAAGGAACAAACCCTCTCTCTCCCTTGTGGGAGTGAGACTGTTTGCAAACTCAGTCAGGATGAAGCATTTGCAGATACTCCAGGAGAGGAGCACTCCTGCATGGTGCTGATTCTAGTGCTGTTTTGGAAGCCCAGCTCTCACTCTATAACCCACTGCCAGGTCTCTAATCACAGTCAAAGTCACCAAAAGCTGTGTTCTAATCTCAGAACACCTCACAGCCTCCCCACCAATGGCCCCCTGCTAATTTCCCTTGAAAGCCAAGCTGGCATTAGCTGAACAGGGAGGCTCCCTGGAAGTGCAGATCAAGTTCTTTGGGTTAATTCTTCATGCTGTAAGCTCAGCTGCAGGGACTGGACACACAAATATGTTAGAACAGTAATCTATCCCCCTAGAAGCCAGAGGTGCTTTGGCTGTTCTGGTGAACAGCTGAGTTGTAGTCTCTCAAGGGCAGAGTTGCCTCAGAACCTCATGAGTGAAAACACTCCCACTTCTGGGGGAAGGACACAAGTAGTGAACTCAGACCTGTGCACAACAGAAGGAATTATGGATTTGCAAATGCAAACATGAGAGAGAGTACATAGACTGAATTGATGTGTCATATAATAACTAACTCACTTTCCCTAAACAAAGTAATTCACCAGCTTGGAAGTACAGCTTGTTGTCATGGAACTTGCTTGATATTTGGTGCTAATAAAAATTGAAGTTTTAAATCTCCCTGTGAAGTTTGTGCATTGAAGTTCTTCCCTATTAAACACCTTCTTATTCTTGACTGTGCACCACAGCTGGTTACCCTGACACAAAACATCTTCATTATCAAAGGTCCTTTGAAATAAGTGCTCACAGGTTTCAAAGAAGAATTATCACAGGAAAAACTGGCACAATTAAAAGCTTGCTGCAAATCACACTCTCTTGTTCCTGATGGAATCAAGACTTATTGTACATTCCAAAAATCTATGTGTTCCTCTCCAAACCAGAATATCCCAATGCAAGCAATCTTTGCTATGGGTCACACAGGACCCCAATTTACCCAAATATCTGTACCAGGAAAGGTGAGGAGGAAGAAAAGGGAAAATAAAAATGACAGGTATGAAAAAAACATAAATGGAGATTGAGAGACAAGGTTGGGAATGGACAAGAGCTGTTCTGTCACTCTTACATGGAGCACAGTATCCTGCAGCTGAAAAAGCTGTCTTAGTTCAGTGTAACTGCCCAGGACTCAGGCTGTTCAGCTGCACTCAGACCCAGTGCTGAGGGGCTGAGTACCCTGGTGCCTTAACATGCACCAGCAGCTCTGGTGAAGGATTAAGAGAAATTCAGAGTAACACTGCCACTCTCAGTGCTGATGATGCAAGCTTATTTCATTTTCATTTTAATTTAGCCAGCTCTCACTGAAATGAAAGATTCCCTGAAAGCTTTATAGCATGAAGTGAAATGGCAAATTAAATTGAAATTGAGATAATCCACAGAAATGTATACACAACTAAAGCAACTCAAAGTCTAGACACCTTTCAGAGAGGCAAGTTCTTATAAAAATGAGAAAAAGCAATCTCCTACAACTCTCGAGCTTTTCAATCTGTCTGAGGCCATGCCAGAATGCAGCCCATTGTGTCTGCACTGTCACTGCAGTGGGAGCACCAGATCTCTATCACACAATGAAGTACTGTTGAAATGGGCTACGTGGACCCAAAGCACCAGAGATTTCACATACAGGAGTTTTAAAAACCCCTCTTTCCTCTGCCTGCTTTGTTGAGCTCACATAGCACAAGCATCCATATAATTTTCACCTCAGGATTTTCTAATAGCAACATTTGCTTATTTGAAAGCCTAAGCAAGATCTCTTGAGTTAGGAAAGTTGCTCAACTCTGCTATTTTTGTTTTTCAAGTCTGTGTAAAACTGTTCCTGCAGCAGAAATAGGATAAGTGAAAACCCACAAGGAATCACACTCTGGGTGTACAGATGTGCACAGAAGGAATATAAGCCCCAGGAATGAAAGTAGATTTCCCAGTAGGCAAAGCTGAGCTGTAGTTTCAGTTAAGTCTTCAGTGAAATTTTTGAAGCAGAGAATGTGATGATTCCCCAGGGAAACTGCACAACCACAATACCTAAGCATATTTAAAGATTATCATTCAGGGCTTTTAAATCGAGCTCTATGTTTCCATTAATCCACTGAGCTGCCAGCCCAATCTCACACTGGCAGGCTCACTGCTCTCTAACAATTGAGAGCTTATTAAATATTAAGGTCTTAATCTTGAGTACTTCTGTTTGAGAAATTCTAAACAGTGTGCAGAAGATAAACATTTTCCCACTAATATACACACACACATATATACATATATATAGAGAGAGCAGTATTAGATAAAGGCAAATGTCCCCAGACTAGCAGAATTGTGTGACAACTCCATTCATTTTAAAGCAGCCCAGGTATCCCCTGGCACTGTCTAGAGCCAGCTTTCACAGGTTTACCTCTGAAGGACAAAAGCTCACCACTCTCCTGGCCTTGAAATGCCAGCTCAGGAATTGGATGATCACATCAGGATTGTCACTGCTCTAATGCTACACCACAGGTAAAGAGAAAGACAAACAGTTCTAAAGGTAGCAGGACCAGCAGCATGTCTGGTACTTGATCTCTGACTTTCCATTCCATTATTTTTGAAAGCATTCAGCTAAGATAGCTTTTGCTTAACAGTTGGGCTAAAATGCCTAAGTTGGACGCGTTTGCAGTACGAGATTTTCTGAAAAATCGTTTTCTACCTAACAGGTCAGATGCTTTACCTTCCTCTTGTTTTTCTTAAGGATCACTTTAGATCCAGAACAACTTGGGGTGGGTTGGGAGATACATTCCTGCTATCCACAGTAACATTGCACAAGAGCAATTTCTGCAGTTAGAGCAATAAAGTAAGGAGGTGCTGAGGGCTAGCAAACACATAAGGCTTCAACCCCCCTGGAACAGATAATACAGCATGCAGAATTATGTCAGTAATTTTGTACTGCAAGGCAATCCCTTTATTAAAAGGGGATTACAACATCCACAGCATTTGGTGTCATTCACACACACATAACCCATGTATTACCTCCTGAATATGCAAAACTCAATCTGGTGATGGAGCTGCAGGCTGCTTGTCCTGTCCCCACTCCTCCTCCCCCAAGTGTTTTACCTACAAGAATGTCAGCAGCTCAGATTTAAATTTCTAAAGGAATGGGGTTTTACATTTACCCAGAACTCTGTGAATGTTTGTCCTTCCTCTACTCGTGGCCTGTATAGCCAGAAAATGGTAAGGTTTGCAGTGAGACAAAGCTTAAAATAAATAATCAAACTCCTTTGTAAGACCTACAGGCCAGTCCTTGGATACAGTAAGGATTTGATAATGAAATATTCTTCCATTTATGAAGAGTTTTTTTCTGTCAGCTGCTTTGGTTTGTTCATGCTCTATTCCATACTTGAACACCTATTTTATAAAGACAGTCTTTAGAAATACTAACTACACATGCTTACAAATGCTACTTTATGCAAAAGTAACAAAACCAAAACACAGAATAATTTTATTGGACAAAACACTTGAGGTGCAAAATAGCTTGGAGAAAAAGAATGTGTTACTTAGGTAAGCACAGGAAGGAAATATTCTGATAATCTGCAGAAGAATCCATGACTCATTAAATAAAAATAAGATTTTCAGCTTTTTTCTATATAAATTCTTCTATAATCTTGTCTCTTCATAAGTAAGCCAAGTTTTCCTTGCCATAAATTCCATTCCAATAATAATGGCAAAAGACTGAGCCATTTATCAGGCCACAGGTAACCTGGGAGCTACAGCAAACATCCTCAGGGTGGTGCACGTTTGATGGGCTGTAATGGAATCCTCTCAGCTGAGCGGGTGTGACTGCCTGGCAGAAAGCAGAATTTTACAGTGAGAGGAAAGCACCACAGAGATACTCCAAGGGCTTACCAGGGGCTGCTGCTTTATCTCCAGAGCCCTCCAGTACAGGCAGAAATTCCAGCCCCTTCCCAGGTGCAGTGAGTCAAGGCAGTGTCCTGCTCAGCCTGAGTCACATCCCCCCACCATGCAGTGCCCACACCAGGGCCTGCAGCTGCACTGCAGAAAGCTCCACAGTAAGCAAAGCTTGCTTTGGTTTGGGGTTGCCCTGAAATTAGAAGCAAATTCTTTCAGATGCTACTGTTTACTTCTGGAAAAGCCCCAAGTAAGTTATTTAATGCTGCCTGTGCAAATAACCTTAAGACCCTTTTTTATTACAAAAATAGCATTATCAATAAAAACTGGCTAAGCTTCATGGCATAGTTCAGTTCTCAGAAGTGTTTTCATTGTGCAGAACCAACATCTATTCTTCCATTCCAAATAATGGTTTTAAACTTCCTGGAGGAAGGGAGAAAGGCATTGCTACTTTTTTGATTCCTCCTATTTTTGCTGAGTCTACACAAGGTGAAGCAGAATTATGTTTTCATTTGAGATTCATCAAAAGAGCTGCAGTCAAGCTGAGCTGCACTGTTAAATTCTGTTTTAATTAGAAACAAGAAAAATCCTTGAAAACAAATGGGCTTCCAGACATGCAAGTCAGTGGCAGAGTGGGGCCTGTGGAATCTTTAAACAGCAGTGGTCCCTGAACACCAACAGTGATTGAATGTCAGCAGAAAAAAAAAAAGCAAAACAGCAAAAAAGCTTTCACTTACAGAGAAAACAGTTTGGGAATGAAAGCTGACCAGGAGTTTGACTCACACATCAAACACAGAGACCAAAAAGTCAGTCTCAAAAAAGAGAAAAGTACATGCCCTGAAGCACACAGGCACGTGACAAAAGCACAGGGTTAGCCTTGCAAACATGATCCACTACAGAGCCTGCTCCTTTCTGGTTTTCAGCTTCCCCAGACAACGTGCAGGTCAGGAGGGAGTGAAGATGCCTCAGAGCAGTGACACCTCATGACAGGAGGACTCACACACCATCATGCTCCCTTTGAAAAGTCACTGCTAGCATGACTAGGGCAATAGTCAGGGCTTTTAGGGATCCAACTGCTCTCTGTGGCTCTGCACTTCTTGCAGTAGTTATTTCCTCCACCAGATTGCATGCTGTACAAATTACTATTTCCATTTATGCTTTGCATAACAACTAGTATCTACAAGCAAAGCCATTTTTCCTCAGTGTGTGGTGGTGAGGGGAAGGACTCAGGAGTTCTCCCAGAACCACTGAGAGCAGCAGCTCTGTTCACTTGGACGTGCACAGCCCCAGCTGGCTGCCACGAGTGCTCTGCAGGGAGTGATTCGAGAAGCCCTCAGAGGGTCAGTGGTGAAGGGACCCTACTTTGCTCTGGTTTGTCTAACTCAGCAGCAGGGTCTAGCCAGCATGTGGCAGGAGACAGGCTCACAGAATACCCACAGTAGATATTCTACCCAAAAGGAGAATTGAAGCCCAGCTCCTGTCCTGCCTGCACAGCACAGTCCCAGAGTTACACCATGTGCCTGAGGCTGGGTGCTCTTGGAACACTGCCCACTGTACCTTTGTTTGTCAGCTATCCCTGACAGCCAAAGGCACATGAGAAGGAGAAGGAAAAGGAAAAGGCTTCTCATACACCTCTGATGATTTCTTCTCACATGCATTATGAGTTTAATACTGCACACACTTGAAGCTCAGATTATACACCAATATGTGTACCTGGGAAGGCCACGAGTATTTACAATATTCATGTTGTCACATGCAAGATTCACTCAATAACTTTAGTGCTCTGCTTAAAAGCACTGGGCAGAGACATCAGAAAGGTCACCTCAGTTTTGACAAATCTATATGCCAAGGACAGAGCAGAGCCTGCCAAAATGTTTCATAGTCCTGGCTTCAAGACAGACTGCTCAGAATTGCCCAGGGATCATGGTGGAGTACAGGGCTTTGGGTTTTGTGCTGTAAGTCTTATCTCTCTGCAGGGCCTCAAAAGGGAGAACAGGAGGAAGTGCATTTCTTCTGACAGCAATTGTTCTGCCCCATTCCCTCCCTTCAAACAGCCACACTCATTTCTCCACCCTGCCCACCCCCTTAGAAGACATGGGTGGATAAACTCACTGCAGCCAAGGGGAAGAGATGAAACCTGAACACAAAACTGGGACCTTGCTCAGAGATCAGAGGTTTAAGCACTCTTATTTTAGACACAACAGGAAAGCTTTCATTCTGGGGAGAATGATTATTCTCCCTGCCACTTTAAATATTTATTTAACTCCTACTAAAGCAATTAAAAAATCTGCTTCAGTAAAAAAACCTTACCTCTTAAAAATTACTGATCATTTGCTCTTGTGTCAAAGGCAGTAATTCTAAATGTAAAAGGTACAACTTAAGCCTCAGTGCTTTAAAACTGTTAATAAAAAAAGTCAATATACTGCTAAACCAGGCTTTCAAGATGTGCTCAGCCAACCTCCTGTGTGCAACTGCATCCTCACACCAGCCACTAATGTGAATGGAGAAGGGAGGAATTCAATGGAATTTAAAATACTGACCCACAAAGTCCATCTAAAACACTTCCCAGCTAACAGCAAACACAATTTCATTTTAACAGAAAGTTTTGAGCTCAAAAGCAGAAGCAGGATTCAAAGGCCTCATATCACAGACAACACTTTAGTGCTGTGATTCTAAAAGCATCATTAAACAAAATACTTTGTAGTGTTAATTCCAGGTAATTATATCAGCAATATAACCAGGATTAAAAAAAAATGGACTCATTTTAAGGTGGAAGTGCAGCTGTAAGACATGATACAGTGTATTTGTAAAGGGAGACTGCTTGTCATTTATGAAAAAACCATTTACTTGTGCTAGGAGAAGTTCATAGCATGAACTATGCCAAACCCCTCCAGCTGGTTCCTCACAGCCCTGCTCTAGTGCAACACACACACACTTCGGTTTTCACTCAGCCAGGATGATCAGTTGTTTTAATGAGAGGAAAATGAAAAATACTATTAGCACAAAGGTTTTTCCACATTAAGACATGAAACAGCAGAGCAAAAATAACATAACCACTTGTTTTACAGAAAAGCTCCCAGCACAGCTGCTGAAAGAGCCCCTGTAAACCAGGGGGAAATCAGCCCAGAGGGAGCTGCCAGGGCAGAGCTGAGCTTTGCCACCCTTCCTCCCACAACAGCACTCTAATACCTGTAGGGATTGGGGGAGCAGCTCTACAAATGGCATAAATTACTCTCTCCTCTCTCAGTGTGCTCACACAACACTCCCAGGCATCTTCTCCCTGACTTCCACAGCACAAGGATGCCAATCCTGCTGCTGCTGGGCCTTCATCTGCTCATGATACACAAACATGTCTGCTCACAAAATTTCTTTTGTTCAGCCCCCAAAGGAAAACTCAGAAAGATTGCAAAACCTGTAGTAATAGCCAAATCATCTACAGCAACCTCTCTGCCCTACAGGAGTTCACCTGAAAATCAGAGAAGAAACCGTAAAGATTGGGTGAAAATGGACACACAGAGTCCTAAATAATTTCCTACCCTGAGCAGTAATTCTGGCTATTTTTAGTCACAGTCCCATCCTCCACAACTGCAAGCAAACACTCCATATAATGGAGTCCATGCTTTCCACCTGGAAGAAAACTTACTGGAACATACTGAAAGTCCTACCTAGACCATTCCTAAATGAGATTGTAAGGAAGAACAGAAAACAACATTTACTGAACATTAGCAATATTTATATGGGTTTTTTTAACTACTTTAACACTTGAAAATAAAGGAAAACAAAATTCAGTATTACCTTTTGGAGCAGGATGAGCAGCAGAGGGAACCACAACGTGTAGGCTGTACATACTGGAGGAAACTTGAGATCCCATAATCTTCTACTCCATCCACACCAACCTTAGAGGAAGGTGAGGCAGATCACTCAGCCACACACAGAGCAGGAACTTAACAGCAAAAGATGACAAAGCTGGACAAACAGACAGCCCAGCTCTGAGAAAGGGCTGGTGGATTTGCAAAATGCAGCAATCTGGGAAGCCTTGCAGCAAAAACCCCTGGTGTGCAATGTGGACACCAGAGGGTCTGTGTGTCTGCTGAGATGAGTGGCTTCTGGTAAATGAAATGAGGAAAGTTAGGAGGCCTCTAGAAAGACAATGTGCTGCTTATTTAACTAATCATTTCCACATGATCTTCGTTAGTGCTCTAGAGAATCAGGTGGGCAAGGTAATGACTGCCCTGGGATTAAACTGCTCCCACCTGGGCCAGCAGCTGTGAGTTCACACAGAGGAGAGGGGTTAGTTTATGTTCTGCCTTCCCACACTGGACAATTGCTGAATTTGACTTTATTTGCACTCCACACAATGATGGAAGACAATAGGATCATCTGGGTATGTATAGAACATGAAGGCAGCTCAGCAGTGCCCATCTGCTTGGGTCTCAGTGTTTAATGCAGAGCTGGTTCTAACCTGTGGGATCAGAGTGAAGGCTTATTTCATTAAGAGTTTGTAAGAAACTTTCTTGTGTGTTTCTAGGAAAAATGCCAGACAAGTTTTTCTACAGTATGTTTACTAAATCAATTGTCAGTTACACTGTAACCAATTAACATTGGAATATATCCAGAAAAGGTAACCAGTAGAAGTAGGAATGTAAAACAACAAACTGTTTTAAATTTTGAGTCTTAGATTCCATTCATCCATAGTTTTTTGCAAAAATTTTGTTATAATTTTCTTGTTCCAATAGAATATATTTTAAAACACATTTTGCTTTTAATTTCATATACTAACAAGAGAACAACTAACAAATAATTAACAAAATTATGTTAATTATTTTTGCAACTGTTTGAACAAGTAGCATTAATCCAGTTCTATTCCAGTTATTTTTTCATATTCTGCTGGGGTTTTTTTAAAGAGATGATATGTTTTTCCCCAGCACAGACCATCAAAGTGATTGCCTGGCAGACTACAAAACACCAATTCAGGCTTACTTAATTTGCACTTATTACATATAAAAGCAATCACTGAAGGAATGTTATTTTCAGGAAATAGCTGCATACAACCTCTTCAAGCTGCAGAGGTAGAATCCATCTGCTTTGTGCTGCCATTTGTTTAACAGAACTCACAGAGCTGTACTGTGTATTAATCAAAAGAGTAAACTTCAAAAGCCATGTCCCAAATCCAGGAGAGACTGTAATTACAGTTCCTGTGAACATGCATTAGCTGGGCAGTCTCCATCCAGGAGCAGGCACAAAACACTTCCCTCCTCTTACAAACAATTACCACTGGGAGCTCAGGGAAATGACAACTGTAGCAGAAAGGAAAAAAAGCATTTCATGTTTTGGCTTGAGCCCATAAACACTAAATTGTTAACACTCACTCAACAGTTCATTATAACTAGGAAATGGTTAAAGAGCCTGTTTTGGTCTACCTTATCACATTATCTCTTCTTTTTCTCTCCCAACTTTTTACCTGGAAGCTACACTTGGTTCTGCAGCTGCACACCTATATCTGATAAAAAAGGAACTATAACATGAAATATTACAGCAATTTTTCTTGAAGAAGTAGCACCTCACAATGAGACAAGTGAAACAACTTATTTTCCACAATTCTCTGTTAAATCTGCTTCTCATTACAAAGAGACTCTGGCAGGTCAAGGTTTCAAGATACACTTAGCACAGGAGATAAGATGGGATGCTGTTATCCCACAAGAATGGCCTCGTGGTCACAAGCTCCCAGAGGAATCCTCTTTTCTGCCTCAGTAAGGTATTTATTTGTGTACAGATCCAAGCCCTGCCTGTTAACACCATGTGTGATGGTAATTGACAATAAAAATCCCAGGTTTGTATCAAAGGCCAGCTGCAACAGAATCAGCTGCTATTTATTCTTCTCAGTGAATGCAATAAAAAACTGTGCAGAAAAATGCATTTATCTTAACCCTGTTAGTGTCAACTTTGTTTCTTTAAGAATATTATTTCTAAAGCAACAAACATGTTTTGCCTTTAGAGACAAAGGCAACATCCTTGGCCTCAAGCACCAATATACCATGGATGGCTCAAAATCCTATCTGGTGCTTCTTACCTGGTATTTATTTTTCGTGATACAGCAAGGGTTAGTTTTATCTTTTTGAAACACAGGGGTATTTGTTCTACCTCTAAGGATGAAAAAGACATTTCTTTCTAACATAGCTGTACTCAGAGACAAACAGGAATCATGAATTTCACAAAAAATCATTGCAGAATATAAACAAAATGAAAATGGTGATAAATTATGTATATCTTTTCTAGAGAGGAAACAAGCTAAAATGAAATATCATTTTCTTCCCCACATCCAATTTGGAAAGCTACCCACTAGCTAATATAAAAACAGATGCCATTTCAGAACATAACCCCTTCCATTTCTGAGTATTTTTTTCTGAGACACTCTGGTTCAATAGTGCCACTGAAAGTAGAAAAAACAGTGTAATAGAATTTAATTCTTGTGCTATTCTAGATACCATTGCCAGAACGACTTTAAATTGCTTTTGAACGAACTGGAAAGTTCAAGTTAATTGAACACAAGGATTCATGTAGCAAACTATCTTACTACTAATGGTATGGAAGAAAGAAACCTGATTAGTGTCCCAGCTGGACACTGGCAATGTGAGAAGTCAAGAGATGCCAGAACTAAATCAGAAGGGTGAAGATCAATAGTTCTTTAATCAATGGTGGATTACAGTGGGATTTGTTCTGCTGAAAACAGCAGGGGCAGATAAATTCCCCACTGAGATTAATTACTGGGAAGGGTGGATGTGAACAGAGCAGTGCAGTCATCTCTGTGACAACTGTAAGTGGCAAGGAGAACATCAGTGGGAGGACAGAGCTCCTTGCCTGAGTCTCTGCTGGTGACCAATGACACCCAATCAAATTCCCAGCACCTCTCAGTTCCTCAAAGAAATTGCCTTGAAGCCTGTGGATTTCTACAAACACAAATACCATACACCCAGAGGCAGGGACACGATTTCTTGGCTTTGTTTTTAAACTGATGGGTTTTTACAGCTGTTGGGTTCCTAAAAAATCCACATTACAGAGACAAAAGCCCCAGTGTGTGCAGCTGAAGAATGACAGCTTCCTGCACAAAGGTGCTGCTGATATCCACAGCCTGCTGAAATCAAGGGATTGTCAGAGCTGCTGGGGGGACATGGAATCCAGGGTGTCCATGGAATCCATGATCACCATCAGAGCTCAATGGTGCAGGTCCCACAAACTGGCCACTAATGCATCCCCCAATACTTAATAATAATATAATAATAAATACTGTAACTGAGCCACCAAGCAGGCTAAGCAGAATGGAGAAAGCACAGAGCATCTCTTGTCTCAGAACTGTACTAGAAACAGGTCATAAAGTGAAATTACTGGGACTTTGAACTCCTTGAGGAATTCACTAACATGACAAGACAGAGCCAACAGCTTAGCTTGTCAGTGCTTGATTTTCCACCAGCTTGAGGGAAAGTCTTCTAATTGGTCTCCCCTCCTGACATTTTATGTTCACTTACCTCACTAGGAGACAGCAAGATGCAGAAAGTCCAGCAGATTTTAAATTTTCTGGGTGTAATAAGATGGATTTATTTGTTCTCTTACTTTGGTTACTACCAGCAGCTCTTTGAGAGGTCTCCATCTTAAACTCTGGTCAGATGGCATCAACTTTCCCATTTTACTTCTTGTAGAAAACATTTCAGAAAATATTTTCAACTCTGACTTCATCCAGCTAGGTTGGTCTGTTTTCAATGACTCAGAATTCAAGTGCTTGAGGAGAAATTTCTGTGGTTTTTTACTCTGAATTTTATCAGATACCAACAATCATGTCTCTGTGGCAAATCAAAAAAGATTCTTTATTGGGAAAAAAAATGAAAGTTTAATACAGATATGATATAAATTACAAAAAATGTTTCAAAAATCACCTCTCCAGGATACCCAGATTAATTGAAGGTGGAGCCTCAATGAAGCAAATAAATTCTTTCTCAGATCATCTCTCATTTTAAAGCAGGTCATAAAAATAGTCCAGGCCTTGTCCCAGTTCCCAGATGGATATTCCAGTGCCCAGTTCTCTCGCAAGCTCCAAGCGCAACTGGATGGACTGAGAGAGAGACACAAGCAATCATGTCTGTGTCGTGTCTATCAGACACTCCACACTGCCAGTACCAGACCTTTCAAAAACTGCTACCCTTGACCCACTACTGAAAAACCTCGGCTGTATTTCAAATGCTCTCTGGTTAGCAAGCAATCACTCAAAGCCAGTTAATCGGACCAGTTAATTCAATGACCTAATAAAAGATTACCAGCTAAATTGACAAAATGCCACAGAAATAAATCAGATTTATGCACTATGCAAAGCACTATTGTAATTTAGGCTATCATTTCACAATGAACAGAAAGTCTAACTCTTCCCAGAAATATCTCAGGGGTAAAATAAAACTTTATCACTGAAGACGATCAGAACGATTTCTCAAATACCATCAAGATCTCTTGCCTACCCTTGCCTTTTCCCAGGACAGAGTCACAATTTACATTACAAAAATTCTATTTTAAAGAGATTCATGGAGATAATAATTAAAAGTATCTCTATCTGAGCTCCAGCCATTGATTTAGAAGAGTTAGTTTAGCCACTGGTTAACAAGGGAAGCAATGTCACAACTCACGTTCTTTCAGTTTGAACAAAAAGAATTATTTTTCAATCTTTTGCTCTCGGGTTTTCTTACCTTGAACTGCAACCCTGCAATGTTTAAACTACTCACACTTAGGGATGTGTTAAAAAAAACATTTTCATGGGAAACAGAATAAAGTATCACAGCATCATTAACACTGGGCCTGGCATTCATGACTGCTTTTAACTAGTCATGTACAAACTAATTTTGAGCCACCTGTCAGTGATTATAATGTTAAAAGGGAAAGAAATCCATTTTTCATGAGATAATAACATTCAGTGATCCAACCATCTTGACCAGCAAACAAATCTTCAAATATTTCATTACAAGCATGTTGAAAATGGAAAGAAAACCCATTTCCATGCATTCACCAATCACCACAGTTGAGTGGAGATCTGCTGGAGGAGAAATAATGAAAGAAATGTACAGGAATGAGTGTTCTGAGCCTGGTCTGTACTGACAATGGCAGGATGAAATCCTTCCATGAGGCTGAAGGAAACACAGCACAGCAGCACAGGAGTCTGTTCCCTGGTGCACTGACAATGAGACTCTCCAGCCCTGCCAGAAAGGCAGCAGCAGCAAGGACACAGCCCTGGCAGTTAATATCCATGTGTGAGTACTGCCACCTACATGAGATCCATGGGGCAAACATCCTTTCACTCATGGTGCCCAAGATAACAATCCTGTCCAGGAAAACACAGCCTTAGATCATTTCATACTAGTTTAACCACCAAAAAATGTCTCTGGTCTCTGTAAATACAATGTAGTTTCACTCCAGAAGCAATTCCCTTCCTACACTAAAAGCCAGCAGAGGTTAACATGCTGATTTTAGTTTAATTTGAGAAAATCTAAAGATAACTTCCTAGGAACTAAGGCTGTAATTAACCATTTTATCCTGTATTCTGCTCTACTGCAGACTATTGAGTAGAAGTTTCCAAAACACTCAAGTGTGTCCCACAGAAGCAGAACTGAAGAAAACAGGGTGGTGCAGCTTGACAGGACCCTGTTTCAAAGGAAGGCAAAAGTTCTCCAAGCTACCAGCCACCATGAGGAGAAGGAAAAGTTCTTTGGTATCTTGTCTGAGAATGTGCTGACAACATGTCTGAGTGTACCTGAGCTGTGCACCTGAACAGCTCCTCTCAGCACTGGTTTGTCCTGGTGTGCCTGACCTCCAGACAGGCTTTATCTTCAGAGATCCCAAACCCCACTGCATGAGGGAAAAACCCAACCTTCTTGCACAGGCAGCTGAAGCTTTGAATCATAACCATTTGCATAACATTTACACGAGGACAAACTTCTTTTACAAAACCCTAAACTCAGTTCAGCGTTTTCTGAAATGTCTCAATAATGAAAGAGGTCAAGTAAACATCTCTGTCCTCTGCCAGCCCTCTGGCCTGAGAAAGGGGCACCTACCTTCAGTGTGGGGTAGAAGACTGCATGTTTGCCTCCCTTATTTCTGCAAAACAAGAACACCAAAGAGTCACAGCAGCTTCGATAGATGTAACAGCATTTTAAACTAAGGCTGGAATTCCAAACCAGGCTGGTCCCTTCCAACCTTAACCATTCTGAGATTCTGTGATGCTGTGAGAAGGCTGACAGTGAAACCAGAGGATCCAGGAAGAGATCTCACAACAGAGATGGTTTCACACCATATCAGAGTAAACACTGAGATGGCTTGTTGCAACTGGATGACAAAACTGTCAGATTGTAACAGACAGTTGTGCCTGCTAAATGTGCATCTGAAAAAGATGAAGACATTTGGTTTTCTGATGCAAACTGTGAAATATTTTCTCCAATTCCCTGAATTACTGTCTTTCAGGCTAAATTGTCTGCCAGCAGTATAAAATACACAACTAGGCAAGATGTACAGGGCACAAATACCAAGGTTGCATTTTAAACCCCTAGTAATAAGGATCAGTTACAAGAGGTCTCACAGCACCACTTAGACCAGGAAAAAAACTAGAGTGCATGGACAGACCAAGAAGGAATTGCTAAAATCTCACAACTTACAAAAATGAATACTTGCCTGTGCACTGGGACAAGCACTCAGATTTCTGCAACTACTTGTAACAGCCAGTCTCTGCCTGCTACCTGAACTCATTAGCTGTGCTGTGCTCAAAGATTCATGGTTTCATTTCTCAGCCACTGCAGACATGCAAGAGTTCCAGGTGAGAGGCTTCACCAGGGAAGCATTCATATTTCAGGCCTGGCTGCCAGCCCTGTCCAACATAACTGAGCCTTTGCAAAACCAAGAGGTGACTGAGAAAGAGTTCCTTAAACAGCCCTGCCCTGCAGCCACTGAGCACAGAGCTGAGTGCAGGCACAGCTCAGGGAAGTCTGAGTGATTTGCAGACAGAGGGGGCTGCAGGCATCAAAAACTCCTCCAAGAAGCCCCCCCAGAACCTCCAAAGGCTGGCTTCAAAGGAACAGGATGAGTGCTCCTGAGCTGTGCCCCAGTTCCTTTGGCCAGGGAAGGAGTGTGACTCAGGCCTGACCCCCAGAAGCAGGCCATTCAAACAGAGGCCTCAGAGCAATCTCCTGAGAGCAGGTGTTCATCTAGAGCTCACTGTGGCTCCAACAGGATTGGTATTAAAGGAAAATAGAGCTTCTGATTTATTCCTCTTTAGTTAACACAAAAAACTGTAATTGCTGTACAAAGTAATTTTGTAACAGGCTACCAAATAATTAAAAATGATTAATTAAAAATAGAGATCCAATACTTTCATACAAACACAGAAAACAAATTTAAACACTGTTGAACAACACATATTTTTTTCTGATAAATAAAAGTCAGAAGAAAATTACAGGCTGAGAAACATCTTGAAAAGTAAACTAAAAATACAAAGGTAGGCCATTTGTAGGATTAGTTTTGGAATTTTTTTGGGGTTGTTTTTAATATTTAAAAATATTTTAGACAAGATTGTTTTGGAATTAAAGAAGTTTTGATTGTTTTTATTAAAAGCTTTTAAAATGTGTTTTCTTTCAGTTGTGTGTCTTCACATTAACAATGCATTAAATAATATACAAGACACAGATTTGCAGAAGTAGTAGGATTTGTTTGTATCATTTTGCATATTTTTGTATATTTGCATAAAAATAGCAAATTATCAGATGATTAATTAGATGTTGCTGGGTTTATTTAAATCTATTTTGAAGGGATTCTTCCTAGATCTTGTCATTTCATGATGAACAAGGGAGGACAAAGAACATTATTACCCTTAACACTGTCAGTTCTTTCAAAAACTTTATCTGGAAATCACTTAGTTTTACTCCTATTGCATTTCCCTACAGTCCATTCCATCTAGTGAAAGTTCGTTGCTTAAACACTTTTAGCAGTTGGACTTGTGAAGCCAGGCTCTTGTACCATAGATTTTTCTCAGAACTATTTTTGAGTTATTGGTAATCACCCAACAGCTCACAGTGCTCATCTTAGAGTCTCTGATTAACTGACACTCAATAGATAACTTGGATGGATAATTTCTAAAGATATCACTTATTGGTCTTCTCTTCTAAAAATTGTTCTAGTTTATGTAATTTCATTAATCCTGCTCTGATTTTCTCCTCTCCCCCAAAACACTGTTTTATGCTGCAGTTCAGTGTTGACACACAGATCACAACCAGCAGAATTTCCATTTGCTGAATTCAGTTGCATTACTACAGTCACTGGCCCATGGCCAAAAATATTTGCAGGATGGTAAGTTGATAAATATAACTCACTTTTTGTATTCAAAGTAGTGTTCAGCAATTTGTTCATCCCAGACAATTTTTGGCTTGTGTTCCTTTAAGGTTTCAATGTACCTGCAAATTAAAAACAGATCTAGGATTAACTTTTCTAAAAAGCAGTTATGAAATTACATTGTAGAAATTTCTGAAAGAGCAGTTTTACCAGGTTTAGATGTTGAACATGGTATCAAAAACATCTTCTTGTTGACAACTAATTTCCTAAACCACTTTACATTTCACATCTTCACATTTTTAGGCTATTTTTTTCTGAAGTGTTGCATATGAATACCTGAAGGGAGGGTGTCAGGAGGTGGTGCCAAGCAATAGGACAAGAGGCAATGGGCAGAAGCTGGTGCACAGCCACCTCCTGAGGATGAGGAAACACTTCCCTGTGTGGGTGACAGATTGCCCAGAGAGGCTCTGGAGTGTCCCTCCCTGAGATACTCCAGAGGTGTCAGGACACAATCCTCAGTCCTGTGCTCCTGCTGCAGCAGGGAGCTTGGAATGGCCCCCAGTGGCCCCTCACTCATATTGCACTGGGTGTGATTGTGTGAATTAATCAATGCTCATCAACTGGCAGATCTGCAGGGACACAGGAAGGCACTGTTTGAATATTTCTGCAGTCTGAAACCCACATGCCAAAGCACAGGAACTGACTCACCCCCAGGCTGTACAGTGTGTCCTCCACCATGAGGCTTATAGCAGCAGGAGAGTTTTCTAGGAAAGGGGCTTAGTTATCTTCCAAAACTGACACTGTCAGGGACAATTCACTGCTCAGTAATTCTGCACAGGAATTTTCCCTGTCACTGGCTTCTTGGCATTACTCTCTTGCATGGACATTTTGAACCTGGAATGACCTGTCTCCCCTGACAAGAAGTGAGGATAGAGACTTGTACCCAAAACCCTGCAAAGGGAACTGGGGTGAAGAGCTGGTATGCTGCAAATTTATGTTCCTGGCTAGCTCTCAGTATCCTCTCAGTGCAGAGACAGTGTCTGCATTTCTGACTGCAACAAAGAAACAAAGCTGCTGGCTGCCACATGTCAGAGGACCAGAAGAAGGCAAGCTACTGCCAGTGACAGAGGCCACACAGGTGTCACACAAAACCAAGAAGTCTCATTCCCCTGTCTCTTCTGCATTTTTCAACCTGCATCTTTGGCCATCTCTTTTTGAAAAGTCTATCAAAGCCATCTCTCCCATAATTGGTCCCATTCTTGCAATAATTTTGCTACTCATGACAGGATTTGGATGGAGAAACCTCCTTCAAATCATCTTATTTCTTGTTAAGAAATTTCCATCAGCTACTATCCTGACTGCATCAGTGCTGAAATTCCACCTCACAATTATACAGCAAGAAACAGAGAACAATTTTGTATTGCTCAGCTTGAAAAGGATTTGTTCTCTCATTTGGTATTATTGTAAATGCAATTAAAACATTCAGCACTGCCAGGATCATCTTCTCTCCTTTGCTGTGACTTGCTTATTCATATATGGATAAATTGTTTTCTCCTATTAGCAGGTTTAGAAAAGGTTTTCTTTTGTATTTATGTCAAATCAATCCAGGCCAGGCATGGATTCATCTACATAAGCAAACACATGGGAACACGTGAGCACATGGAGACATGAAAAGCTCTGGCACTCTCCCTCACACACACATGCCCTGGAATAATGGACCTTTTCAAATAGGGTAAGTTAGACCTTGGAACCTGCCCATCCTTTTTAAAGCACACAAAATTTTAAGTTGCCCCACTAGAAACATTTGCAAAGAGACCTAGTTTTGAATATTTAAAATTTCAGGACAGATTTTAACAAACTCTTCCATTCCAGAGTGACAACTTCAGCAATGACAACAGACTACACCCATATAGAATAGGGGTGTATAGCCAAGATGTTCCAGACCAGAAAACAAGAGTTACCAGCCAGAACATCCTGGCATGCAGCTTTGTTCCTGAGCAAATGACTTTAGATAGGAAATCTCAATTTCGCTTGCTAAAATTCCCAAAACAATTAAAGAGTGCTCAGAAGACTCATGAACAAGCTTTAAAATTAGAAATGCAAGTGGAACCAATTACTATGCCCTATTCTATAAAATGTATAATATTATTTTTAAACTGCTAAGGCATACACCACATTTAATGAGCACTCATCCTGACCATGCACAGAGAATTTATTTCCCTTTCTACTGTCTCTAGGCATTTATCCCCACAGTATGCAACAGCAAAAATGAACAAGTTCATCTTGAAATCACATCCACAGTGATGAGACCAGCTACAAGCTGGAGCTGGGGATAAAAAGAAGTATTAGCCCCCAAATTGTCACTGCTATCCATTAACCTTAGGGGGCCTACTTGAAATTTATGAACTTGGTTTTTACCTTTCTCTGTTAAGGACAACAAAAACCCCAAGCACAATGTTCAAAACAATAAGCTCTCTTTTACTTCAGTTGCAACTGCATAATCAGTGTTTATGAAAACCAAGCTTTATGTTTTTCAAGCAGACACAAAGTTGCTGTGAAGAATCAGGAAGAAGTGCACCAGCAAACCACATCTGTTTGCCATGGGTTTTCTACTGCCCTGACTTTGGAAGAACCCTTTCCCTTCTTGTAGTCATTTACCCTTTACTTGATTCCTGTTCTTTCAGTAAAGGAAAGAAGGCAAGAACTCCCAGATATGCCATATTATCCTATTATCTCTGCATTGTAAGTGGAAAGGTTCCTGTGTAAAACTGCAGCAGCTCTATCACAACACACTTGCTTGACTCAAACTAATGCTCCCCAGGCACTCTTAGTATCTCTCCTAGCTGGGGCAGTACTTGAGTCAACAAATATTTGACATGCACTGGTTTAAACAAATAAATAAATAGAAAGCAAAATTTGCCATCACACTAAACAAGACAAGGGATGTCACTATGTCTGGCATAGCAGAATTCTAGATAAATTTTCAGGTTCTCAAAAAGGAAAAGAAAGGAGCAAGAAGCTCACAACAGCCAGCTTTCCTTTTTTCCATCCCTCACTTCACTCTACACCTTTCAACTCATATTTATTGCTATTTTTTCATCCTCTCTTTCTACTGCCTCTGTGCCAGTTCACTTCTGCTTTTATACTGCTATCCAGACTAATTCCTCATCCATCAGCTCCTAACTTACTACCTTTCTTCTTTTACCAAGCTGCCTCAGCAGTTAAGAGAATGAAAAACACTGAAAACTCAGCTTCACTGCCTTGCAGTACATATTTCCTGGGCAGTTTGTGACCATTTGCAGAGCAGGTCGTGCTGTTCCTGTGGTGCCAGCCTGAAGCAAGGGCAGCTCAGATGAAACAGCTGGATTAGTGATGCCAGCCTCTACTGAAGCACCAGTGCAACACAGAAATGACAGATGTGTGTGGAGCATCAGGAACTGAAGGCAGCTGTCACCTTGCAAATGCACTTCTGACACAGAGCAGATTGCCATGGCAGAGTTTGTGTGGTCCCAAACCCTGTGGGTTAAAACAAACTGTTCCTGCTGCAAAGCACAGCAGGAGCCAAAACACACCTGCTATGGAGTGGCTGCAAAGCCAGTCCTGCTGTATCCCTGAGCCCTAACGTGGCTCCACCTACACACTGCTGCCCTTCACTTCACTCACACATAGAGGAGCCAGAGGAAAGGGGCTCAGGATTTATGCCTGGTGTTCCTTTTCTAAGATGCTTTTCTTCCAAAACATGAAAAATGGCATGGCCCTGGAATATGTTAAGGTAAAACCCACAATCTTTAGTCCCCCTGAAGAAGGTATTTATCTTCGTGGATAATGCTTTTTTCACTGAGAATATAAAGAAACCAGTCTCTAGTATATCTTTTGCAACAAAAATTTACATTCTAGGAAAAGAGATAGCTTCATATCTAATTCTTAGACTAGGATTTATTTATGAAGTTAAACTTTTTAATCTTTGGGTGTTTTGCTTTACTAGCCAGAATCACTCTTCAACCAAAAAACTTTAGTGAAAAGGAAACCACTACTGAGCATGCATTGTATTTTAATGCTCTTTTCCAACACTTTGTATTTCCTCCCCAGTTCTCACATGAACAAAACTCTGATTAGAAGCAACAGGTCTCTAATGAGAATGAAGGATCATTTTCTCCTGCTACAGAAAATTGAGTTTATTTTCCACTATAGCAAATTTGAGAGATTGAGTCAAAGAATAAAAATCTATACCACCCATTTTCTTTTCAGTTTTCTTCAGTTACAGTAGGCTTAGTTATTGAAATGTGAACCAACCAGGAATTGTGTCTCCAACTCTCAACAGTGCCTGTGCTTGGCAACACGATCTGGACTCAGCTGGGCAGGGCCCAAGCTGCCCCTTTATGGGCAGCTCTATCTCTTAACCAAAGTGAGAGAAGTCACACAAGAGTATTCTAAAGCTCAAAGGTTCTGATTTCTGCTGCAAACCCAATGGACAGAAACAGCTCCACAGCAGTTTTCACAGGAGTGCTCCTGAGAACATTCCCAGTCCAATATCCTCAGAACAAGTGCCAGCTCCTTTCCCCATGGCTCTGCACATCAGCACTCTGAATGGGCAGATACCCACCTGCAAAACAAGGCTTTTCAGAGGGTTTTAATAGATTACCTGTAAGTCAAACCCCCTTTTAGTTAAAGTTTCATTTTACCTACGCTGCCACCATTTAAGGTTTTTCCTAAATTACTTCCTTTTAGGTGAGACAAAATACCAAGAAACAATAAAATCTGGAGAAATTTTTTAAGAAAGGTTTTAAAAGTGAGAACTTTTTTGCAAATGCAAAGGAAAAAAAATTTGAAAAAGAAGAAATATTTTATACAGATTTTGAGTTCTCACTCAGTCCCTAAAATTGCATCTGGCAAAAGGCAGAGATGCCCTGCAATTTAACAATCTTTAGATAGTATGCTTTAAAATAGTTTTGAAAGCATGCATAAATTTGTGAAAAACCTAGCAGACTCATTAACAGCATAATGTTATTTATGTGTGTGTGTATATGTCTATATATAACATTACACAGTGCAGTAAAAAAGGTCAACAACAGAATGAACAATGAAGCTTTCACCACACTGGTTCCATCAGGATCACTTAAGCATCTTTTTACTCATCTCCTCTCTCCACTCAGTAACACCATATTTACAATTTATGAGCTCCCAACTTTAAAAGATAGTAATGCTGCATAGCACTGTATCACTTGCTTGCACATTAAAGAATTCAGATTTTATTAACACAAATCCCACAAGTTCATTCTGAAGCAAATAGGTTACCCAGGAAAAAGACAGCTACTCTGCATGTTCTAGAGAATCAAAAGAATGCACTAACATTGAAATAATTTCTACTCTGAAGATTTATGCATCTGAGAGGAGTGGAGAGCACACTCTAAGCCTGTCTACAGGGTATTATTCAAAAATAATTTTGTTAAGGCCTTTGGATTAAGGTAAAAGAACTTACAAACACAGTTTGAAGAGAGAAATCAATCAGTTAGATGTTAAAATAATCAAGTAGCAGCCTAGAAATGAAAAATCTATAAGCAAGCATCACCTTTCTCTAGTAATCTCTCTGTTGCTGCCTGAACCTTGCTCTGGCAGTTTTTAAAGGTGATAATAATATTTTTACTATTTTAATAGTAAAAGGTTTCCAACACAGTAGTTTTTCTGGGTGTATTGCTTTCAGTAAGTTTGATAAAATCATTCTCACCAATTTCTTCACAATACTGCAATCCTGACTTGAGAGATGACACTTTTCAGCACTTCCACACCCACTGACCTTGTACCTTCTGCCATGATGCACCAGCCCAATGACAGTGACACTTCTACCATTACTCTGGGCTCTCCAAAAGAGCACCTTGTCCAGCATTCCCAATTTGGAAATTTGGATTTGGAAACAATAATACTTTGCTGGACACAACTGCAGAGAGACAAAAAATTATTCTTAATTTACAGATCTCAGGAGACAATGTCAAGCTTTTTCAGAAGCATCCCTGTCTCCAGACACAATGAGCATCAAAACCTTCTGCTGCTTTGCTGTAGCTACAGAAGAAAGCATAAACATCACATATTTCTGTGTATAGAGCTTTACATGTTAATAGTGCCCCTTATTATTATTTAACTTCCCAGAGGTTTTATAGGGACCCACCTGAGAGTTTACACAGTGGTACACTGGCAATTATCCAGGGAAACATCAAGTCCAGCTGAAAGCAATAGAGTGCATGCTATGTTTTTCAATATGACCAAAATGGTGGTTCTTTATCAAAAAAACCCCATAAAATAACACTTAGATACTGATCTGTGAATAGAATTAATCACACACAAGGCAGCAAGGTTTGAACGTTTTCTATATATTTAACTCAAAGTGATGGATATGAGAGGAACATATGAAAATCTCCTTAAAGAAAACAAGACCTTGATTTTTAAGTCAAAAAACTGTTTCTTTGACTAGAGGACATAACTAGATTGAAGCAGAAGGTTTGCATATCTGTTTGTGTGCCCTCAGAAACACATTGCTGTTCAGCAGAATGGCTGTTTCTAAAGGAAAACTGAAAATAGGTATTGTTGGGAGGCAACACGTGATTCTTTCCTCAGTCAGGGACAAATCACTGCACTGACATTACAGAAGCTTAATGCCCATCCTTCAGAGAAGAAACACAGGTCCTAATAGAGTCCTATAAGGCAAAGTATCATCAAGAAACAGTCAAAGTATTAGTGCTTCCTAGACCACACATAAAAGCTTACATTCTGCTCCAGCTCCCCCAATAATCTGCCTTAGTACACAATCTGAGGCAAGACAGAGTGTCTCTGCTTAAAAATACTCCTCAACATGATGAAAACTAATGTTTGTTTATCCCTACAGGCGTGTTTCAAGAACCAGCAGGTTCACCCTAAAAATAAAATCTCTGAAGATAAAACTGCTAGTTTAAGGGTCTATTCCCTGAAATGTTTAAGTAACACTCAATTGAGGTGGAAGCATTTTCAGATTCATTACTCCAAGTAAAATACTAAGCTCCATTCTTCTAAGAACTGACATAATAAGCACTGCATCTGAAAAAGGGAGGCTATTTATCTTTGGATGTGAGGCTGAACAAAGTTCACATCCACTAATCTATCTGCTGCTCTGCTTCAGCTGTGAATAATAAAAACTAAAACTATGCTACTTCTGTTGTGTGTCAGATTGGTTTGTTGGGGTGTCTTTAGCTCACATCATAAAAACTTTACAGGCTTTCTTCTTGCTCCAAGTATACCAGGATACTGGACAAGGATGGGACCAAGACACCACTGAAGAGGAAGATTGCTCCCAAGGGACTCAAGTCAGGCAGAGCACAACATCAGCAGGCTGCAGGACTCTGGGGATGTAAAACTGACCCAGGGCAGCAACTGCCTTAGGAACAAAGTGCTGCTTCTCTCCAAAAATAGGAGAAATCATTTAGGTCAGACAGGAGCAGAGCTGTCTGCAAGGAACCAGAACTTCAGACAAGGAAATAAACTGTACCTGAAAAAGCTGACCACTATTGGATTCCATTTGCTTCACCAGATGCTGAAAAGGAGACACAGAAAATATCAGCACTTCCAAGGAGCCTCAGAAGAATGTTCAGGTTCCTTAGCTGACAATCACATCAAGCCTACAATGTTCACTACTACCATGAATGAGTGGTTTGGCTCTTAAAGAAACACCATCAAAGGTATTGGCAAAAGGAGGACTTGAACACCAAACACCTTCTATTAAATAAAAGAAACACAGCTCAGGGATAGTTTTTTGGTATGCAGTAGTTATAGAAGCACAGTAATAAATTTAAGTTATCAAGCCAAATGCAGCACATAGTTTCATATGAAAGAAATCATAAATTCCATCCTTGGCAGGGAGGATTGTAACTAGAGAAGTTATGCTAAAGGAAAATCTATGGCAGAGCAGTAAATTCTCCAAACCTCCAGTGCCCCATGAAGATATGAACTATATACTCCTTTCCATCTATTGAGAGCAAGTTAAGTGAAGAGCAAAGAACACTGCTGCTGACTCTTGAGTTAATTTTTCATACTTGGCAGAGGGATCTTTCTCCTCTCAACTGACTGTGCACTCCAACAGAACTAGTGTAAGACTCAGACTGTTTTTGAAAAGACAGAATGATTACAAATTCATGCAAATGAGTATTAATCTCTCATAAAAAATGCAATTCTCAGAGGGTTAATACATTTTTAACATGCCTTAAAATAATCCAGATATCATATAATTCCTCAGTTTTTGGCATGACTTGAATTGAAGACAGGCTATGAAGTCATAAACTATCCTTTAACCAATAAGAGTGGAAGGCCATGCCCTTTTAAGCAACTATTTTCATCAGGGCAGTTAAGTAAATATTTGAGAAGATGAATTTTTAATCTCTTGATATTTAGTTAAACTAATGCATATTCATGTGACAGCATTCAGTTTTAAAGAAAAGCCTGGCACTTTTCATCATGAAAAAACAGCAGAACATCTTCCACATAATTGCTGTAACTCCAAAACTATTTGTATATTCTTATCTATTTAGTTTCTGCTGAACACACATATCTGCCTTCTGATAAAATTTGCTAAGATTAAGAGTAAATTTTAAAGCAAAAAGCAACATGCAAAACTTACTTTTAAAATGAATTCTAAAAGAGCTGTTACAAATCAAACAGTAACACTTGGATTGCAAATCCAGGGACAAAATTATGGCCACCACATTTTTCCCCCCTTTAAATTAACTGGAAATTTAAAAATGCAATACTATTTACCTGTAACAGGTATGTATATAATTTTTAAAAATCTTTAATTAAACAGCATTTATAGCATTAATCCTCTCCAAAGATCTTTGGCTGAAGAAGTTGTTGGTTTAAAGGAAGAATGAAAAGGGCATTATACTCATCATATGTGGGACCTGTTAACAAAATCTAAATTTTGTTAATATCTGGGGAAGCCAGAAAATAAATTCTTTTGCTGTGCTTGAATGACAGAAGTTTGCTTTTTGCAATTATTTGAGCAAATTCAGACAGTAAGTGTTGACAAATTATCCCAGTACACTGCTGAAGGAAAAACCGTCAGGCATTTCTGTTCCCAGTTCTTCCATATGCAAACAGATTAAATTGCAATAACACTTTCAAAACACTATCACTTTGCACTACCTTCACAAGTCATCCAACACATGGAGCAATCACCAGGACAGCTGTGTAATCAATAAAAGAAGAATGTCCTTTAAACATTTACCAACTGTAAAGCTAAGCAAGTTAAATATTAACATTATGACATGCATGTAAGGAAGGCAAAAGCGAGAATAAAGAGCAAAAAACACTGCAAAGCATCAATTACTGAAAGAATAGTGGCTGACACATGGATACAATGTGGAATGAAGAAACACCTTTTTACTTTTTTTTTAAAAGCACAATTTAGAAACTACTGTTGGAGAAAGAAGCTTTCATTCTCCTTTTTTCTTGTGATTTCATCAGTGAACAGTGCTTCTTTCAAAGGCTCAGGAAAAGCATTTGATTGCTTTAATTAAAAAAAAATGTTTCTGTTGAATTATGCCTGACAAGATTGTGAGAAGTTGATCCCCACAAAGAAGTCACCTTTTGTACCCTAAGGCAGGCCCGAGGGGAGAGGCAAAGCTCTGCTGTTCATGGCAGAGCTGCTGCAGAAGCACAGGGCAGAGGAGCCCCTGGAATAACTGCCTGTGCCCACAGCCTGAGGAGCAGCAGCTCCTGCCCCAGGGACACCCAGGGAGAGGGAGGAGTGACCTGGGCAGGAGAAGGCAGAGAGGGGAGCAAGGCTTGGAGCTGGGCAGGAACAGCTGGACTGGCAGCTGGAAAGCCCTGCCGTGCAAGAGCACCGACAACATGGGGACTGCTGCTTGGAGGAGAAGAAACAGGCCCAGCTGCAGGCACTGCAGGATTTACTGCCTGACACTTGGGACTGGGAAGGCTTTTGCTGGGAGATATTTTAGTTGTACTTACTGTTCTGTGAAGTGGAGGGCTGTAATTTGCTCCTCTCTCACTCCTGGAAGTGCCAGTACTGCTTTACACACTCTGTAGTCGACAACACAACTACTGCACCCCTTCAGAAACTCTTTCATTTCAATCCCCCACCCCCTCAGGAGGGCACAGTTTTCTCTTTAACTAAAGAAGGATTACTGCCAGATAATGGATTCTGTACTCAGCATCAAAAATGCTGGGTGATCAATTCCAGAAGTCCTGAAGAGAAATAAAAATTACCTCCTTGCACCATGAAAACAGTGCAGGTTCTTGTCTTAACAATAGGCTCTAATTCTGTAACTGAGATTGTCTGAACTTGTTTGGCTGACTGATTTGGGCACTTGCTGATTTGAAATCCCAAATCTGATGTTGTTAGAAATCTTTTCTATCCCACAAAGCTCTGTATTGGTGGATTACAATGGCTGCTGTCTTTGATCAAATCTCAGAAAGTTTTTGTGCAGAAGACCAAGCTTGGAGGAAAAGGACCTGCTGCAGCACCACTGAGCCAGAATACAGATCCATGCCCTGAGAAGTCCAAAATGCATTTTATTGGGCTGTTTGTCTATGTGGACAGGGCAAAGACATCACACATTTCCTAAGCGGGCGAGAAGAGAGGAAAGAAAATGATTGAGGACAAAAGGTAATTTTTATCCATTAATATTTCCAAGCAAGGAACTGCAATTCAAATATGCTGGATACTTTTTTTGGATCCTGAGGAATGAAGAGATAGATTACTAGATCTATTAATTTATATTCACAAAACATCTTCCAATTACAAGTAGTTTCTGACCCTTTCTGGCCCCACAGCCATTGCAAGAACCTCTTTAATTACTTGCCTTTTTTTGCAATAAAATACAATTAAGCAGCCCTAATTATTTGACACAAGATATTTTAGGTATGGAAGAGGCTAAGCAGTTGCTATAACAACATAATTTAATGAACTTGACTGGCAGGTACTACATATTCTTCTATGGCAGAACGGTTTTGTTCTGTACCTCTGCTTTCAAATGTATCATCTTTGTTCTAGTTTGTATCTACAATAAAATAAGAACACACTGAATAGAAGAGTGCTGAAAGAATTCACAAACCCATCACATCGTCACAGCATTTCACAGGATAATGGAGAGATATTAAGTAATTATGAAAGAGGTGGGAAGACCATGGATTAAAACAAAAAACCTATCTGGAAACCAGGTCTTCTCCTGAGGACAGAAGTCTGGGTTAACGTTAAAAATTAAGCTAGACAGAAGAATTCCAATCCAGTCAATAATGATGGGGATTTTTTTATGATAAAACAGTGACTTATCCCTACATGGGCAACTGAAGATGCCATGATGTATAATTATTTCTTCAGAAATACTGCAGCACCATTATAAAAAACTTAATTAAAAAAAAATCAAGTCAGATATCAAAAAATTATAATAACTCTTTAAATTTCTTTATGTTATTCCAGATATTCTTGTGTTCCCCAAAAGGTCACAGACAGAAAGGGAGGCTAAGACATTCCCAAGGTGGTATAAGTATATTACATGGCTGGACTGGGTAACTTCAGGAGCACTTCTCTCAATCTTATAGCTAATGTAGATTATGCTGTTAACCACATGAACTTGGTCAACCACTCAGATTCAAGTCTTATTTTTAACACAATGAAAAGATGAGAAAATCAGAGGGAATTCAGAAAGGCCCTCAATTTTTATAGATATAAAAACATCATCCTGTAGGTCTATTAAGTATTTTTCTATAGCATCTGTCAATATTTTCATATGAAAGTTCTTAGTAAGACATATTGTATGAATTTTGGGGGGTAAAGATTAGGTGAATTCCACCATCTTTACCACCCTAGTATTCACATGGAAGACCAGCTGATAGGACAAATGCATGAGAATTAATCACAGGATTCATATTCACATATCATATTTAGACAAAGGAAAATGAATTACAAGGATCAATGAAGTCTCTGAAAAGGCCATAATACATTCATGAGTAAAGGATCAAAGTCACATCTGGGGGGTGAGTTCTTCAGGCTGGGGGCTGCTGTTACTGGGTACTCCACCCCCACAGCCCTACTGTTCAGAAATAATCTTCCTGCATGGGTCAGCATGGAAAAAATTGAACCTGGAGCTTTACATCTTTTTCTAAAAATAGCACAGATGGTGATTTTCATTAATGCAAGCAAACACAGAATAACTTCAGCACCTCTTAAACTTGACTGATTGCCTGCTTAACTTCAACTGCACTGAAAGTGTATTTTAAAATAACTATGCAATCACTGTATGCAAAACACACTAATAACTTCTATAATTTATGTATTCCAAAGCATTCTGGAGGTTTATGAAGCTTGCTGTCTTGATTTATCATGCAAGCTAGCCTGGTTAGACAGTCATCAAGAAGCTGCTTTCTCATTGCACAAAACAGAAGTTTTCACTACTGGAGGAAATACTATAAAATACCCCACATGAGGCTTCCCTTATGTGCTGGACTCTGGGTTTCCATAGCAGAGTCTTGGACCTCTTGTCCAAAAGAAATTAATTTTGTTTATTTCAAGACTGCTCTGCAATGTGAATTAAAGTTACAGAAATGGGAGATGATACAGAAGACTGACTTAAAAAGTGTGGTATGAAAATACAGCACACTATTTTTCATTGTTTCTCAGTAAAAGAATAATCAGTTTCTTTGGTTGGTTGGATTTTTTCTCATCTATATGCAGTGTACATTTATCTTTCTTCCCCTTATCACATTTTTCAAGTCCAGTATGAACAGCCACACTTTATTTCAAGTGTCAAGTCTAATTGAGTTAGAATTATGATAAGAAATATCATAAATACCTGAGTAATACCTTGTATCCCTGAAGATAAGTATCCTAAATATGCATGTGTAAGACCTTGATTCTGTGGCTGAATCGTGTCAGGATTCAGGGTACCTCAAAAACAGAGCTGCAAAGTCAGATTAATCTCTGCTAAAGAAGGTGAGAAAAGTGTTCACCTTTGGAAAGATGGAACACCCAGCAATGGTGGGTCAGTCTCACATCTGCAATGCAATTGCAATGCAATTTGGCACTGGTAAGTTCAATGTTAATACACAAACACCAGGGACACTCCCAGGAGCTCACCCATTCATTCCAACAGTCTGACCCTCACACACTGAGCACTGCCTTGCACATGGTCAAGCACAGAGCCTCAAACTTTTTCACACATTTTCCTTCTATTAAGATCCTTTTCTACAGAAGACTTCAGGAAGAACTAAGTGCTCGAATGCTTTGGGCAACCTGGGTTGCAGACTGTAGAGATCATATCTGAACTGGAGGGGAAAAGAGAAGGCTCAGGCCTTAAGAGTTCCAAATCTATCATATTTTCTTTTGAGAGCTGGCAAGGGACAGAATGGTCATCTGTCATGTCACTTAAATATATCTACAAACTTTAGAAAGCATTCAAATTAATAATTAAGAAGATCATAAATTTTGCACTACCCACAAAATGAATGTACTTTATGTTTTTTAAATATAAAAGAAATGCATATTTCATTATAAAACAACATGGACTGTTGGCGGCAGTAAGGGCTGGATTTATGCATTATTCAGTCCTGAAAATATTCATTAATTCAAAGACTGTCTGATGGTGTTCATGCCTGTCTGCAACACTAAGCCCAAGGGGGAGTGAAGGTATTTCAAACCCAAAACTTGCATGTCACATGGTTTTGCTGGCACACCATCCAGTCCCTGCCAGGTACACATGGACCTGCAGCCTGCAGAGGGATCAGCTGCAAGGCCATGGCCCAGCCAGGCTGCAGGCAGTGTTTGTGCCCAGCCCCAGGCAGTGTTTGTGCCCAGCCAGGCTGCAGGCAGTGTTTGTGCCCAGCCCCAGGCAGTGTTTGTGCAGAGCCAGGCTGCAGGCAGTGTTTGTGCACAGCCCCAGGCAGTGTTTGTGCAGAGCCAGGCTGCAGGCAGTGTTTGTGCACAGCCCCAGGCAGTGTTTGTGCACAGCCCCAGGCAGTGTTTGTGCAGAGCCCCAGGCAGTGTTTGTGCAGAGCCCCAGGCAGTGTTTGTGCAGAGCCAAGCTGCAGGCAGTGTTTTGCAGCCCAGCCACACAGCAGAAAGTGCTGCACAAGCCCCTGGCACAGCCTGAGCATTGCTGGGCTCAGCACCCAGGCAGGGTCACTTCAGGGAGCTGCAGTGCCATTGGTCCCCAAGCTGTTACCCACTCTCTGCAGTGGGTAAATGGGAGCAGAGCGTGGCTGGAGATTAAAGAGTGAGCAAGTGCAATGGTAGAATTGGAACACAACAACTGCTCAGGTGGGAGGGCACTAATCCGTGTGACCAAAGGATGTAGGCATGGCTCCTGCCAAAGGCACTGCAAAGACAGGCTGCCAGATGATGCTGTGAAAGAAGGGCAGACTGATAAAAATTCTGGAAACTTGCAAGTGCAAGTGAAAGATGAGAATTCTTTACTTTTGTAATGAAAATAACAAGAACTCTATAAATTACAAGCACCTCCGAGATCACAAAGCAAACATATTTCCTGCCAGTTTGTAGTTTTAGGCTATAACATAGGATGATCTTGATCTTCCTGTAAGTGCACAATCCCTCAAAGTTTCATCTCACAGCAATAATTAACAAAGCAGCATTTCAGGGTAAGACATAAACCCATAAAAGACTAAAACTCTTTTCCCCATCAAGAAGACCAGGCCAATCTGTGAAATGGTACATATTTAAATAGTCAACTTGTACATCACAATTTAACCCCACTTTGTGATTCCCTCCAAAATGAAAACACACTTATAGGACTGACCAAGATTTTATTGGCAGCACCTGAATCAGCTACTTCATCAGAATAAGTAAAATGGACAAAAAGATAAATGAATCTGCACTGGGGTTTTGTCAGCATAAAGCTTTGCTAGTTTAGAAAATAACTTTTATCACATTTCTATTATTTTAGGCAATTACCAGCACAAAGATTCTATGTCTACATGTCCCCTGGAGTAACAATTTTTGCATCAGTAACATCTAATCTGTGCAAATTATGCAATTTAGATAGAACAGGGAAAGGATCAAATCAATCTGTCCTAAGTGTAAAACTGAAATACTTTAATGCCATTCTCTTCTCCATTTCACTACTGAGGTGTAAAAAGAGTCCAGTGCTTTGAAGCTCCTTTACATTTTGTGCAAGTAAAAAGAGTAACAAAATAGTTAACTACATGTAAACATAGACAATTTAAATTTTCGAAATAGAGAAATAGAATTTACCAATGTAATCCAAATGAAAACCTGACTTTGGGCAATCCAGTGTGCCTAATTTCTTTTCTGCTTACAGAACTTAAAAATAGATGTATGCAGTCTGTCTCCCCCTAATCCTTACAAACTAAAGCAGAAACAGAATCTAGAATCCTAGCACTGACCAACTCCATTTTGTAGAAGTCACAAAGTGTCTCCTTCTTCCACATCCACTCTTAGTAAAGAGTGTCACTGTCACTTCACAAGCTTTTGCATTGCCATTCCATCCATGTTCTATCCAAAACAACATCCCAATGAGCTTTTCACAACCTTTTCTGCAGTACAGATCATACAATGTAGTCCCCAATAAATCTTTTAAATACCATTTCTTCAAGATGCATTTCCATCACCTACCTCTGACAATTCTGAGCATGTCCCTAAGTTATGAATTTTGCCTAAGGTTATAAAAATGTGGCAGCAGTTATGGCCTCAGGGCACCCAAACCCTGCAGTCAGAGCAGCAGCTGCTCTCCAAGGCCAGCTGCAATAAACAACCACTTGCTGACCAGCTGCTCAGAGGGAGCAGCCTTGCACTAGGGCTTGCTACACTAGACAAAGCTCCCTTCACTTTTACCTCTACATGCACTACTGAACTGGGATCCTCAGATCCTGGGACAGAGAGGCCCAGGGTTAGAAAAGGAGGGGTTACCTAACAGCTCTTTGGTGAGAAAAGAGCAAGCAGACAGAATTTTGTACCCTAAGCAGAAGGGTAAAAATTTTGTGCAGGAACGGAATAATGAACTTCTAGACACTCTGACATTATCTTCAAACAATACTTTACTGAGGAAAATAAACCCATAAGAAATACACAGGCATTTATTATCATGCTCTCTGTATGTTTCCTTTTCTAGCTAAAATGGAAGTGTGTTTGTTTTCTTGGACCCATTAGCAAATCCCAGTGGGTGTTTATTTGTTCATTTTTCCTCTAAATAACACAAATATCTGACAAGACAAACTGCAAAATGAAACTGTACCACAGGGGCTTGGGAAGAGTCTGTGCTAACAAAGAATTTGGAGGATTCATGCACATCTAGGAACTCAGACAGCTGCAAAGCACAATCCATTACCAGGGAATAAACAAGGATCTGCCTCCAAGAAAACCATCAGGGAAGCAAGGAGAGTGAGAGCACTGTATCCAACCGAGCCCCAGCACAGGTGTGAGCCCAAGGATGATGGGGATTTCACACCCAGCACTGGAGCCAAGAGATGCTGGTGCCACACTCTCACTGCCTGCCCAGCCTTTTTGTCCACAGCTCTGCAGACACTGTTCAAGGTAAGACCCAACTGCAGTAACCTAATATTCCTGTGAAGAAAATATTTCTTCTTCCCTGAAGAAATCTCAGCACCTGAATTAGAACTGCTGCAAGTTGAAAGTAAACATCTCAGCTCTCAGAGAGTTGGGTGAGTGCTCTGGAGAACTTGTCTGTGCACGGATGCTATACCACAGGAAGAGGATATTACAGAAGGATCTTGTATACTCCACAGACCCCAAATCCCAGCTCCTGCTCTCACCCCCATAAATGATTTGGTTACAGTCCACATGGAAAAGTTTAAGTACTCGACTGCCCAGCAGATGCAAACCAAATGACCACCAAGTGGCATTCTACATGCTGTACTATTTTGGATTTATATTGGTTTTGTAGTGGCTTTGGAACAAGAAGGACCTGCTGAAGTCAGCTGCAGATATTCACTGGTTTACCTACAGTCTTTGTACTGGTTCTTGTTTATTTACCTATTGCAAATAAATCTTAAATTGTTGCAGTAACAGATTTCACTTAAAATGCTACTTAGTAAAGTGGATTTTTTTTTTTTATAACTCACAGCCAAGAAACCAAAGGCAATTTTCTAGCAACAACTGCAGTGTATCTGAAGTTTTGGTTGGGACAGCCAAATTATAGGCCTGATCCTTGTTGCAATATCTCATCTACTGAGAGGGCTTTTTTTGGTGTATGGTTTCTCTCACACACTTTACACTGGGAATGTTTTCTCTGGTAGCTATACCTGCAAATATTTTTATTGCCAACTCCAAACATTTTCAAACTGCAACAGATGCTTATAAAGTGCTCAAGTAAATATTTACGAAAAACTCTGAGATCATTAGTTACTTTAGGTGCAGAAAATTTCCATTACAAAGCTGCAGCAAAGAGGAAGATAAACACTCCAGGACACAAAAAAATTTCATATTTGAAATCTTAATGTATGGACTTTATGCTACACTGAGGTAAGTGCTTTTCATGTATGGAGCTACAAAGAGGACATATTATTTTCTGTCTTTAAGTGCCCAATGGATGCATGTGCATGGGTCATGGCAACAATCTGAATCTTCAGCTGAACTGACATTTTGGTAATAGTCTGACGGAAATAACTGTACTGGACTAACCACAAGAAATTTAAAAATGCAAAGTATTAACATTGATGCTGCTTGGAAATTTAGTAAGAATTTCCCATAAATTCACAGTTCCAGGGTATATCACTCACTCACTTGAAATCCTAGGAATCTCAATGAATTTATCCTATAACTATAATACTGAATTAATACTTCTTGGGTTCTTTACTATGTATGACACTTCAAAACTTTTAGGAATACCTTATCTGTCAACATTTTACCTTCTACAACTTTTTAATCCTTAAATATCTCCCTACTAGCTTTCTATGTTTTCATCTTAAAAAAAACTCAAGTTGCCAGAGTGTAAGATTAACTAACCATTTTGGTTGAGAAAAATAACATTCAGCCAATCAGATAAAAATTGAGTACCAGGCAAGTAGTTACTACAGTTGCTTAAGCCCTGTGTTTTGGAACAGTGATTCCCCTGGAGATGGTTTTGTATTCCACAGAACTGTAGAAAAATCCCTAATCCCCTCAAACCTTCCTGGGGTTTTTTATCAGCTTTTCTGTGATTGTGCTATAATCTGATGGCTGGAAGTGTCATCCTTGCCTTAATGACATAGAAAGCTAAAAAGATGCCCCCAGACCTTCCTTTTCAAAATGGTTGTTTTATCTGCTGAAGTAAATTACGAATATTCCCCAAACTATCAGAATTTATTTGGAATGATGTCTCCACTTTTACATTTGGCATATAGTCCACTCACTCCTTCCATACCCCAACAATAAGGCTAGATAGAATTAACAAGTACTGGTTATGATCCAGCCTGTTAATAGCAGGATTGATCCATGGGGTGTTTTATAGCTCGTTAGAAGTTTATTAGCTATTGCAGATCATCAATAAAACCTGTTTAACTGGCTAATTGCTACAGCTGCTGCAGAGAGCAATGCTTGTGATTCTTCCCATGTTCAGAGCAGTGTGTTCTCCCAAGCTCTGCCTGGCTGACATTCCTTCCACAGGAGACTCTTACTGCACTTTGGTACCAGTGATAACACACCAGTGTTTACAGCTTAACTGTTCCTAGGAGGAGCACAGCTGAAGTCAGAAGACTCGTTTTAAAATGTACAGAAAATCAACAAATTTAAAGCCTTGCTTTTATAAATAGTAAGCCCAGAAAGTCAGTGCTCTGATGGGCTGACTACAGATTACTGTTTTGTCCAAGCCATTTCACCATCTCACGTGGCTCAGCAAGTATTTGCACAGAAAAAAATTCAGCAACCAAACATTTGGCCAGCTGGAATTAGAAGAATGATGCTAGTCCATAATTATTATTAGATACAGTCTAACTTTATATGAATTCTATTTCAAGATATAAAATTATCATATTTAATGTGCAGAAACTTTTAATTTTCTCCATAAACCACTTATTCTAATTGCTTGTAATATGAAAATTGTGTTTAAATACATCATGAGTGCTCCCTAACACAGCTCTTAGCAGTTGCCTGTGAACAGCTGAGTGCTGTGCTGTACTACAGCTGTCCATAGGACATTACCAGCTCTATCACTGTTCTCAGAGCAACCCAGAAAGTCAGGGTGACATAAGGAATATCATCTGAATTTTGCTTGTTGGAGCCTGCTGAAAGCTGTGTGTATTTCAGGGTTTCAGACCTACACTACCCAAGGACAGCCATTTCTCCATATGCATTGTACTCAGGCATTCAGTAGCAAAGAACATGGGCCAAGTGCTCTTCTGAAACAGGGCTATACCTGCAGAAATTCCTAAGAAGCAATGCATACACTGTTTACTCATTCATCCATCAAACATTCATTCATAAATTCCTTCTGTAGATACTCAAACACTCTCTGCCTGGATAGACAGAAGCCCTCAAACACTGCTCTGAGGTGTTTTACAGGACACCTGTGTACAGTTCTGAGTGCAGAGCAGTAGTACAATAGCTGAGAAGAGCTTGTTATGCCTGGGAATTAACTCACAACTGGGCAAGCCCACTAAAGGGAGGGAGGGTATTTTAGCAACAAGTCCCTCTAGACCTTCCAATTACCCTGCTAAGGGCAGTGTAAGACAGCAAAACATACACACAGAAGAGGGGCCTGATTCCAGTCACTGCTGTAATCATCCTAGGTTCATTTTCAAACTGCATGTCCCTTATCTTGGAATATTTAAGGTTCAGAAAGACCTTTAAGATCATCGAGTCCAACTGCTAACCTGAAGCTGCCATCTCCAGCCCTAAACCCTGTCCCCAGGTGCCACATGTAGATGTCCTCTGAACCCTCACAGGGATGGTGATTCCACCCCTACTCTGGGCAACTTGTTCCAATGTCTGACCACCCTTTCAGTGAAGAAATGTTTCCTTACAAACCTCCCCTGGTGCAACTCGAGGCCATTTCCTCTCATTCTGTCACTTGTTACCTGGGAGAAGAGACTGACCCCCCTTCACTACAACCTTACGCAGCACAGCTCTGCATTCCTGACATTCAAATTCTAAAGCCAGAGTTAGACACTGCATATTCCATCTTACTTTGCCTTCCAGTACCAACTCAATATTAAGACAACACACAAATATTACACTCTGAAATCCAGCAACACACAACACATTATCTTTGCTTGTTGAACAACAACAGTGCTGTTGTGAAAAGCTTTCTCTTGCAGCCTCTCTCTGCCCCAGATTTTGAGATATGAGCACAATGGTTATGTAGCAGAGTATCATGCTAGCAGATTGTTAAATCTGCTCACTAATTATACATTAAGTGTTGATCAATGCTGAAAGCGAATTAATTCATTACAAATACATGACATGTATCTTAAGCTACTATTAAGGCTACAGTCTTCTGAATAATGAATGAAGTTACAATGAGTTCTAACCACAGTTCAACAGGATAATCACATTTCAGAATAATAGTTTATGCTACAAAAGCTTAAGTATCTTCAAAGCCAGAATGAGCTCATCAAGTCACAAAAACCAGGTCAACTGCAATTCATACTGCTGCTTTAGAGTTTTACACAGATTATTTTAGATCATCTTTACTGATAAACTTAGCTATTCAATTTTTAATCACATTTCAGTATTTCTTACCCTTCAAAAAGGCATCTGCTAAACTGACTTACAAAGAAAAGAAAGGGAAGAGGAAGAAAAGATGTAGATATCTGATAGATATCTGATAAATATCTGATAAGCACTGCCACCTGTGAGTTGTAGATAAAAACCCATTCATTGCTCAGTGCTGAGATGCTGCTTCAACTCCAGACCCTCTTCTACACTCAATTGCTTTCTGACCACTTCCTAGAGTTCCACCAGTTCATCCACAAAGACCCTTACAATCCTAAATGCACATAGAGGCAATGTATGAGAACCTGGGAAGAGAACACAGTCTGCAGTTCTGCCTCTCAGGTTGGAGAAAACTCACTGTCCTGCATCTCAGTTCCATGTTTGAGAGAAGCAGAAACTCTGGAAGCTCCAAGAGGCTGTGATGGTGGCTAGATGGAATCCATCCTGTGCATGGTACCAAAGTCATGGGCAGCTTTGGGGTTTTGGGATGCCAAACAGCATCCTCTGTTCTAACCAACTGAAATAACTGAAAAAGGTGTGTTCTACAAAACATTTAAACTAATCTAGAAAATACTAAGATAAAATATATAGTTTCCTACCAGAAACTGGAAAACAGGCTGGTGTTTTTCCGTTTATCAAAGTAATATTAGACCAGTTAAGGGAAGAAATTAAATTATACTAGGCATTATGTATGCTCCAAATATTTTTATTTGCCATACTTTTCATTTTTGCATTACTGAAACTCCTTCCCACCTGAGAGTGCCCTGGTGTCCTCCATAGCAGGATGGTCCCAGCAGCTCTAAATGTCACCAGCACTGGACCAGCCTTCCATGTTAGGGTGTCAAAATCTGCACATCCACCCAAACATCTCAGGGCACTGAAATGTTTCACAATTCTTGCATTGAGGCAGGGATGGGGAACCCAACTTCATGCTCAGATGTCAGGTTCATAGCTAGAGCATGAATTTCACAAATTAAAGTAAATTGAGTTGGTTACAATTCCCTGTGCAAGCATATAATTAATAAAATGGGAATAAACCTTGCTGTACAATTTGTGCCAGCACTTGCTCTAATTTCCCAGACAGCCACAGCCTCATTACCTCCAGATTTGTGCATCTCATTATGATTCTGACACTCACACTTGTGCGATTAGTGATGAAATTACAGATTTATCCTGATTTAGTGTGGCCTTTATTGCTGTTAATTAGGCAATGAAATGTGAAAACTGTTACGGCATTTTAATTATCTGAATGCAATGAGACTTGTATATTAAAAAAACCAAAACCACAAAACAACAACCCAAAACCTGGAAAATGCTATCTTTTCACAGAAACAGCAACTGGTTTTGATGGAAACAGCTGATTGAGGATATTTGAAAATTTATTTTGCAGTAAATTGAGGGGATGGCTCCAGTCTATATCTGCTATGTACAGTTGGGATATTTTTGCACAAAGATAAAATATGCCTTCTCATCAGAGGGCATCAAAATGTGCAGTAACAAAAACCTGAATAAAATATGGACAGATTAATAGCTTAATCTCAGTAAAACTTTTGCATTTTTTTGGCCATGATACTTAAAAAACCCTAGAGGAACAGTCACCAACAGGTCCAACTTATGTGCAGAAACAAAACCTCAAAGGAGACAGCACAAAAATCCAAATGCAAAAAGCATTGAAATCTCACTTTTCTTGTAGAAAAGAACTGCTGTCCCTCACTTTTTACTATAGACTCAAATTTACAGGACATTATTCTCATTGCACCCATTTAAGTCTTTCTTCAACAGTATAACCTATGTAAGTGTTACTTTACTTGATTATAAATAGCTTTGTATATAAGATATTTTTATTTTAGTAATTCTGATTAAGCTACGTTAAACCTGTTCACTCCTTTCATCATATATTGGACATGATTTAATTGTTTTTTCTTACAAGATCATGCACACAAAAAATTTAGTATTACATTTGTTTGCAAAAATGAAATTGAACTGTTGTCAGAGTTTCTTAAGAGGCATGAGATTTTAAAGAGATTTTAAACAGGCATCAGAAAATTAGAAAAGGAAGGCTCTCAAAGAAATGTCAAATCCAGTAGATTTTATGCAGGTACATCTCACACATAAGCATCCATCAGTAGTTAATAACATTAAAATAAAATTGGCATTGTGCTGCACTGGAACTTCTCTGATCTCTGATTTACATCCTCATCTCAATTTATGTACATTATACTTTCTTTTTTAAAAATGAAATAGCAAAGGAAAATATTCTTAAGTAAGACTATTCTGTATACCTCCAGTGAAACCAAACTCAAAACACTATGGTGAAAACCCTGAGAAGTAGCAGCATTATTGCTACTACAGACCCACTAATTTTCATGATATAGAAATACATCTTTTATCCACAGATTTAGAAAGCATGAAAAAACCTGAGTGTTTCAGAGAGTTCATCCATTGTTTCTCTCATGCCTTCTCCATCCCCTGTACTTTTAACACCACAATCAGTTTCGTGAAAATAATTTTGGGAATTGTACCAGAAAGAAAATATTATTGAATTGAACATCTGCCTGAGGAACTAAATATGGAAGAAATCCTAGAGTGATGGGCTTAATATTTAGAAATAAACATTCATTTATTCAGCAATTTTTCACTCTAAAGCTAGCTTTCCCCAGAAGCAGTGTACAAAAATAAGTACCAGCATTTTTCAAATACTAGAAATGCAAATATTAGGCAATTTTCCAAAGGCAACACAAGTCAATAAGAGAATTATGAGCAGAGTCCAGTTCCTGGATGAATTCTGAAATTAAATTGCTCATCAGTAAAGTCCTTAAAGTCAGGGCAAACAACACATATCACTAATAGAACCTCAGAAATGATGTTGACAGAATATATATAAATATGTGCACACACTCAGTGTGATAGTACTGCAGTCCCTTAAGATTCCTTAAAAAGCAGACACCAACATCTGTAAAAGTAGAAGCATCATTATTTTATTTTCTATTTAAAGACACTGCAGAGTCACCTGTTCTGCTTCAGAGTGTTCTCAGAATCACCCCTTTTTGCATTCTAGGATCCTATCATCTAAACACCAGACAGAAGGTGAACTTAGGGTGTGCATTCTCAATAAATATCCTACTACCTTGAAATCATTTTACTTACCAGACAACCTTTCCTTTTTTTGACCATTCATTTGAACACACAGAAATAACAAAAACTCTCCAGCTGGATATGCACACTTCAGGGAAAATGTTCCAGCTGTCACAAGACAGTAAAAGGATGGCAGTGGCTGCACCAGGCCAGCTGAGGGCCCCAGCTCAGTGCATATGTTCCCAGGGAATGGATCCATCTTCAGAGGAACAGGATCCTTTGGGCACACAAGGTTAAGTGCAGCCAATTAGTGTAAAGCAGTAAGACAGACTCCCAAGTGTGAAATCAGATGTATTGGAAGGTCTAACCTGACCAGCTTCATTAAACCATCTCAGAATAAGGAACATCTTAAAAGTGAAAAATTAATTAATCCTAAATAATTAATACAGTATATTTTATCCATAACTTTGTACAGCCTTTTTCAAAGGCAGCTAGGGAGAAAAGCAATTAAGTTATTTCTGCCCATCCTTTATTTTTTGGCTCTGTGTGGAGAATGAGACAGTAAACTGTTATTTCACTAGCTCAAAAGCAAAAGGTTGATGTGTAACACTGAAACCTAGAAGGTGCTTCCACCAATAAATTTGCAAGTTAATGACTTATGCATTCATAATCTAGCAGACTGCTGTACAAGTAGATTTTCCATACAACAGTGTCTAATCAGTACAATAGTGCATTTCACTAAATGTTTTCAAGAGACACGAGGATGGGGGCACTCACATGAATACTAAAATCAGCACACTGGAATACCAAAGAGTTCCCGAGAGCCCCTACTGTACCTCCTCCCTCACCATCACTGCTGCTTTTGTCCTGCCCCGCGGCCAGGCAGAGCTCCAGCCCTCACTGACACAGGGGGCCCCCCTCCTCATCTCCACTGCCCGTGCTGGCCGCAGCCCCCCGTGCTTCCCGCAGCCCCCCGTGCTGGCCAGGAGCCATGCCCTGCAGGCATGCACAGCTCGCTGCCCCCCCTGCCTGCTCCCCATGCCGGGGGGCTGCACAGGGACACTGAGGCTGGCCCCCAGGGAGGCTGGCTGACTGGCTGAAGTGTCTGAGTTCCTTTGTGCTCCTCTGCCCACCTGCAATCCCTCTCCAGGCTCAGGGCATTTATTTGTGGCACTGGCATCAAACTCACAGGGGTGGGATGAACCAGATTCCCTTCCCCAGCAACCTCATTTTGAAATCAAGCATAGGATGTGTAACACGAGGGTTTTGTCATTGAACACTCCCTCCTTGAGCTTGAGTTTCTTGTCTTATTTGATATGAGGTCTCCTTCTCCATGTTCTTTGTTTGCTGCTCATGGCAGTGTTTAGAATAAAGATGGATAAGAGAGATACTGCACAGGAAGCCTGTAAAATGGCAAAAGACAGATCTGCTGAAGAGACCTCAAGAATTTTAGTAGAGTTTTCTGCTTAGTAATCAGGACTGTGTCAGCTCTTGCCTGTAATCAGCTCTTGCAATAGCTCACAGACCCAGACAGTGCAACACTAACTTGACCTAAGATTACAAAAGGCTCTTCACAAAGCTGAAGTACAGCAATATCACACACTGCAAGAGAAGTATTAAAAAAAGAAAGCCACCGTGTGCTCTTACCCAGCACTGATACTGCAACTGAACACTGAAATAGCTCAAATTAAGTGCAAAACAGTCCAATTTTAAGAATGCCTGTAAATGATGGTGTTTTTTCAGCCCTCCAACATTATGGGTCAGCATCATCAGTACAGTACAGCACACTTACACATTGCTGATAGAATCCATATCCTTCCTTCATCCAGCACCCCCATACCCAGCCTATGCTTCCCCAGAGAGCAAGGCTGCTTAAGAGCATTTTAAATTCTAGGCATCCTTGTTCTACCACTTGTCCTCAGCCCCAAGATGACTGCTACATTTTTCACTGAATCTATGAAATTTGAACACAAAAATCGAGAGGAAAAAAAGCCCACGATTTAAAAAGAAAAGACGCGAAGAGGTGGGGAAGCTGGTGAAAAGTAGTCAAGCATCAGCACATTGTGCAAGTGTTGTCAGGGCAGCCAAGAGGGCACTGAGAGTAAAGACAGCAGCAGCTACAGGATGGAGAACACGGGAATTCCTTTCGGAGGTAAGAATTACCTTTAGATGACAAAGGAATTTTCTCGTGAATCTCTTTATGAACAGGTAAGCTACAAAGGTTAACTCTACACAAACACTGCACGACGTGTGAAGCACTTTGAATACATTGAACAGCATCCCAGACATGAACAAAGACAGCCAAAATGTCCTAGGGCACACAATGTTTACATACAATTTGTGGCCAGCGTTATTCAAGAGAGTGATTCAGATGCTAGAACTTGCTCTCTTTGGTAAGCCACTTACTACCCGAGAGCAACCTAACTCTCATTTTACAGAAGTCAAAATATTATGCCTTAATAATATCTTTGGGAACTTGAAATATGCCCTGGATGTAAGACAGTTATGCTTCTGTTGGTCCATGACAAGAATTATGCCTTTCTGTCAAATACTGGCTCTTTGACACCACTCAAGGCACATCTGTTTAACATCATTCAAGAAATGCTGAACCACCTTTCCCTGGATATCACTTTCAAAATTACCTCATCTTGAAAGAATTCATAAAATACGAAGCATACCCTCTGCTAATAGCTACTGTTAAAGGAAGTATACTTATTACCCAGTGTAATTAGCTACAAGCTCCTGAATGTCAATTCACCACACAGCTCTCTTCTGCTGAATGACAGCAGGAGAACAGTCAGCTTGACCACGGAGGTCTTTATGAATGGCAGGCATTAGCAAATCTAGCAAGAAAATACCCTGAAGTCTTGCATGTCTTGCAATTTCACTGCTATTAGAAGGTATTAAAAGTTATTCATATACCACAGCTAGAATGAGCCGAAAATAGAAAGCTTACACAAGCTTCTATTATGAATAATGACTATTGAATGCAAAAGTAATTGAAAAGGAGATTGTAGGCAGACAGTGGAAGGCTTGACTTGCCTTAGCTCAAAAACAGACAATAATGTCAGGGATATACACTGCATGTGATGTGCCTACTGAGATAATTACTGTATGCATATATGAGTGTGGTTTAGTAAAAGAGCTGTTCACAATCTACTACACAATCCTTGGATTAGCAAAAATTGCCAGGTTGTGAATGGTTCAACCAGAAAACATCACTAATGGAAATACTGGACGTCTTAAAGCTTAAAGCTGCAACAATGATTTTGCCAAAGTTACAGATCTAAAGGACAGTAAACAACTAGGAAGTAATTTCCAACTTTCACCTAGGCAAAACACATTGCAGAGGCCTGCTGTGCAAACACAGTTTATACACAAAATCACCTAGCACACACTTTAGAAGCAAATTCTCTTACAGAAGTTCATGTTTAGAAGGATCACTAGTTAGACTAGAAATGGCAATAGAAAACAGCTAACACACAAGTCCTGACCATGGTATCTTTAAGGAAGTGCTGCTTTCAGGTAGAATGTCAAGTGTGCTAAAATTTGCCTTAGGAAACATCTACCATTCTCCAGCATTAAGCATTTTCAATGTTCAATATTTTATAGGGATTCATTAGTATGGGCTGTCATATAGGGACTTAAAGTTTTCTTTGTAAGTAGTTTAAACACCATGCCTGTTAACATCAACACCTTCTAGGCTTGCCTAATGCTTCCCAGAATATGTGTGTAAAGAAAACACTGGTGTAACAATTACTCAAACGTAAAAAACATTTCCAAAGGAAAACTCTTTTTTCTCTAACCTTCCCAAACACTTGTTATACAAAGGGTCATGATGCCTATTCACAGGTATGTAAAGCAGACTTAGCTCTTGTAAGAATGAGAGCAGCAGTCACTGTGGATGATCAACACCCATGCTTTCACCAAATTACAGTGCTTGTTGTTCCACTAACAGCAGTTAAAGAACCTCCCTAACTGCAGAAAAAGTGCCACTAAAATAATGAGGAGCTAGAAGGAGAAAGAAAATTGTGTGGCCCTGTGATATTGAGAGGCCATGGCAAATTTAATCAGCAAGTGTTGCCAACAGTGCTATATCCCAGAGTTCAATATATCTGGAGATAAAAGAATATAAAACGAAAGCTAAACTGAGGCTGAGCAGAGAGATTGGAAACAACCCCCTTTCATTTTCAACTGGCCTCTTAACCAAATATACTGTGTAATGGTGACCTTATTCCCTGAAGACAAGGCACTAGAAAACTGGCAAATTTTTTTTACAGCATACGTTAAGGAACGCTTTTTACTGCATCTTTGTAAGTGTATCAGTAGTAGATGCTGGCCCTTGTGAGAATACTCACTGCAATTTCAGGAAATGTTCATTAATCTCTGATACACTGGCTTCTTTCACATGAATCAGGAAAAAATCCTAAACCTCTAAAACACAACAGAGTATCCCATCAACTTCCAAAGCATTCTTCAGTTCCAAAAATACAGAAGTACAGCATCAGCAGGTGTTTACAAATTAAAGACCTTTGAGACTTAAGGTCCTTAAAATAATATTAGCAATAATGTCATTCAAATTCAAATCTCAAGGAGCTTTACAAAAATGCCACTCTGAAATACAGCACATGTGTGCAAAAGAACACATTAAAATAATACAAAATCATGCCAACCCTGTGAAAAAAAAACTGCTCACATAATGCCCCAGGATAATCTGTGTGACTGTGAAGCAAGAAACTAGGAAAAAGAGTAGAGCTTAGCAAAGAGTAGAAGATTTAATGCAGATTATTAAATACTAGCAAATTATTAGCAGCTAGACCTGTGACAATATATTATTGACTTGACTTAGTGGTATTTGTAAAGCAAGGCAAGAAAAATATCGTATTGTGGAGATGAAGAAAGCGAGAGTGCAGCTGGGCCCAGAGCTGGCCAGAGCCTGGTGCAGGGGCTGGACTGTGCCCAAGGGACCAGGAGCCCTGCAGCAGGAAAGGAACAGCAGGCTGCCATGAAAAGAGGACCACTGACCCAGTTCAAACCCCCCAACTCATTGCAGGAAGAGAACTGTGCCCATGGAGTCCAACTTTAAACTCATTTTAATACAGAGCAGAGATAGGCAGGGTCAGGTAATGAATATGTATGGCCACGTTGAGTAACTTGATGAGTATGTGCAGTTTTTAGAAATAAATAGAGAACCAAGGCTTTGTGGATCTGGCACATGTCTTTGGGACACTGGTCCCCTGTGCCCCAGCACTGCAATAAATACACCAACTTCCCTGACTTTAATTAGCTGGAGAGTGTTTGTCCATGCAGAATATTTGCATCAAGTGGAGAGTGACTTTGCTTTTCAGGTTTGATGGAAGCTCCTGGTAAACCACATTCTCTAGAAACCTGCAGAGTGACCCCAAGTTTGTATTTGTACATAAAGTAGGCAACAATGATCACATTGTGAACCATATGATGTTACATGTCATTCTTTTTAAGCAATCTGCTGGATTACCTCTGAGGAGGGTCTGTCCAGAGTTTGCCTGCTGCTCCATCCAAGCAGGGACTTGGCCTTGTCCTCTCGTTGTGGTTAAGGCACTGCCTTCTGCATGGCAGGGGGGAATACAGGATCCCCTGAGCTCCTGGGTTTTCTTGTGGCTGTTCTTGTTACTGTCTCAGGGAGAGCAGAGCACGGGTTTGCCACTTGAATTCTTTCTCATTTCCCTACTAATGACCCCATGTTCCACTCCTGTACTCTGAAATAGCAGCCAAATGTCCTAATAATGGTGGCTGATAAGCGTGGCTCTGAATAACAAAGTGCAATGTCTTCCAAAAGACTGTTTTCCATTTCAAGCAATGACATTAAGCAATTCAAAAGCATTATTTCATGCTTCTTATAATAGCCACACAAAATGGAAATTTCTTTTTTTGCTCACAGTAGCAGATGAATATACACAAAAATGTATTGCTAGTAAAGGGTCATTTACTTCTTGTTTTATGGATTTTAACCAGCATTCACATGAAGCTTGAGCAGAAGCCATGTAATAAGACTGGTGTGGAATGAATTCCATCTTACTCAACTTATTTTGCAGTCTTTATTCTCATTAGAGAAGAAAGCTCCTGAGGCCAAAAGACAATGGAAATTATATTTCATTTTACTTTAGACTATGAACTCTGGAACTAAACCCAGTGCTATAATATCTGGATGCATTTAGACCTGCTCAAATAGGATTTAATATTCTTTTTAATATTATAGCAAACTCTGCATAAGTTATCATTAGTACAGAGATAACTCTTGAAAGTGTTGTTATATTTATACCCAAAAAGTATACCATATTCTACACATGCAGTGCTCTCCACACACATATGTAGAAAATGTTACAATAAAGTAAGCATTCTTATACTGAAAGTGTTCCTATTTCTACAATGATAAAAGCTTTTTTATCAAACAACTCTTTTTGGATAAATAACATTTTTGCCAATTCTAAAGGGAAAAGCACCTAAGAAGTTACCACATCAATGAAATGGAATGGAGCCAAATGAGGAATCTACTATTGACTTCTGAAATAGGAAATGTTAATTCTTTAATGTTAACTGGCCTTTTGGGATTTCTAATAAGCTGAGTCTAGCATGCTGTGGGATTTTAGCATTGACATGTTTCTAATGAGAGGTTAATGAATCTAATCTCTCAAACCATGGTAAAACACCAGGCTGGGAATCAGGGAGCCAGTGCTGACAGTGTTTGGCTGAGTTCCAGTGGGGTTCACTTATTCATGAAGAAACTTCCATCAGATACTCTACTTCTTACTGAAACATGAAGTGAGCTGGAAAAGAAAGGTCTCTGTGGTGTAGAAGGAACTGTCAGCAACCAAAGGAAAAGGCCAAATTAAAATTAAAATTCATTAACCTTAGCACCTGTCAAAGAGTTTTAAAAGGAAGAAGGAAAAAAGAAAAAAAATGAAGGGTGAATACAGTAGCCAGAGAGAAAAAAAGTACAACTTTTTACCTGTTTACCAGAAAACTGCCTATTCCATCAATAACCTTAGTTCTCCAAGAACAGTATCTTTGATAAATAGAAATGGTGTAACCTAGCTAGGTACCATTCTTCCCTGCCAACTCACCCACCTGAATGTGACAAGAATGCCTTTTTTAATGCCAAATTTATGTATGCTCAAGGGAAAGCATCCCACCAGCTAAGACTACCCATCAAAAAAACATTGCAACATTCCCTGCAACCCACCTCAAAGAACCACAGGGGAAATGTGCAGGCCTAAGTTACTCTAACTGGAATAAGTACACAATTCACAGCACAGGAGAGAAGCCTCTGCACCTTGAGCAGATGAGCCTTCCCACACCCTGAGCTTTCCTCTGGAAACCAGCAAGCAGCTTATGGCAGGGAGGCTTCCAGTCTTCACAACCCTGCCTTAGCTTCACACCCGTTTTCATATCTGTGAGAGCTTCATCAACCATGGTTTAAAGAAGTTCATATGTGCAAAAGGCACCAAAGGGCTGTAGAGGACAACTGCACGAACAAGCTGACCAACAGAGGCAGTAAAAATTTATTTTTTTAAGCAAGTTAGAAAAAAATATAAACATATATAAATAAATATAAATATAAACATTCTAATACCAAATTTCAGGTACCAACGAAATTAAAGCTGCGAAAAGACATTAATTGCAGAGATTTCCAAATTCATGGAGGAAGGAAGAGAAACATCTAAACAGTAGGTAATTTAATGTCAGAATCCAGGAAATACTCAGAACAGTGGCCAAAATATAAACAATCAAACAGCAAAAATGCCCTAGAGTAGCTAATAATACTCCAGTGCTCTGTGAACCGATTCTGGAATTTGGGCACTAAGGAGATGGAAAACCCAATTTTGGAAATAACTCATTGTTAGAATTTTAAACCCTCCATGAGTGTCAGAGTGAATGGCACTGGGCTGCTTCGGTGGTTTTTCTCCCAGAATGTACAGAAATAACACTTCCACATGAGGATAACTCCCACCAGACCTGTGTGAACAGAGACACTCTCATTTCAAATGATAGCTGTCAACAGGGAGTAGAGCAGAACTGGAAATTGTGTCCAGTGCAAAGAAGGGAATTCTAACTAAGTGCAGTGAACTCAGCAAAAGTGAATGGAAATCATTTAGAAAGAAAATCTGAGCAGCACATGTGAAAATATGCACATTAACGTCATTTGAAAAAAATGGCTCCAGGTAATTTCCTCCATGTCATTTTTTCCCATGCTCTAAAACTACAACTACTTCTGAGGACATTTATTCTTACTTACTGCAACTAAAAACCACCTCTTTTCCTGCTCAAGTAAAAGATTCCCAAGTTCTTCAGAACAAATTGTTTCATCTGTTGCCACAGACTCCCTACTGTTTAAATCTATCTACTAATGCACTTGAAGATTTTATGTTCCTAATTCACTCCTATTTAAACATCTCTTTCTCACAGTACTATAAACCAGATCCTAATAAAATACTATTTATCCTGGTAGACACTCCTGTACACAGTAAAGGATGCCATCAGTCCTTTATTATGCAGCTTGATAACAACCATTTCTCAAAAGACTAATGGCAAATGGTTCCTTTGCAAATTAACAGTGGTTTACTTTAGGCAAGCTCATGATTCAGGATCAGATTTTGCTTTAAAGACACACAGATTTTCAACTCTTCCTAATACATCTGCTAAATAAATGCTGCCAGTCAGCTACAGCGTTCCAGGCACCTCTTATTCTTAATATTCCCTTTATGGATTTTCTCAAGGAATACTCTAGGGGTAAGAAGCAAGATGAAAACTCATCATTTTTGGAAAGAGGTTTTCAGATCAGATTGAAATGTATGGGTGGAGTTCCCTGTAAGCTTGACAAATTACCATCAGTGGTACAGGGCTTTTTTTTTTTTTTTTTTTTAATCTGAGGAGAGACTAAATTTACATTATATTTAGCAAGCACCTTAATTTCTCCTGACTTAAATTTAACTTGGTTTTCTTAAGACTATGCTGCTTTTGGTGGACAGTTTTCATCACCCCATTCACCAGGTTTCTTTCATGATGAGATTTGTGAGGAAGAATTAAAAAAACAGCTAAATTACTCTTGAATACAAATCAGAAGAAAGGTCCCACAAATCCTGCCATCCTATGCTTTCAATGGAAGCACTGTGGATTTGCCCTCACCAACTCCTAGTTCTAAAAATCCTACAAATGGCATGGCTTACAGAGACACTGACACTCAGGATTAAACAGCTGCAACATGATGGCCCCTTTACCCCAGAGCTGCTTCTAGTGCTGGTTTGCAGCTGTGAGAGAAATGACACAGGACAAACCACTTCCCATCCCTCTCTAAGGATTTACCCATTCTCTGTCTCCTAACTCATTTCCCAAGGATGCATGCATCAACAAAACCAGAACTGTTCAGGAGTCCTTCCATTTGCAATCTCAAATATAGAAACAAAGCCAGGATAAACTAACCCACCCCTCCTTCTCAGCTGGAAACACCTTATTTTCTTAATTTACTGAGGCTCAAAGCCCAGGACTCAGGGACATTTGCTTTCACTCACAGGGTACAAAACAATTTGTATAATATTAATGTCTCTAAATTTGGTAAATACAAAGAAACCCTAAAGATAAGACAATCTTCTCTAGGTTTTAACCACTGTAGAAAATGATTTTATATTCCAAATTGTAGGCACCATCTGCCATAATACACCCTCACCCTGTTTTAGAGGCTGGCAGGGGGACTATCCCCAATCTCCCCCAAGCTGGCTCCCAGATTTTTAATTCTTTCAAAGACAGTTTCTTTCTAAAATACTGTAACAAAACCAACATTAGGTTTAAACATGAAAATTACATACATAAAACTGTAATAAATTGTTAACTAAGGTANATATTTGGGATATTCTTGCAAATTTCATTGAATTTCCAAACAACTAATTTGTAATAATTTCCATAATACTGCATTTTTAGTAGACATAGTCTCAAAGTCTGACTGGATTTCCATTTTAGCCATGAACACGGCATTCCAGCAATATTCTGAAATGCAATTCTCTTCAAAATAATGGAGTGTTTCACATATCTATTTTCAATGGCTATGTTTGGAACAAAAGCAGCTTGAATGCAGAATATATTCAACAGTTACTCAGAGCCAGGTGGAACATTAGAGATTGTATCTTCCCTCTTTCAACACTAGACAAAAAAAAAAAAAAAGGACAAAATGACATTATCATGTGACACTTAGCAGGGAGGTACTCAATAAAAAATTTTGATTTATTAAATGTAAGCCACACCATTGCCACATTAAACCCCCTGATTTACATTGCTTTTAATTCACTGCTAGCAATGAAGTTTATCAGTGCCCTTTTGGCCCAAGTCATAATGGCTACAGATTTTAGATGGCATGGAATGAAAAAACACCACTCCACTGCTGTGTAACCTGCCATGAGAAGGCAAACCAAACCTGCAGCTGAAATGTAATGTCCCAATGACTGAGAGAGATTCTGTAGGACACAGAGCTGAGGGCAGAAAAAATACTTTGGAAGTCAGAGCTGGTGAGATTGAGAGGCTTGCTGCCCTACTGCAGGGCTCCAAAAGGACTCTCAGGCAAGGGTCTCTCAGAAAGACTAACCCATTTCTTAAGCTTCAGAGTATACTGAAACATTATTTAGCCAAGACACACACTTGTGAGGTGAAGAGGAAATCCTGTCAGGCCACAGGATCAACAGAGGACATGCTGGAGCAAGGTGATCACTAGAAAAGCAAGTCAGCAGCACCAGAGGGTTGTGTTCTGACAGAATGTTAATACAGTGGAAAGTTAGACTGACTGCATCTCTGCATCTCAACAATTCAGACACCTGATGCTTAACAGCCAGAGGGCAGAAAACGTTGCCAGAAGCAACAATTTGGAGAATCACAAACAGAACACCTTTATTTCCAGCTTAGGATTTCATAAAAATTATGTCACAATGAAATATACAGAGGAACGAAGCTTCCCTGTAGCTAATCAAACAGTTCTTTGTTGATTAAAGCACCAGAAAGTGCTGTAATTGCTGTGACTGACTCATTGTATTAATAAGTAATAGCTGTTACTGAGCTTGAAGAAACAAATTGTTGCTGCAAATATAAATTGTAGTTTCTATTGTAACAACACCCAAGGACAAACTATAGCAGACTGTGCTGCTGTAAGAGAAAAATTGTTTTCATTTCATTTAATCTTGAGATATATCTATATAGATATATATATATACATGCAAGCATATACATATATACCCATTTCTTCTTATGGTGTGTATGAAGGAAACAGGATATTACATGGAAAGGTTGTATATCTTTGCAAGTACTTCTACCTTTAGATTATGCTCTGCAATAAAAAAACACTGCCAAATAATATGTTAAGCAAGTAAGAGTTCTATTGTAAGCTATTTTATGAATTTCCGGACTGAAAAAATACGTAGTGAATGAAATCTACCTATGTTCAGCATCTCTTTCCACCATGTCATTCCTATCCTAAAGAAAAACAAACCCAAGAGCAGCACAGATTTCTGCATTCTGCATGCAATTCTATGCTTACACTTCTCTAATAACCAATTAAGGTGCATTAATTCACTGACATCAAACAACTTGAGAATACACAGTTTGTCACGAAATCTTGCAATTCTCCATCTCTTTTTAAAGAGGATCAGATTCCAGTGAATATGTTTCAACAAGAAATTGTGCACCTTACTGTGCCAAGAAGCACTGACATGCTGGGGACTTGTACTTGCAATAAATTTCATATGCAAACACTTGAGCAGAAATCTACAACAAAGAAGTTGACACACACTAGACTGCACTTAACTGAATAGACTTGGAATGAATTTTAATACCAGTACTTCAGCTCAGCTTCACTATCACCACAACATATGGACAGTGCCTAAGAGGTGAAAGGAATCAATCCTTCAGCACTTTGTGCAGGTTATTTTCACAAATTGCTTGAGACCAATTAAGTGGCAGAAAGCTTATTTTTTACACTAGCCCCCCACTTTATTTCTGGTTTCTTTATATCAGAAGTTTGGCCTATTTTGAAGCTATTTTGCCTTGAATCTATTCTACTTTTACATTACTACATGGCATATACAACTGAGGATGCTTAGAATTGAATTTCTGGAAAAATAAACATAACCATTGACCAACAGGTAACACAGCAAAGGGAAAACTGATGTGTTTTATGTATAAGTTCAAATTCACCTAAAGACTTCTTCCAGAACCTTGCTTCTGGCAAATATCTGGAAACTACAATCTCATGATCTGTCAGTGAAGAATATGTTAACAGAACCATACTGTGCACCAGTGTCCTACATACAGGTAAACAGCCTCTTTAAGTAAAACTTGAAGTAATCATAAATGACTCTTGACTAGGATATTTTTGCCATAAATTAAAAAGCAATAGGAATTAATACTATAATATCATCCAGAAGAACCTGTGAAAAGTAGATGCCATCCTAGTGCTCAGTGTTTTTCAAGTGGAAGCTTAATTTCAAAAGTTGCAGTTCAGAAAATGCAAGAACCTTTTATTCTGCTAGACTGTGTTTTACTCCACTTGCCACAGGAGCTGTAAATATTACAGTGAAGTTCCATAATCTTGCTGAGCTTGTATAATTAGGTGTGTAAATCAACAATGCTTTGACTATTGAGTATTCTTCCTGCCTAACCACCACCACTAACCTCACAGAAGTCATTCTGGAATAATTGCTAAATACCTTTCACTCTAAACACTGGCTTTATTTTCCCCTTTTCTGTTATTCAGTCAGATTCAGAGATCAGCACTGGAAGAAAACTGTCTCTACAGTACTACACCCCAGCAAAGAGCAAAGGAGAAGCAGGAAGAGAGCAGAAGCAGGTACAACAACAACAGAATGTATGTGTAACTGCAGGCATGGACATAAAATTCAACCTTACCTTACACAGTCTACCTCAGATAGTATTCAATGTCTAAACAGCACTTTGTTATTACATTCAAATATAATGGGGTAATTAGTAACCTGTGAAAGTGAGAACACTCATCTTGTGTGCTTTAGGTTTGTTTCTACTCGGCTTCATTCTATTTTATAATTCATAACAAATTTCTGGATAAACTTGATTTTCCTGTCAAATTCACTGTTTTTCTACTGGTTTGATGTACCATACCCTGACTGAATTTCTGGAAATCTCACTGTTATTACAGGTAGTTATTACCCAAAACTAAAACCAACCATTTTCCTCTGAGAATCAATATAAAATTTCAAGCTGGCTTGGGAATATTTCCCTTTATCTTGTTATAGATTTTTGTCTCCAGGTGAGCTTATTGCAGCTTTTTCTACCAAAAAAGAAACTTGGTGGCATATTGCTGTTGGAAACCAGTATCAAATTTCAAAGTAACAGGTAACAACTTCAGGAGCTGAGAGAAAGAATCATTAGGATAACTGCAGGAACCCCCAAAATGATACAGAGCATAAGAGAACACTGCAGAACATTTTTAACACAAAGACAGCAACCTGCATGTACAAGCACGAATAGAGAGAGAGGGAAAACTACACAAACCAATTTTGCATAAGAGTTCTGACAGGATAACTGTGCCATCTATCTCCATTTCTGCACAGGGAAGAGAAGGTACAGGTTGTGCTCTAACTGGTGAGCTACTATTTCACGTGCAGATTTATCACTTTTGCCATTTCTGTGCTGCTAAAGCATCCATATTTCTAAACAAGAATACTTGTGAATTTCTAACTTTTGTGAGAATATATCATACAGAAGTACTTACTATCCAGAGAAGTCATACCTGCTGCCAAGGATTGGCTCCCCAGAGGTTCCCAAAGCAGAATAGTCCATGCCATAGAAATTCAGTCCTAAAAGTATTTTATTCCTCCATTTTGAATCAGGGTCCAGCACTTCAACACAAGCTCGTACCCAGGGAAGGGGGGAATTTGGACCAGGTCTGTCAAGTTAGCAAAAATCAAACATGCTGTCAGAAAAAGTACATGTTCACACTCAGCCTTCTCTGTTTGACCAGTGTAATTGTAAAGAGCAAATTATTGCACACAAAAATCCGTGAAGATGAACCTACAATTCTATCAAGGTTAAATGCACATTCTTCAGTAGCTTGAAGTGCTGATACACAAAACATGATTGCCCCACTCTTGACTTTCTGATTTAATTCTAAGGTGAAGGGACACAGAATTCCTTCCTAGGAGTAAGAAAAGGTTTCCCACTAGCACATAATTACTGGGCCCTGCACAATGACTACACTATAATTCAAAATTCTGTATGACTTCAGTTTTTTACTCCAAAGTCTTTACTCGAAACTGGCAAAATATACTGTGACAAAATCTAGCATTTACTTGAAGAAGAAATTATAAAATTAGTGACTGGTAAGCTAGACAAGTTTCAGTGATTGTGTTACAATTATTTATGGGAAAAAACCCTACAAAGTACCTAACAAAAAGCTGAATGATAAGAAAAAGAATATAGCCTTAATACACAGGGTAATTGAATTGCCATGTATGTAAGGTCAGGATATTGTGCTCCTTCCATTCCTACCTCACCAGAGAGCAGGCTCTCCCTCAAACAGTAACATGACCAAAGGCACTCACTAGCATGGTAGCAGGAAGAGGATATCAACAAATATCAACAAATATTATAATATCACAAATATCAACATCTGCTACTCCCTACTAATTATCTGCCTCAAAGTCTTCATGATACCTGTGCCATTAAAACTCAGCCTGCTAATATAACAGAGCAGAGTGGCTGGGAACTGTGCTCATATTTAAAGGCAAAGGAAGTATCAACTGTTTAAAGGTAATTTATTTGACAATGCCATTATTAGCAGATTATTAGTGTTCCTCTGCTGCAGAACTGTGCTAAATAACTCAAAACAAATGGACCTGGCCCAGAAAAGAGTAAGTGCCAGGTTATCCTTTTAAAAGGATGCCTTTCTAGCTGGAGTACAAAGCTTTCATAATATCCAGATTAGCCAAACCCCAGATACACATTGCTGTTAAAAGCATACTGAGTTATCAGCTTCTGGAAAAATCGTCTATTTTACTTACTAATCCAGAACTTCAGTATCACACAAGTACAAGGCAGGATCCACTTTACTAGGGAAAAGAGACCTTGCAGTGCAGCTGTAGCAGCCCCAGCTGCACTGAGCCCCGGCAGGGCCCCTGCTGTCAGCTGCAGCCTTACCGATGTGGGGCGGAGTAGTCGTATGTCATGAGACTGAAGCTGTCCACTGCTGGGGCCAGCTGCTCAAAGTCCTTCTTTGTGAACATTCCAGGCTGGTTGGTCCTTTCAAAACAAAGAAAACACAAACAGGAAGAGATAAATTACTACAATAACCAGGCTTATTCTCTCCTTTGGGTTTCATACCATTTGATCACATAGGAAAAATCTTTCATTCTGAGGTGAAAAAAAATGTATTTCAGTGCCATTTTTGCAATAAACAGCTGAGGAAAAAAAAATAAATTCAATGCTATGTAGGTGGCCAGTGGCAAGAATCATACTTCCACAGCATACTTCCAAATAAGCATTTCCAGCATGGCTACAATAGTGATTATAAGGGCTGTGGACTAATCAAATTGCCTTAGGTAGCAATCAATTGAACTGTAAAAGCTTTTACAAACCCTTTAATTGCTTGGACTGTTGGACTGATTTTGACACTTACAAAACTAAGTGCTCTGAGGCATACTTAAGTAAATGGATGGGTGCAGCTTTTAATAGAAAAATATAAACCAAAGGAGGTTTTTTTTATTAACCTCAAAAATAACTATTTCAGTTTATACCACAGTTAAGAAAGAAAACCTGTTTTCTTTAGACAAAACCAGATCCATTTCTTTTTTGGGCAGGAGAGAAGAAAGAAGAAATCCATTCCACAACCTTTTCTAGATGAAAGTCCAGTTGTGCCTTCAGCAAATCTTGGTATGAAATACTGAAAACCATTCTCCTCCCCTTTTCTTGCTTACTCTTGATTTACAAAATATAGACCTAGATTAATAGATATTAATCTGTTATTATCCATTAGATATTGATCTACCTTATCTTCATGGGTGAGGGGGTGCATACTTTGTCTGTTTTGGACTCAGAGAGGCTTCCTTCAATCATTCAACATGGAAACAATTAATTCAAAGAGAATTTGTAATTTCAAAACAGCAGCACAAACAGCACAGCAGGCAACAGAAGGTAACCTTAATCACATTGCAAAGACAGGACTGGACTAAAATGGAGAAGCTCCTGCCAGAAGAACCATGTCCTCACCCAGAGGGCTCTGAAGCATGTTAACAGGAGACAAGCAGGTAGAGAAGCAGGATATTGTCCCAAATAATCTGGGGCAGCAGTGTACATGGGGGACATTGCAAAAGAAGAGAAAAGGGGGAAAATAGTAATTTAACAGCTACAAACTCTGTGGTGCATCTCTGCCACTTAAGAGGCAGACTTACAGGATTGTACAAGATTCCTCTAGAGAGCAGAGGAGAGAGACTAGAGAATCCAGACTGGTCCAACAGTATCAGAAACTTGAGCCAGAAATTAGAAGCCAAGCCTTGTCTAGGCAAGGTATGCTTTTAAAACCACTCACGTTCCATCTTAAATGTAAAACCAAAAAAGATACTCAGTGACAGATGCAAGTAATAAACAGAAAAATCACATATTTTGACCTTTATCCCTTTTGGATCAGTGTGCAAATGCTACATCCAACAATATGTGCTGCATGGATCACCAGAGCATAACAGTGTTCATTTATCAGTTCACAAGGACATTTTGTGTTCCACTGCATAAGGAAAGGGGTGAACAAAATACAGGTTACAAAGTAGGGCAGATGAGATCACATAACATGCCTGTCAGATTTTCAGAACTAGTGGTACACTGGTCACAGGGGGCAGAAATTCCTTCAAGGGTTGAAAAGAATTTTTAAAAATCTTCACTTCTGGAACCTAATAGTGGACCTCAGGTTTTTTTACATTCATCTGCTTGTGATATACTGCAATTGCAAACTACAGTTGTTCTACAAGAATTAAAATAATAAATACATTTTTGAAACAATGTCATGGCAACTTGGATGTCTGTAGGCAAAGCAATTTCCCAATGCAAACTCCAGCAAAACACATTTTCAGTAAATTGATTGTGATTACTCCTGAAGGGAAAAACATAAAAAGTAATTATAATGTGTATTAGGTATTAGGGCAAGTTGGATTGCTTTATAGATTGAGCCAGGTAGTACTTTAATGAAATTTGCATGTGTAACTTAGGAAGAAACCCACAGGTTAAAATGGATATTGCCATCATTTTCTCCAAAGCAATTTTGTAACTCAACTGCTTCAACTACTTCTGTTACAAAGGAATCCCATCTAAATGGTAAGGGCACAAATTTCCAACCTGGAACAAACCCAGCAGCAATGAATATACCTTGTCCATTAATGTATAGTGTTAAAACAGCAGCACTCTTCAAAAAAATAAGCACCACTCACCAGTTCAATGAGTACCACCAGTCAACTCTGCTCTAGTCAAGCACTTTGGGAAACTGCACTGAAACAAAACCAGGACTAGTTGATTCGTGCCTTTAGGAAATGTTACATACAGCCATATGTCTCAAAATTCCCATTAATGCTTTACTGATAAGTATTTTTGTAAGGTTTGGAGTTTGTAGTTTTTCATATTGAAAGAATGGAAAAAATACTTCAACAACAAAAGCTGGTTTCATTTACTTTCAAATGAATCTACATTCTCAATTACTTCTTGTCTCACTACAATTACTCTCAAAATGAAATAAGGAGAAAAAAGGTCTTTTACCTGACTGCTATTCCCTGCAAGTTCAAACTGCATTCTTGTAGGGTTACCTCACCTTTCCAGGATAGTTTCCTGTATCCTCATCTTTGAACAGCCTTCATAATGGAAAACTCATTGATTTTCTGTTTCCACTATGATTCTATTTATGAAGTCAGCCTCTCAGTAATGACTTAATTTTCTTGTCATGTATAATTTTCTGTAAAGCAACTGTTTGCAAATCTTTCTTCACCACAAGATATTATTGGTTTTCAGAGCTTGTTGCAGATAGGAGCATTACAATATAATGCTACTGCATTTTATGAACACAGACCACTGAATTCAGTTAATGCACAATCACTGAATAAAAATTCACTGTTTCTTCTTGCATGAAGTCTGTGGTTCCTTCATACACTGCAAGTGCTTCATATCACTGGGGGACTGGGAATTTCAACAGACTGACAAAGTGAAAACTTGCTATACTTTTATCAGGAAGCAGAATGGTATCTGTGTACCTAATGAATTTTTTGCAGGACATTAAGGGCTGGCACTCTTCTTTAACACACACATCCCATCCCAGCTGCTGCCTTTGCAGTCCTTGCTCTCCAAACAGGGAGAAGCATGGGATCTGTTCTTGCCATGGAGTAGCCTGCACAGTTTTCATGAAGCCAAACTAATTACCTGTGGCCCATCTGGTTTAAAGCAGTGACAGAAGTCAAGAAGGGGAAACATGCCAAGCAATATATGTCCTGAAAAGAAAGCATGAAATCCCAGCAGACGGCTAGGGACAAATAAGCCTGAAAACTGCTGTCCTCAGAGCTGAGGCATGCTGGTAGTCCAGACATTTACAAATTCTTGAGTTACTTGAAAAATACAGTGTTATCTAAAACTCTGAAGTCAACATAAGAATTACACATTCAACAAAACCAGACAATCTGACTACCAAAGAAGAAAAAATTAATTTTGACACTTGTATTTACCAGTTCCATTTTTGGGAAAGTCAACTCTGCTCCTTCATGTAGTTTCTGTTCCATTGCTTCAGTCTCTTCATAGGAGCCATTTAAGAAGGACTATGCACAAATGAGCATCCAGTGTGTCACCATTTGCTTCTCCTAATTTCCAAACTATTCTAGTGCCTTTCATGCCAGGGCTTAATGCCCAGGCAAGCCATGCTCCAATAGCAGAACATCACGCAAAACAAGCTTGTACTCTGGAACATATGAGCCTAATTTAAAAACTCTAACACACCAAATGCAGCCTTAATTCCTCCTTGCATAAAATGTTCACCATTTTTGTTTGTTTTTTGGAAAGTTTTCCAACTTAATACTGAAACTTATGTAGTAATTGCTCTACACCAGCTGGCTCTGAGTTGGTAGAGCTACAAATGAGAGATATGCAGAGACAAATAATACATGCCACTCCTTCTTATCTTTGACTGTTGTTAGCTGACCTACAGATTATTTTAATGATTCTCCCTAGTGGGAATTCAAAACCAGATGTGTGCACTCGCGTCAGAAGACGTCAGCAGAGTCAGACCATTGCTGCACTGATTTTATATGGTAAGGTATAGCCTTTAAAAGAGTCAGTTCTAAGAATAGATTTGTTCCTCCTGAGTCCTTTCTGAAACTATGCAAAATGCAGGGAACAGCTCATGGCTGCAGCCAGAGCCACGCTGTGCTGAGCTGGCAGCCCAACAAACAGCAGCAAACCCGGGCAAGTCATCAGCGAGGGAAACAGCTGCAGTTTAGAGCCAGTAAAAAGCATCCAGATTTACTGCTGCTAACAGAACTCACTTTAAAAAGGGATGTGACTGACAGACCTGTACTTTGAGCCTTTATATGTGGAAAAAACATGAGCCCAGTAGCATGACTGAGTAGGATTTAACAGCATTACCATAATTTGAAGACATTATTAAACGTGCTCCAGTAACTGTTACCCAGTAGTCAGTAATAATTTCCTACTGAGTTTTCTGTTCCCCTCAATATGAACTCATATCTCAAGCTGTATCTTGTGATCCAAATCAAACATATTATACAGGTTCTCTAACATGCATTATAAATTACTACACCAGTCAGTTAGCCTAGACAGCCCTCTTAAGAGTGACTTCTGTGCCTTCCTGAGTGCTGAATTTAATGCACAGGGCCCAATTACAAAATCTCTTGATATGTAACTGTACTCTCCATATTCCTGAAGTCCCTTTTTTTTTTAGGATACTCACAGGAAGATGGACAACCATGGGAACAATGGAGGGCAAAGTGTTACTATTACCAACCAGGCCCAACAAATATGAAACTATGCACAGTTAGCTTTCAGATTTTCCCTCCCAAGTCCCATTTTCTGTATATTGTTTGTCCAAAGAGATTGTCTTCCAGCATCAAGTTTCTTTATCAGCAACAGCAAGCATGCAGAGCATATATGGCATATACTTAGTAACTCTACAATAAATAAACACCATTTTTAGAATTGCTTGCTTTTCTGTGACTTCATTTGACAAATTGGAAAAAGTCAGAAAGATCAGACATGTGGAAAGCTCAGAAAAATTCAGCAACAGTATTAGTTATTCCAACAAAATAAGATTATTATGACCAGTTTTCTCACAAATATTTTAACCTTTCATAATTTTAAGTGTATGTATTGGTAAAGCAAAATCCTGCTTAATAAACAGTATTCTACAAAGTTGGTTTTCTAATATACTGTTATTTGACGTAGTCTGGAATTGGAAACTTCATCTGAAACAAGCAGTATGTTTGCTGCTGGTTTGATCCCTGGCATTATTTACCTACCAAAATTTCAAGGCTCTGTATTCTGTCCCACAAAGCCCTTCCTGAGAATGATGTTAAAAGTAAGTGACAGTTCCCACTTCACTCCAAAAGAGACACATGTTAGAAGTTGCTTATCATTTCACTGAATTTGTTTACCATACATTATCATAAAAATTACCCTGCTATTTACTTGCATATTCTGTATCAGAATTGCTACTTGCTAGAAATACTTCTAAGGAAAACAGTGTGTATATATACACTGGAATAGTAAACCAGCAAACATATCATTCTGTATACACAAAGTAATGGCAAGGCAATTGAATCTACAGCAACTCCTAAAGATGACAGACTACTGATATAAAACAAAAATTTAATTACAAGTCTCTGTTCATAATCAGTTTCTAAAAGACCAAAACATGTATTTTCTTTATCACATATGAAAAACACTGGTCAATTATGGCATCCATTAGGCTGAGGAAGTGGGAGGTCAATGAGCAGTTATTCATTGTGTGCTCTTCCTACTTTTCAGTGAAATATGTATCTACATTGACATGAAAAGCAGAAAGGAGCATGACAGCACTAAGAAGAGGGACAACATGTCTACTCTCCTGCCAATCCTGCCAAGAGGCAGAGTAGCAAAGCTAAGCTGTATTGACTGCTAGGCTGCATAGATTTTGGTAATTTTAATTGCACAGCAGCTCTACAAAGCAAAGGCTGAAGATACTTAAGACAGTACTTCACATCCACAGTGTTTCTGCAGCAAGAAAAAAGGATAAACTGAATAGCTAAAATGTTAATTTTGAAGAAGTGGCAGTTTAATGTTGGAAAATACTGATAATACATACCTATAGAAGTTTTAAGTAACAGGAAGAGAAGCTGTAGATTTTTTTTTTTCCTTACATATGCAAATATGAAATCCAGAGTTGGGGATGCTTGCTGCATTTTGATTAGACAAGAACATACATTATGTTCAAATATTTGAAGAAAGTGGTTTGGGTTCCTGTAGCTTTCAAATGAAAGCAGCTGCACTACAGCTGTGCATCTCAAGAAGTCAATAAAGACAGAAATTTTTCTACAAGCTGTGAGGTTAAGCGTACTTTTTATCAGGGAGAAACATGTTTGGTTTCAATTTAAATACTGCTTTGATATATGGTGTCAGAAACTAGCTAGGAGATAACAAATGATTCCAGCTAAACTGTGCAATTTGCCAACAGCAGCATTTTTGAGCCTGTCAGGAGGACAGCGACAGCTCCAGTGGTCTGTTTACAATGTGCTGCACTCCTGCTAATAATCCCCAACACTGTCCCACAAGGCTCAATGAAACCATCTTGCTCACTGACCTCTGCTTTGTACTGGCAGGCATGTCATCAAAACACAGCTGAGAACAGCAGCTAGTTTGCATACAATTACTCAAATCAAGGATCAAGGTTTGACATATCTAGTTATTATGCCAGACTTGATAAAATTACTAAAAGTACAAAGCTACTTTGTGTAACCTGAGGCTTCTTAAACAATTGAAACAATCTCTTTCTAACACTGTCTTTCATGCATTTTAATTATGATTGATACATACAAAGCTCCAAAGTTTTAGATTTTTCCGTAGATTTTTGATATTTTTTCTCAGAAATGCAGCAGTAGCTACATCTGTAATTCTAAAACTCTTAATAGTGACTTTTTCCCCTCCAACACAGTTAGGCAACTGCATATTTAGGCATAAAGGTGCACTCCAGCACAGCTATCCTATTTGGAAAGAGGCTTGTGAAATCAGTATAAAAACATGCACACCTCTTTCCCCAGTCTAATTCCTGCAGCACAGTAAAGCTGAATTGCATGTCTTTAAGGCAGGAATTTGACCAAGCCCAGGATTAGCAGGACCAATGGTGTTACTCACCATCAGCAATGGACAGAATATGCCTGGCTACCCACTGACCTTATAGAAATGGTACCCATAGTTTATACAGGCATCAATGTCCCTGCAGGACAAAAGCAGTCAAAGTCTAACTTTTTGAGACGTTCTGTTGAAAGACAGGGTGGAAGTGTTCAGCAAACCATCTGCTCTAGCAAGCACTTACACCCCACTGCAATCCTTGCATGTCTCTTCAGACATCTGCAACTGCAAGACTCCAGTCCACAGGGGAGAATTACACACACACATGCTTCATAAAGAAGGGCTTCCTCTCCTGCTGTTCCTACCTCTTGTAAATCATTTACAGTGGCAGGAAAATCATGCAGTTCTTAGACATCAGGTGGATGAAAACAGTATCTCTGTTTTCCACCATGGGAGCTCTCATGCATTCTCTGTGACAGTAAAGCTTGCTGAGAGATTCCTGCCTCCCAATCAGCATACAAACACATTCCCAGCTCTTGATTACTCTTGATTATGCCAGCTCAACTGCCTCTGGTTAGTGATGTGAAAAGCTGTAAAAATGTGTGGATTTAAAAAGAGGGAAGTTTTCTTTCAGTCTAGAACATTTTACAAGCAAACCAAAATCCAAAGGCACCACTGGAACCTTCAGTCACTAAAGTAAGGTTCTCTCACTTAGTTTCTGTTGCAAAAGTTGAATTTGAGAAGTCAAACAGATGATCCAACATGTTTTCTTCCTGCATCCCACACTTGATCTCATGAGCAGTACTGCATTTTCCAGATGGGTTTTCCCTCAGCAAATTGGTATTTTTAGCTCTTAAGTGTCTCCTTTCAGATAGCATTTACTGACAGACTGCTTTGATCTTAATGCATATCAAAAGAGTCTAAATTACAAATTCCTAAATAAACTGCTTACATTTGACTATGCTCTCTTTAAATTTTAATCAGGGTAGAACACAAAAGGGACAATGTTTCAGCTCCTAACATCCCAGTTGGGTAGGATGCTCCACATACAGCTCATGTCTCCTTTATCAGTCTATAGCCAGCTGCTGAACTCTGAGAGATGATTTGATTCCTGATGGTACTTATTTCCATACTGTATGTATGGTGCTTATTTCCATGCCTTTTGCTGTACTTTTGATTAACAGTCTACAGTGATTCCAAAAACTAAAGAATGTAAGATGAATTAAAGCACACTTTCAACCATGTGGAAGTGTTAAAACCCAAAGGGAGTTTCAAGACATGAGATATTTAACACACAATAGGAGGCACATTTCAGTTCAAGTGTTGTATCCTATAAATCAAATATTTTCAAGTACAGCTGCTATCCAAAAAGTCAAGTAAGGTAGAAAGAAAATGTCAGAATTCGGATTATTGATATCATTAAATCCAATATATTTCTAAGCTTTAAAGTATACATGGACATTGTAAGTGTTTTAAGATGTTTCTGTAAGTTATGAATCTATTTGCAACAACCTAATGACTCAAAAACTTAAAGTGCTTTTTCTAGTTAATGCAATAAGGACACTAACATGAAAACACAGACAGATGCCTTATGTAAGATTATTGATTGAAAGGAATGTGATTACTGAATTTTCCTGGGCCACAAAGGTTTATGGATAAATCCCAAAAACTTTAGGAATGCCTAAAGATATATATATAATTGGTTTAGAGGAATGAGACTTTGAGATTCTTGGATATAAAACTACAGCTGCTATTTCTCACAGCTCCTCTACAAACAGGCCAGTTAGGAACAGGCATGTAAAACTTATTTCAGGTTAAAAGTTGCACTTTAGCTAGGCATCTCTTTTCAGCTCTAATAGTGCATCCCTAAATCCCAGTTCAGAAAGGTTTCAGGGCTGTGACCTCACCATTGTGTCAACCTGCAGGAGGCAGCTATGGCAGCTCAAGATCCAAACCCCAGTGTGGTGTTCAACAGAGAGACAGTCCTGCAAGAGTTACCTTAGAAATGGAGATTCTGGTCCAGACAAAACATGTTTAAGAATACAGGGCTTTTCTAGGGGCTCCATCTCTTGTTTATAGATTTAGAAAAAAATAGGCTGTAGAGCCCCACAGAAACAAACTAGATTTAAGGAATGTTGAAGTTTGTGCTATTCTCCACTTTCTCCCTACCTCCAAAAGCACAAATGCACTTCAAACGTGAATACTGTTTATAGCAATTATTGAAATTCTACCAGAGCATGCATTAGCATTTTAAAAAGCATCTGTGTGATGCAGTGACTGATAAGGCATTTTAGAAAAATGTTTAAAATGTTCTCTTCAGCTTTACCTGTAAAGACTAAAATTAACAGCAACTGAAAATTACTTTTTAAAGTAACTATCAATTGGGATGAGATGTAGGACGTAAGGGGCAGCATGAAAGATTGGAATAAATGACAGACAGAAGATAAGACATAATAATTTTGTATTATTTTTGATTTAACAAAATCAGAAGAAACTCAAAGTACTTGTTAGCACCACTGAAAAGCCATGTGATGCAAAGGCACACCAGCCCACAATTTTCCAGAGAAATCTGCAAGAAATTAGAGGATTAATGATCCAGAGGCAAGGCAAAAGCATAGGTGCTTGAAGGATGGGAAGAAATCTCCTCAAAATGCAGCTAGGCCTTTAGTCCTTTAAGTAAAAAACTGCACAGATAGCATTTTACAAAACTGTCTACTTCACCAATTGACATGGAATTTATTGCTTTCTTTTGCCACAGTCTTCAGCACATGGTTTCTCTCTCTCTGCCTATCAAAACTGGGTGGCCAGCCCCACACAGAAGCAAAGGGATTCTTGCATTAAACTAACTACTTCTTGTAAGGATGTTAATCATTTACAGCATGCAACAGATGAAAATATAAAGAAAAAAATACCTTCAAGTACTTACTTTACAGAAAATAAACTGCAATCAGATTTCAGGCAGCTATTGAAAAACAAAATTAGGTAGGTGCTGTTCTGGGCTTACAGTCCTAAGATGGTAGGAAATACCATCATATTCATATTCATATTCAGGAATTGGTTTGGAAGGGCTTGCATTGCTAACCTCCAGAAAAGGTGACACCACAGTTACAGTGCAGGTGCTAACTGATCACAAGCACACAGAGAACCTTTTAATCACCTGCTACAGGACCCCTGAATCTGTTCAGCCAGATGCATTAAAGCCTGCACAGATAGCTGTAAGCAGAAATGCTTTATTTCCCCAACGTGCTATAGGACCTCCTCATAAAACTCAACAAAAACTTGAGGACATTGCAGAGAAAAGTCCAGCCACAGAAGCAACATTTACCAGACTGCTCAGGCATTCAATGTTCTCAGCCTTTTTGGCACTTTGAAAGTGAATGTACACTGAAAGATGTGCTAGCCTATGAGAAATTTAGGAGGCTGTCCAACACTGTCCTGAAACTGTGCTGTTAAACTGTCATAATCTGTATTGGCTGTGAGCCTAGCCATACTGCTGTACAGCCCAAGGTGAGAAAAATAAGAAATGGTCCTATTTTTTGTTAGCTGTCTGCTGACTCTCATTTGATAAAGTACCTAACAATGCTTCTCTGTTTGACTTACATGACTGGGTTTTCATATGCAGGCATAAGGTTGCTGAACAGCTTAAAGGAAGAAAGAAAACTTGGGGGAAAAAAATAATCTTGCATTGCCAACTCTGCAATTGTTATCCTCCTGTGCACCTGCAGCTGGGAGAGCCAGCCACATACTGGGCTGCCCCAGGGAAGTGTGGCCAGCAGGTCGAGGGAGGGGATCCTGCCCTCTGCTCTGAGCCCAGGATGTCATGATGTTCTCATGACACCCCAGCTGAGTGTGGGGGAGAACAAGGTCCAGCACAGCACTGCTCCTTGTTAGCTCCTCTATCACAGCAAAAATTAAGAGGTGTGTACAAGTGCACATAGTTATCAAGACTTTTCAGTGCAACATAAATGGAAAAAGGACTACCAATCAAACCCAAATAATTTCTTCTTCTTTTAAACTGCACAGCTTTAAACAAGCTTTGAACCTACTGTTTATCTGACAAGAAAGTATTTCTCACCTGGAAACTGCCATCTAAATAGGAATACTCACCCTGCTGCAACTGCAGGAGGGATGACCAGTATGAGTTTAAGTTGTGCTTCATGCAGAGCTTCAGAAAGGTGAGTGAGCAAGTGAATCAAATCCCTGAAATATAAATGAACTATTAGAGGAAAAGGCAGGAAAACTGCTGCTATATATTGACAAGAACAAGTAACAGTAGTGATAATTGAAAAGATGCAGCTCCTGAAGCTATTGCTCTTCCTGTATAATTATCCATCACAGTGATTATGCTTGATTTTCATAATGTAGACACTCTCCAAAGATAACCAAGTTATTTTCATTTTCCCTGAAATGGTTTGATGGCTGATGAAAACTTCCTAGGGCCTATGAAAGCCAGTACTCTCAAAATCCTGGCAAACAAACAAAGCACGTTTCATCACTTTCACAATACCAGCAGAATTTTGGGCTTACAATTTGAGAGCTGGCTGTGCTGAACAGCCCCTAACAATGAACTATCACACTGCCACCTACATTTCTCTTCTGGGGGAAGACATGGGATTACAGGAATCAGCTTTTTGTCTGTCTGCAGCACGCATTTCTACCATCCTTGCTCTGGGAACCAACAGCTCTCCCCCTGTTACCTTAGCACATGCATTCCACATTAGGAGTGTCACTATTCAGACAAAACAATTACATGATAGAAGAATAATTTTCCATAGGAACACGTTAAAAAATTACAATGCTAAACTAAACAGACATTTATTGACACAAACATACACATCTATCACAACTCCCACATGACATAATCTTACAAAAAACTATAATCAGTATTAAAACTAGGTAAGCAAGCTTTCCCACTGATTTGTATCTCATGGCTTAGTGATCCTTTTAACTAATTATGCCCAAACCACAGTTAACTCAACCTTTATTAGATGTCAGAGATGCTATAGATAAGATCAATTTGACCAAAGAATCAATTCCTCTCGCCTTGAGATTCTTCTGCAGTGTTCATCAGTGGGGACCTCTCCTCTCTGCCTGGCTGCCTTTGTTAGCTGGAGGAGCTCTGAGAACTCTACACCATGCAAAACACTTGCTGACTTTATTTAGAATATGAGGGGATAAAAAGAAGGGCAGGATAGGACAAAAGAACCTAGCATAAGTACAGAACAAGATAACATCTTTTTCATTTAGAAAAAAGGTTAACACCCTCACTCCCATTCTGCAGAGGCAAAAACTGATCCACAAAGGCAGTGACATACCCACAAAAACAGTGACTGCACAAAAAAAGTCCTCTTTTGAAACAAGTAAATGTAGAACCATGACCTACCACTCTAAACACAGGACAGAGATTTGGGGTCTGAAAAGGGATGAAAAGCAGTTTGGATTGTTGGTGCACTTGGGACTCTAAAACTGGCTACATCTAAACAGCCTCTTGCTACCCTCCCCCCCAAAATCCAACCAGGATTGATCTGGCAGAAAAATAATTACCTTCAACTTGAAGGAGGTGGACAATTACAGATTTTTCATCAAGAACCCAAATTAATATATATTCACTAACCTGTCAAGCCAGGGTTCTGGGCCCTGAAAACTCTGCCAAATCAGGCAGATTCATTTAGGCTCACTTCCATGTGCTGGCCAACACAGATGAAACAAATCAAATGTGCACTCTTCCCTCTCCTCCAAAGAGCAAGAGCATAATGTTCATTTATTGTGCTATGAATTAAAACTTTACTGTGTCTCAACAGTGTTTTCCAGTGTTTTAAATGCAACATTCTTCAATGTTACCACTGGCAATTTTGAAAGAAAAGCTACTGACATTTTAAACATTATAATGAGGTACAGGAAAGTAGGAATAAAATCAATCTTTCTAAAAAAGCTTCATTAAATATTTACCAGACACTTCACTATAGTCAAGTTTAACTTCAGAGTAGCAGCTGAAATATTGGCAGCTCTAAGATTCCATCTTGATCTAAGTAAGGTCTACTTCTTTCATACTTTTTCAGGCCTTCTCTTATCACTACTGTTTGGTAGGTCAGTTTTTCAAGTCTTGATGCTTTCAAAGTACCTTGTCCTCATTAATTATGCAGACCTCCAAATTTTCATCACCCATAGTTTGTGGTAAGCTTATTTTTCACTGTGGCAATCACTTTTTCCAACATTGCTGGTCTACTGCATTTTGGACACCTTGCAGAACAGTTTATTTCAGTGCACAACTGTAAAATGTCAATGCATTTGGAAGGCCTTGCAGAAGAGATGAAAGGTTTTCATAGCATTCCCTTCAGTTACACTACACCCTTCAAAGCTCTGCAGCTTTCCAACTTCAGTCACAATTCTGCACAAATTGGGAGTCACTGCTCCCTAAAATTTATGCCTTGTCAAGAAAATTGGACAAAATAAAGCTGTCTACTTGAAGAAAAAATTGCCTTTTTCTGCCATTTCACTGCCTAGTTAATACCAAGAAACTGGAGTGAATTATGGCAAATCTTTGATTAATAGATTAATTTTCAGGGACTAACATGAAGGATACAACTACCAGAAGAGTTTTTCCTCCTACACTCCTACCAACATTAATAAGATGCCTGAAGGTCATCTTCTGCATAGAGTGACAAAAAAATCACGTTTTCCAGATTGATTCTGTGTGATGGCAGTGCCATCTGTCAAGCAATGCTGGACTGATCAGAATATTGTGTGCATTTTTATATAGCCTGTGAGAGTCTTATGAGTATATTATGCCTTTTTCACAACATATCCAGGTCTCTGGAGAAAAATAAACCCACCCAGTAAAGCCTCAATGTAGATTAGTAAGTGAGACATGGTCTTGTCTAGCTGTTAACTAAATAAGCAGGAGAACCTTTGCTTGCTCAGGTCTCTCAATATTTCTGCCATGTACATTTTTAAACTTAAATGCCATGGAATCAGTAACTTGGAATATTTTATTGCAAAATCAGGCAAAAAAGTTTTAGGAAAACAAAAAGTTATTTAAGATGTAGACTATAAGAGTCAGCATAGTTTACTACATAAACTTACATATAGTTTACTATAAGTAAACTATAAGAAGCAGCAAAACAGATTAGAATTGAGGTATCATATGCATAGGATATCTCAGCTTATTTAGATTTCTATTAGGAGACTGCTTTTCTGTGTGTTAGGGTAAAAGGTGAGCAGCCAAACCCTTTTTCACTGTGCTATGATTGCTGGCATGAAAGGAAGCAGCATCAGTTAGATCCAGTCTTTCTTCTCCCATTAAATTTGATGCCACTGTGATTTGCATATTAAGAATTCTATTCCCTTAAAACACAGGGGAAAAGTAGGTACCAGTGCTACAGAGGGCACTTCAAAGTATCTGTGTTAGACATCACCAAGAGCCTGAAGTGGTCACTATAAAGCTTCCAGAACAGGCCCATGCACACATATCAAAGCAATTCAGGTTGTTCAGATGGAAAGAGTGTTATTTCTAAAATGAAGAACCTAACCAGAACAGCCTCATGCCATTCTATACATGTGAAGGTTTACAAAGCATGCATATGGCACTGCTGGGTAAGACTTGAGGCACCAAGGCTCCTACAACAGCAGCCAGAGAAGAGGCTGCTCAGCATATCTAACAGGAAAGCAGGCAGATATATCCAGGCACAGAATTCTCTTATAAAAATTGATAATGTTGGTAAATCAACATTTAATTAACATACAAAATAAAGCAGCACAAAGGATTTATATAATTTAAGACTGTAGTCTGCTAAGTATTACAGAACAACTCTATAACCCCAAACCAGAACAGTTGGAAAAATTTTTTTCTTGAAAAAACCCAAACTAGTTTGAGTTTTGCTTAAGAAGACATAAATCAGAAGATATTTAGTGAGCCTGAAACAATAGAATTTCATGTTTTAGCCAGCAACATAACTTCTTAGTAACTTCACCTCATCTGTGATGCCAGCTGGAATAACCAGGAAACAGAAGACTCCTTGGGCCTCAAAGGAAAATTTTCACTCATTTCTAAAGTTGACTTGAGGACCCCAAAATAGAAAGGTTTTCTAGAAACATGCAAAGGGCTGAGAATGAAGTGTTTGAGTGCATCTAATTTTAAAAGTACTCAGTGATCACAGGTTCCTAAAGAGGCTGGTCACAGGATTTATGTGTTACTGTAGCACTGTAACCCTGTTATATGAAGATTCTTACATAATTTAATCATCACAAAACTTTCAGGCAATTTTAAAGCCCCAATATCAAGGGAGAGCATGTGTTATGAAAATGCCCATCCAATATTCAGGTTCAGCTATTGGAAAGAGGTGTCTCATGGGGACCCTTGCTCAGCTGAGGTCAACTGAGAAGAGACCTTCAGCTGCAATTAATTCAGCTTTCTGATATAATGTAGCTTTTAAATCATAGCCCAGTTTTTTGGTGAGTTAGGACACTAATTTGCAGGTTTTCAGATTCTTTTGCAGACTCACCTGCTTCTGGATGCAGTCTGCTAAAGTATCACTTCACATTGTCTTTAGAGAGTGGATGTTGAATTCATAGCTGAAACACCTTATCAGGCACAAATTTTCCATAAGCAAATCCCCCTGTTGTCATTTTCAGCTGGATAAAGAAATCTGCCCTGTATCAAGTGTTCCTGCACCACTAAGGAAGTGCACTGGATGGGATCTCAAATCTTTTCCATAACTCAGTTAAAAGACATCACAGGAATAATTTCCATAGCTTTCCCCTCAACAGAGATATATGAAATATAGAGAATAATTGAGTGTCATTTATTAATTTAATAGCTAGGTATGCACTTAATTTAGGTTTTGAAAAATGAAAACCATAATAATTCTCTGTGAAATATTTTTCCCTAGACTGACACCACTGCTCTAACACTGCATAAAGCAAGCTGGCAGCTGCAGCATATACCATACATTTTGATGCACCTGTGTCAAGTTTCAGTAACTTGTTGCTAACTGCCTATGTGAGATTAGTTCTTGCATGTCAGGAAAAAAGGGATTTTTTTTATTTTTAAACTAAAACATGTTCACATTAAATAGCATGAAAAACTGTATTAGCTAGGCAGGTCTCCTCATATTGTCAGACTGCTCTGAAAGCAGTTTGAAGACAAAATATCTATTCCCAGGAGGATCATTACGATCTTCTGTGCTTTTAACTAAAAGCAGGTTGAGCTAACTGGTCTAGGCATTTGACCTTGAAGGATTTGAAGCAGGAGAGCCTCCACTGCACCAACAGTTAGGGCAGATGCTTTCTTTGGAGCATGCACCAATACCACCCTACAAGCACTTCACCTCCCCAAAGGATTCGCGTTCATCTCTCTCCTGACATCTCCTGCGAACTAATCCTCGCCTTCCCAAGGTTAACAATTTGCTTTACTACCGGTGTTTGCCGCTGCCTAAAGACACCAGCTGAGGAAGATCAGGTGTGACTCACGTTACAATATTGCCACACTGTGGGCTAGAAGAGGCATTGCTGCTCCAACTCCCGACAGCAACAAGCCAAGCACAAGACCACCCACGCTTACCGAGAAAAAACTCGATTCTGCTACTCAAATTCAATTAACTGATCCCGAAGTAACAGCACTCTAAGTGCAAGAGAAATACAGGCTTGCCAACGTAATAAATTCACTTAATTTTGCCCCTTAAGATCTTCTAAGCTGTTCCTTCCAAAAAACATTATTAGGCAAAACTCCTGGAGCGCTGGATAGCCAAGCCACTGAGCTTCCAAGGAAGTGATAGGAAAACACACTTAATCTCAAAATGAAGACACCATTTTTACCAAGCCACAAATAAACTCGTCCTGGAGCTATAGAAAAGTATGCTTTGCTCATGTGTTTCATTTGCAATACAGCACTTTCATGCCAGTGTTTAAAATGATCTTCAGTGAGTCTTACAATGACTGCTACAGTCTATCTTATATCCCTGTTAACTAATAGGAAAACTATTGATTTCACTTAAATAGTGAGCACAGTAAATAAAATGACCACTGCCACCCACTTCTGACTGGCAGTTATTAATTGCTTCAGTTAGCTTCTTGGCTACCTTATTAAGACACTGCACTAGCTTCAGAGCTCAGGATACAGATAAGCTCTTAGGAACAAATTACCTAATTATAAGCAAGAGCTGAAGGATTACTCATTGCAGGGCAATTGATGGAGCCCTTTACAAAGCTCAAAAGATTCTGCAGCTTCAATTTTTTGTTCCCAAGTGTTAATTTTACAGGAAAAAGGTAGGACTGATACTAGTACACTCAATTTGAGAAGTAGCTAATATATGCCATCAGTCAGCAGCATTTGCCCTAACCAGAATAACCTGAAGTAACCATTTTTTTAAGGTGAAAGTCTTCCATAATGAACTCGGCATTCTGTGCAGCTTTCTTGAAGCTGTTTTCCCCCAGACATTTTAGGCAACAGAGATTTGTAGGAAACACTGTGCTTTAGAGAAAAGGATGCCTGAATTTCCTGAGAAACTAACACAAAAACTTCAGATTCCCATACTGAATCATTGATTTCACCACCATTTCACCACCATACTCTGCCTTCTCCTCATGAAGTGGAAGTTTGGTGTTTGCCTTAGGTCTTGAAAGTAACACACAGTTCCAAGCCTCATCCAGTAACCCAAACCAAATAATGTTATGATAAAGGCCAGTGCCAACATGGGAGTGAGTGTGCACATCCTTGTACAAGTTACAATATGCAAAAACTCAAGTATGAAAGACTAACATGGCCTGCTAAACCCACTGTGAAAATTATTATGTCATCTTTGATCTCATGGAGAGTGAGGTAAACCCTTCTACCTCATAAGACAAGCAGAACAATCTTCAGTTGTTCTAGAATGAAGTGTATTTATTTATAAAGACATGTTCAAATCATCATGGACAAATTAAAAGGATGCTTTAAAGGAGCTGATTTTTAGGAATTACATCCTAGAGATATATACTCACGTTTGCTTTTGATTTCCCAGCTGACTCCAAACTTCAACTACAAAACCATCAAAATTTTCATTCTAAATAAAGAGAATTGTCAACAACACAAAGTTAATGACCACACAGTTATTTTTCTTGTACTATTACAGATTGAACATGCTTTGTATTCTTACACCAGATTCATCTTTAACACAGCCTTCATTGGAGAAGTCCAAGAGAAACTTAAATAATTTAACAAACACAAACACACAAAAGTTGGAAATCTCTATTAGTTATCCATGATATCTACTCTTACAGAATAAACCAATATTGTATTAGGAAAATTCAGACACTAATGAAAAGTGGTTGTTAAGCAAGTAATTTGACACACTTTGACTAGTATATCAGGTAAAAAAACTCATTATCTCTTGAGTCTAAAGACACAAATGCTAATTCAGCATAGACATGATTCCTAATAACTCCCACAATTAGTTTCTCTTTTGATAATTTATTCTTAGCATGATCAAGGATACTGTTGTACTTGAGTTGACCTATTTAAGAGGTCAAATGTTACTGAGGACCTAAAATTGATGTACTGGTTACAAATTTTAAGAACTTACTCAGTTTTCCTCTACAGCCACCTTCCTCTAGAGAACTGTAAGATTTCCTTCATGTCATGTAGAACTCTTAATCCAACAATAAAGAAACAGGCTGCCACGAATCAACCACTAATGCTCAATGTCTTTGGGGGCAGCTTGTCTAGTCCCACACATGGGATAGCTCTAAAGCCATTAGAAAAGGGTTGGCCAGAAACCTCTTCTCCTCTCCCTAGTCTCTTAACATTTTGAGGAAACTGGTTGATCAGACCTGAGCCAAACTGTTCAGTAACACACCCAGTGAGGGATCCTTGGCATTAAAAGCAGCTCCTCAGCTCTACCACACTGAGCCTTTCCACACTGAATGCATTCCTGTACAGAAAACAGCACTCATTGCACCCAGGACCCTTTCTCTGCCTATCAGAAAATACCACTAAGCAGTTTAACCACGGCTCAATAATTATATTTTAATAGAAATGTAAAAGAAATGTAAAGCAGGCAATAATCACAAGTGCAGCTGTGCAATGACAACAAGGTTATGTTGGTCAGACTGATGTAGTCTCACATTAGACTCGTAGTCACCTTAAGTGTTGCAACATTTCATATTTACAGGAACTGGACACATACTAAGACACACTATTAAGAATTCTGCCTCTTTATTGTTTTAAGCTAATTTTATTTTGTAGAACACAAAATCACAAGAAATGAGAAAATATCTATCACAAAAGGAATCAAGTATTATCTCACACTATTTTATAAGCATCATAAATAGGTTTTTTACCTTGGCTAGCAGAACCACGTTCTTGGAAAGCTCCTCTATCTCATCTTCACTGCCAAAAACACTCTCAAAGTCTTGGTATGTCCAGCCATCAAACAAAATCCGAGGCACTATCAGGCAAAGTTGACAATCAGTAGTGAAAATTAAGAATTTATTATCTACACTGGAATATTTCTGTAGAAATAGAATATAGCAGATACGAGCAGAGATGCCACTAAAAATCATATCCCAGGACTGAGATCATTGCTTTTTCACTCTGACCAACTTCAGCAGCATAGATAAACTGACACTGTAGAACACTCTTCTTCATTTTAAGCTTAGTTATTGATCAGCACTGATGCAAGTTTTAAGAGAAGATACCTTCATTAGATTGTTCAATCTTAACTGAACTACCACTTAGGGCCTCAAGCAGAGTCTTAAACCAGCAACAACACAAGATGCCAATCTTTAAGTTGTGCATCTCTTCTACCACAATAACGAGGTACAAAAGTTCACCTCAAACTCTAATTTATTCCATACACAGCCCTATATTACTTCACTCTTCTACTCAACTCAAGGCCCTAAGATAAATTTTTACTTTTGGAAAGCACTTGAGCTTGTGCAATTTCTTTTTCTAAAAACACAAAACATTAAAAACATAGACAGGTAAACTGCTGTTGGAACAGTCGACAATCATGCCCACAGGAAAAGGCAATGGATTTTATGGAGCTATGTCTAAGCCCCTTCTAACTACCATAGTTGTAAAAGTGTTTTAGAAGAGTACAGAGAGATTTCAAAGGCTTTATCCTCTGGCAGCTGAAGTACATTAAAATATCTGACTTAGCATTCAATTTTTCTAATACATTTCAAATTTCATACTCCCTTCTGAATCAAGAAGCATTTCACAGTTCCACAGAATTCTTGCTATAGACAAATGTAAGAAGTCTAGCACAGCAGAATCTCTACAGCAATGTAGAGCATTTTCTCTGAAGACACACACTGTAGCACATCCCATGAGTTCCCAGCTTCAAGAGGAGAAGAGATAAAGCAGGACTTTTCTACTATCATGCAGGAAAGCCTGACTGACAGACTCAGATTTGAATTTCTGTTTTGTTCTTTTTAACTATGCAGAACCCCAAGCAACAGGAAGGCACACAGTGTTATATACCAGTATCCCCCCAGGGAGGGCACAGTAGCCCAGGATTTATTCAGACACAGAAGCTAAGGTAAAACACAAAGGCATCAAGAGGGTCAACACTTCAGTTACTTAACAATCTATAGTTAACTGCTTTAATGTTTCTTCTCAGACATGTTCTTCATACAGCTGTCTTAAGGTAATCTTCCTTCCTCCCATACAGACCTGGAAGAAAGCCTTCCTTTCTTCTTCTAGCAGCTAGAGAAGATAAAAAGCAAGCAAACAAACATAAACCAGAGGCTCACCTATTTTGATGTTTTTGGAGGTTTTTCTCACTTCTTTCATCCAGCCTGTCAAACAGTATCAAGTAAGACAGCTGATAAAATATAAATGATGTTGACAATGACAAGGTATTTCAAGCATTCTTCAAATGATGTAGCAGTTTCATTGCACACCTCTTCCTGCCACAGACTAGCAGTTCATAATGCAGGCAGCACATCCTGTGCTGCACAGAACCTGAAGCCATGAACCTCAGCATTCAGGACAGCCCTACGACAGTGCCCAGCCAGCCCTCCCTGCTCAGCCCTGCCTCACTGTAGAAGCTACCCTAGTGCCTATGCAGGACAACACTGCTGCAGCACCAGGCAGCACGGGAAGGAAGGTCTGATTTTTTCAGATGGTATTTTGAACTGTCCCATCCACTCCTCCTAGCAGTCATTGCACTAGGATGAATTTGCTGGTAGGCACTAACACAGTAAGAATTATAGCTATAATAAATGAAATTTCACATTCAAGCAACTCCAAACCATGCACTAGTACATCCTAGCTGAAATTTAAACTTGCTGCTACTTTCCTCGCAACGAAGGGAAAAAATTCTCTTCAAATTAAATTTATCTTCCCTTTCTAAAACAAATTCACCTAAAGGTTTTTGCAAAGAAAAAAACCAAAACCCACAACAGGTAAACAACTGCACAGAGCAACACCAAAGACTGTTTTCCCCTGTATGGAATCTTTGCACTTTCCTTTTTTTAAGAGAGGCTTTGTGGACAGCATGCTGGAAAAGCTAATCCTCCCCCTTACACTTTTTAACAAATAAACTATGTACACATGTGGAAGCAGGTGAGGAGAGAAAGAAGTTCACTCTGAAGAAAACCCAAAAAAATTAAATGGATGAAAGTACTTCACCACCTACTATGCCAAAGCTACCTAGTCCACAACAATATTGCAATTCACATTGGAAGAAAAAGAAAATAACACCTTGATCAGCATCATGGAGCCCAGTGAACTGGAATCTTTCCTTCCCTCTCCTTTTCACTTGTAACCAAACCGGTGAGATCAGTGTAAATTTGTTTCCAAATATTTTAGCAATGTCATAGCCATGGTTGTTCCACTTGAAAAACAAAGGAGAGAAAAAAAAGTGAGAGACTCAGAAGCAAGATGTACAGTTCACTACACTTTTGACCAATATAAACTCTCTGACAGAAGTATAATCATCTGCTAGATCATTCATTTGAGTAAACCTTCTGGGATATTGCTTTCATTTAATTAAGAAAGTACTCTGGAAGCTCTGATAGCTACATGAAAGGCAATCTTCTAATTGTGCTAATTCACCTGAACTACAGCAACTTGCTTGTAGTTTCCCACCCAGTTTTGAATTTACAGACTCTGAATTTATGTACAAGGGAACTTGAGAAAGGTGAAAATTTATAGGGCACCTATTTGTCTTTTGAGCAGCGTAAAACAAAAACAAATGAAAAGTATACACTAAAAAAAAAAGGATGAAACATTTATCATTCAAAAAAGAATGTTTTGAAGGAGACAGTACAGCAAAAGACATCAGTTTGACAGCAGCATACAATTGTTACTGTTGATTTAGCAGGTTGGAGTTGCAGTTGCAGTTGCAGCCCTCCTGGTTTCACTGCAAGTTCTCCTGTCTCACCACTGACAGGAGAATACTCTCATTCCTGTTACAACCAGCACTAAGGAAGCTTCTCTGTCTGACCTTCCAGGAGGCACTCTAGCAGTCACATTCCCACTTCTCCAAACTTTCACTGCTGAGGGTGACTCCAGTGACCCCAGGGGTGCCCCTCTTGGCTCCTTGCACACCCCACACTCACACAGGGTTCCCTTACCAGCTCAGCCTTGGGTTTCCCATGGCAGAGTCCCAGATGTCTGGATCCTTAAAGCAATTTCATTGTGGTGCAGTAACACAGAAACAGCTCAAGCTGGTGTATCTGGGGAGGCACCCCCAACAAAGGAATCCCCAGGTTTTGTACCCTCCATGCCTGTGACAGTCTGGGGTCCTTCTGCTGAGTCCTTGGCTCCTGCTGTCCCAGTGTCACAGGTCCCTGTGCCCTTTGCCATCTGAAGGGGTAGCACCAGGTCAAGGCCCCTTGCCTGGGGCTCCCAGCCAGACACAACCTGCAGATTCCGCTGCAGCTGCACACCCAGTACCTGCTCTAAGTGTATTGCTCAACACCAGGGACAAGAAAAACATGACCTAGGCATCCTCCTAGAGACAGATGGTTTCTGTCCTTGCTCTAGAAACAAGGGTTTGAGATCACCTGAACCCCAAGTCAAGTCTCAAATACTTTTCTGGCTATTTGACAGTATTTGACCAGCAGCCCCCAGTACTATAAAATTACTTTTAAAGCAGGGATGCAAACTTGCAGGTTAGCACAGTCTGCTGCATACTCATCCAACGCACAAATTTTATTCATTGTATCAACTTACAGGAGTAATATATCCCAGAACATCTCCTGAGAAATATCGTTCCTTCACCTTCTTGGAGCAATAACTTTTATGTTCCAGTATAATATCCTTTGCTTTCGGATCCACAACTACCAATCCCCGGTCCTGAACGTTTTTATCAGAATGCAGCTTCTGTGGAGAGAAGACAGTTCTTAGAACCAGTTATACGAAACAGCCATTTTCTATGGCAACAGACCTTAAAAACAACAGCAAAACAAATCATTAAACTCAGAGCACTCCTTTTAAATGCTGCAGAGCACTTTGATTTAGAACTGAAACATCTAAGTCCTCAGAAATTATTTGTCACCATCAGTAAACTTACTTTGTTTGGCAGGTAAAAAGCATATAAACTAAAAATAAAACCCAAAACATTGTAAGAGTAAAGAACATAATTTATGACAGCTGATGGTGCTCTGTTTTCTAATCAATGCTTTCTGTCATGTTACACCTAAAATAATAGAAAGGGGTTAGGAGTTCTTAACCAATATTTGAAGAGATTTGAAGACAGCTTTTAAACTGGATATATTTTAATCTGAGAATGCTGCATTGTGGTTACTGAAGGTCAAGATTTTAAACACTCTTCTTTAGGGAAGATGCTTCAACTGACCCAGCAGATAAGATCAGAATGAGAAGATCTAATAAGATGTGCATGGTGAGTATGCAGATGCCATCTATTGATTCATTGTAGGGAATTCAGGGATGTGGCCTGCCTCAACACCTTGTATTACCATCACTACCTGCAGATGAGATTTGCTTCCTGGTAGATGTTGTGCAAGTAATACAAACAGTGACAGATGTATGTGCATAATGACAGGAAACAATAACATGCTCAGCAAGTGAAGAGAGACTTCAGCATGCTGGCTCTGCTTGCTCTGATTATTGTGGGACTCTGAATCATTTCTGCCTGCAAAAGAACTACTGGTTAGAAGGCTCTTCAAACTCTTTCATCAATATACAGCCTTCCCATTGGCAAGGCTCCATTCCACCAGTAAATGACCTAGAGCTCTTGGCCCAAACTACTGTTCCCCACCCTAGTTTCCAAAGGGTGTTCCCTGAGAGGACAAAAACTTCCTGCTTCTGCAGCTTGCATAGAGGATAAAGCTCCAGACCTCTACATCACAGGTTTCAAGGAGTGAAACATTTATGACACACAGAAAAGATGAAAGAAAGGACAATTTCAAATTTTATCTGTGAGTATAAGCTTCAGCAGAAATGGATTAACACGGTTTTAACAGAGGTAGAGGCAATTTACCAAAGTCCAATTAATTCACTGCACATGTTAGATAAGAAGAATTTCAGTTATTTCCCTTACCTTTTCCTCCAGTTTTTTTGTAGCACCTTTCTTTGCATCTGTTTTTGACAGGGTACCTTCAGCCAGCCAGCATATCATGGCGAGAGAAAGTGAAGCACAGAGAAGCCTCATGGTGTTTTTCCCGATGTCAAGTTTCTCTCCTCCTGACAACTTAAGGGTTCAAATCTCTGTGAACAGAGGAATATAACAGTTCCATTTGGTTTTCTCATCTAAAAATGTCAAGAAATTTGCTTATCTGCTCCTATTTAGAATCAGACTTATTAAGGCAGTCCATCCCCCTAAAGAAGTACAACTGTTTACAGATGAAACTGCTTCACAGAACAATTATTGTACCACCTTACCTTTTCTATAGCAAATAAGAGATAACATTTGTTTCTGCTCCTACCTACCTAGTCATTGTGGCATAAATTAATTAAGAGATATAAAAAATTATAGCTACGTACTTAGAACTATGTGCCTTTACTGTAACAGGTGAGACCTTTGCTTTCAATTCCTTTCCAAGTCACTGATACAGAAACTGAAGAAAAACTGGGGGGGGGGAACATGTCCTTTTTGTCTAGAAGAATAACTTTGACAGTTTGTCCCAGCTCCAGATAAAGGAACTGAGAATCAGTAGACAACAGTTCTGTTGTGTGTTCATCTATCACACCTTGTATCTGTAGGAAGACTTAAAAAAAATTCAAATACAGCCAGAGTTTGTTTTCCAAACAGTTTGGAATTAACTCCCCAATTAACAGCTGCACTGCTTTCTCAGCCTAGCTCCCAGTAGGGAATAAGAAGAAAACAGAGAAAAAAAAATATTTGGCATTTGGGGAACCAGGGTTCTAGATCTGTATCAAGCTGCTTCTCATAAATATGAGATCCTGATGGAAAATAGGTTCTTTCCAATATTCTGAATTTTTGTTGAATTTAAAAAACTATCTTGCTTTCTATATTACTCTACCACTCACTTTGAAGACCGCCAAGCTCATTTCTACAAATGATATCAACAAGACTTGTTCTGCTAGCATTGATAACAAGTGCTGCTCAAAGTTTGAGTACTTTGTTTCTCTACAAAACATCAGGTGAGGGATCCCTCAAAATGAGACTGAGCCTCTGAGTACTGGGCAGAAGGAACCCTAAAGCTTCAAGGGAAATGCAGACAATGAAACGGGCAGGAAAGCAACAACCCAGCAAACTTAGCAGTATTTGGATGTGTCTGGCTTAGCAGTGAGATTTGAAAAACCAGAGGTATTTATTGAGGGATTTAGGGATTCTGCAGGAAAAGAGAGGAATATGTGATTAGGCAACAAAGTAGAAGGACGATGGCAGAAGTGCTTAGAAAAACAACACCAGTATCACCAAAGAGCATCAAAAACCTCGTGTACAAAATTATTTGAAGATTTTAGCCAAGTCTTTTATGAACTGCAAAATAAAAGCAGAAAGCCTTCTAACATTTCTTGGATCCATAGAGCATGGTAAAAGCTAAATTGCTATACTGCTTGAAATCCACTATTATCAATAATTAAGGCCTTATGCCTCTACTTCACTTCAAGGTGACCAGTAACCCCCTTGTTTTCCACACTCTAAAAAATGAGACAAAGCAGGTTGTTTTTGATATTATCTCCTATGTTCCAGCTAGCTTGGCAAGATCTATAAACTATTGCAGAGAGGAACAACTGAGAGCCTGAACAGTCAATACAAATCTTAACTATTTGGACAGGATATCAATTCTCCCAGAAGCTCGTACATATTGATTTGGAGGTGTTTGATTTCACTTTCAGAAACAATTAGCAACTGCATCCACTTCCCTGAAAAGAAGATAACATCTAACAGCTGAAGAACAGAAGCTTAAAAAACCATCACTAAACTCTAATTAGACATCAAAATGTGCTCATTTCCTTGACAGGATCGTATCCATCTGTCAATTATTGTTAAGTCAACATCCACTTCTGGATTTACGGGAAGCACTGAGCCTGTGGCAAATTGGTTTCTGCTACTGACAGTCCAGTATCAATTCTTGGTTGGACACTTTTTTTAATAGTTACTAAATCTCATCAAACTTTTCTTCTCTGCCAGGTTTTAACACTTCTCAACTTAGCTGAACTCAGTAGAACTGTCTGAGCTTGGCACTCTGTTTATCTCCTCTAGAACTGCAAAATGCAAACAGAATTGAAGACTGCCTCTGTCTATGTCCTTGTCCAACTGACACTATGGACAATTTAAAGCTTAAAACATCATTTGACAAACCGATCTGAAGCCCAGGTTTCTCTCTTAACCAGGTCACAAATGTTGCTGAAGCCCAGCCTCCACATGAGATAACAGACTTTTAAACAGCTATTTTAAATTAATCTTCATTTTTAAAAGCGAGGAAAGCTAGCACAGATTTAGGCTGTCCAAGATAAGCAAGTAAAGAAACTAAATGGATGGTACACAACACTGAGTTAATGTTTATAGTTTACTTATAAAGAAGAAATTAGATTCTAACTACATTTGCAGAAAAAACCTGCATCTCTTAGTAAAGAAAGACCAGGAAGCATACTGCTGATGTGTTTTTAAACGAAAGTAATAACAGCTATGTTAGGACGTGAAGACTAAGAATAAATCCGTTTCTAACCTGTGTAAACATTAAACCCTCCCCTCTTGTAACGTGCTCCATTTGGACGTTCAGAAATCCCTCCCACACTCGCCCGACTCTCGAGATACCAAAGCCCGCCGGGAGCCCGCACGCCTGCAACGGCATCAACACCTGCAGCGGCATCAACGCCTGCAGCGGCATCAACGCCTGCAGCGGCACCGGCGCCTGCAGCGGCACCGGCGCCTGCAGCGGCAGCGGCGCCTGCAGCGGCATCAACNAGAGCCGCCGGGCCGGGCTGGACTGATCCGGACCGGACCGAACCGGACCGGCCCCACAGACAGAGCCGCCGGTCCGGGCTAGACTGATCCGGACCGAACCGGACCGAACCGGACCGGACCGGACCGGCCCCACAGACAGAGCCGCCGGGCCGGGCTGGACTGATCCGGACCGAACCGGACCGAACCGGACCGGCCCCACAGACAGAGCCGCCGGGCCGGGCTGGACTGATCCGGACCGAACCGGACCGAACCGGACCGGACCGGACCGGACCGGCCCCACAGACAGAGCCGCCGGGCCGGGCTGGACTGATCTGGACCGAACCGGACCGGACCGGGGCGCGGTACTTTGGGACTCATCAGTAGCTGAAGAAAGGAAATGCTAACAATGGTGGGGTTCTAGATTCCCATAAAGGGCCTCTTGATATATAATATAGCAAATTGATACAGCTCCGGGTCTAGCCTGCAGGAGACTCAAGGGTGACCTTCTCTCGCTGCAATTGCTCGAAAATAGGCTGTAGCCAGGTTGGGAACAACCTCTCCTCACAGGCCACCAGCAACTCAAGAGGAAGGGGCCTTCAGCTATGCCAGGGGAGGTCCAGGTTGCACATGAGGAGGAATTCCTTCGCAGAAGGTGATGCGATGTGGGGAGGGGCTGCCCGGGTAGGTGCTGGAGTCACCGTCCCAGGAGGTGACTAAGAAAAGCTTAGAGCCATGGTCTAGTTGACAGAGTGATGTTTGGTCACAGGTTGGACTCTATGAACTCCGAGGTCTTTTCCAAACTAATCGTTTCTGTGATTCTGTTAAATAGTCTAGGTAAATCAGGAGCTTGGGCTAAAATGCACACACTGACCTGGAGGCAGAATGACCATCTAAGTAAGAAATTCTGCAGGCTATACTGCTGACTCTGAGTGTGCAGAAAGGAGGGGTCAAATCTCAGATGGCTTTTAGCAGGCTCTAAAATAAAAGATTATGTTTTTAATTGAGTTTTTTATTTTCTTCTGGTTTGACCTTCTGCAGTTTGTGTTTTTGCGTGCAGCTTGGCTTGGGTTACTGCTATTTTTACTGCAGCAGAAGTCTTGGTATAACCCTGTTATTTCACAGGCTGTTTGCACAGACTAAATACCCTATCAAAAGACTTGTTAAAAAATGGATGTGTTATATCATGATGTAGTGGCAAGGCCAGCATATCCTAGCAGTGTGCTTCCCAACAGAAGCCTTCCTGCTTTCTGTCTTGGTTGCACTTTGGTGCAACCCCCTAGAAGCTGAACTGGAAGGTTGCCTTATTCTGCTGAACTGCCCTGTTTTTTCATTCTTTTGTGTAATGAGATCTTCATGGGCATTGTCCAGCACTGAAAAGAAAAATGGAAATATTCCTCTGAACAAAAGTCCTGTCAGTGAAGCAGATTCACGGTCTTCTATGCCCAGATCCATCCCAAATTTCTGTAAATTTAGTGTTTTATGATAACGATATTATCCTAATTTGTGTTTTCTAGTGTTGAAAGCAGCACATCTGATACTGTGGTGTGGCAGAAGGCATTGTGCCCACTGTTAAGGGATAATGAATGTTAGATGTCAAGTACAGAAACATGGTGGTGTGTGCATGGTGGAGCCACCCATTCTGTTTACTCCTTTACTCCCTTTTGCTTCCAATAATGGCTGGAATGATCATGAGGAGCACAAGAATAACTGGTGATAAAAATGTGAGAGAAGTAACAAAGGGAAAGGAACAATTCCTTTTTTTGTAGTTCCCACAACTGGATCCTCACCAGCTGAAAATACTCAGATGAATGGTAATAGTTTTATGAAGGTCAGTGCAATTATTAAAGCCTTTGTACCAAAGTGCAATGAAATCCTGAAAAAAAATTATAGTCACTCCCATATAAAATGGGAAGGAGGGGACAAATATTGTAGATTTGTTGGCAAACAAATGTGATGCCAAATATTTTATGTAATAGGAAAGTATTTCTTCGTACCATCTCCCCTTTAATGATGGTTTTGCAGTAATTATAAATATCATAAATAATCATAACATCTTGGGATGGATAGAACCACTTATGTTTGTTTTTAGGCAGCCTGGTGTTTTACAGATGTTAGGCTCAAACCAAAGTATTTTACAGAATTACCAACTCGGTGTGTTTGCAAAGGGCTGCGCCTGGTGCAAGCTCTGTGCTGAACAGCTGAGCTCACATTACAATGTGTCTTTCAGCCAGGATGTATCTAGAGAACATTACAGACTCTACTTCCTCTAGCTACCTATTATTCACATAAAATTTCTACCTCGTCCCTGGAAAGACATCTGAATGCACTACTAAGTTCTGAGGCAGTAAGGACAGACATTTGTCCTGATTGCACAAGCCTTTGTTGAGGCAAAAAGACGGGGAGCAAGGTGAATATCGTGAAGCCTCAAAAGCCATTCAAAGGAGGTTGGCATAAAATAATCAGGGTGTGTGTACTGCATACCGAGTCCCTTCAAAGGAAACATTTAGCTGTATAGTTACAAAAGTGTTAACCGCTTGGCTATTTTCCCTGTTGTCAGGAAGGATTTGCAGCTCATGCTTAGTCTGGTACTGCCACAGCTATTCTGCTGGCAGTGTTTCAGCACCTCTGAAAAGGCAGTTGGATACCTGCATGACTTGCAGTATTGACAGGAATACAGCCAGACAGGACTGACAGACTGAGCCTTTAGGTGTCACTGTGCTCTTAAGAGTAGAAATTTGCTCAACATCTTGGCTGGCTTGAGAAAGATTTCTTTTTTTTCTCATCACAGAAAAAGCCTCATTTGGTGACATGGGAAGTTTTCATCTTCAAAGGTGCATGAAAATTATTATTAAGCATCAAAATCTATTTGTAAAACTGTGAAAAAGGAGAGTGTTCTTCATGAAAGCCTAAAAATAATCTGAGTTGAATAATAGACTAATTGTGCATGCCTGCCTGTAGTTGCAATTGGTCTACAAAATGGATCCAGGGACAAAGGAATAATTGCGTGACAACCACATGCTGTCATCCTGCCTTTCTCCTAGATACTTGCACAACTAAAAAGCACTCATGTAACAATGTATCCTGAAAACATTCAGAATTGACCCTTGAGAGGTGACCTAACTGAAGTGTAGAGCCACTGTCAGATGGTATCAAGTATTATGTAGATTCTTTATGAGAGAAAGATGTATCATGAAATTAAAGGTTCTGGAGCTTGATGAATCTAAACAAGATGCAAGCTCTAAACAAGGAGAATTAACCACGGGAGCAAACTATCCAGGACAACAGTGAATTTGATTGTGTCAGAGCAAGGCTGAGTGGCTTTCTGGATGATGGACTGTAGATAAAAGCTAGATATTTGGCTCACTTCACTGGGGGTAAAAAAAAAAATCCAGATGAAATGAAATGGTTTGAAGTACACCAAAACAGAGATGAAATGATTGATTGATCTCCAGTAGCCCTAAGCCCCATGATTCCACAAGTCATTATTCTCCACTAAGTGTAGTAATTCCTTGCATCATGACTGACTGAAGCATACTTTTGGTTAGGCAGTCTAGGCCAGTTTTGAGACCATTTGAACCTATTTTCAGCCGAAGATATTAAATGCTCTGCATATTCCCGCCTCTTTTGCGTGTTTAAGACAGTGTTACCTTGCAATGTTCCAAGTCTCGGGAGTCGCTGTGGTGTGGGACTGTGTCACTGTGCAGGTTTACAGGCGTCAGGAGGAACGCGTGGGAGGAACATGTGGAACAACGTGCCCGGGGAGTCAGGGAGTGGGGATCTCTGCATGCGTGCCGAGCAACTGCGCCACTCACACAGCCAGGGCAGGCGCCCAGGGGATGTGCGAGGAGGGAGCTGCTCCCGGCAGCTGCGGCTGTGCCGCTCTCGGGCCCCGCAGCGCTCGGGCAGCGGATCCGCGCGGCCTGGGGCCCTTTCGGGAGGAGCACCGAGGCACAGCCCCCCCCGGAGAGCGTGTTCTTACGGACTGTACCACTGAGAGTCTGTACCTTGCTCCTCACAGCTGAGAAAAGCGATTCCAGGCCAATTGTCTGCTCAAAGCTTAGCCATGAAGTGAAATTTTCCAGTATCTTGATCGGCCGCCCCCCTCCTTCTCCCTCAGGAGTTACATCCTCTGAGGTGCCCGCGAAGCCCAGTATTTCACCCTCAAAAATCATCAAACTTCTCGGCCCTTAGGGTCACGAGAAGAGGAAGGGATTAGGCTGTTCCCGAGCACGGAGCGTGCAGTGAATTCACCCACAGACACAGCGGCCGACGCCGCCCTGCCGCACCTCACCTCGGCCCGGGCCCTCACGTTTGCCCTCACGGTGGGCGGCGACGAGAAATCGCGTCCCTGCAGCGGCGCGGCCGATCCCGGGACCCGGCCTCCAGCCAGCCAGCCCTTTCGGGCCGCAGGGGGGATGCCCGGGAGCGGGGGCACATCCCGGGGCACATCCCGGGGCACATCCCGGGACACATCCCGGGGCA